>LPNX011082011.1:956103-1073225 GCA_001517045.1 Pseudotsuga menziesii | reverse complement strand
TTGATACATTTATAGGATTAAGACTTGTACATATGTATATATCTATCATTTTAAAATTCATAAAAATTTGAAAAATGATAAAACTTAAAAATTATTTACCTATCTCTCCCTATGCTCCTCCTGGAGGGAGGACAAGGTCTAGGTCACCTCGAAAGTCCATACCAGCATATGGAAACTGCTCCAGTGTCGGTAGCTGTCGTTCCCACCAGGTATAGAAATCATCATCATATACACTATGTACTGTGTCTCCTCCTCCTTGACGGAGGAAGATGTCTCCCCACCTACTCAACCTCGGATGATGTGGAGATCTGACCGGTAGAGGTATGGCAGGGCTCAATGCTGGTACTCTTGAAGAAGAAGAAGGCCACTAATATGCTCACATAACCAAAGTTTTTCCACCTTCCTCTCTTGCAATCGGACAGTTGTCTCTTCAGGATAGGGACAACTCCCGAACACCAATCATAGAGAGCACCACGAAAACAGTCAACTTCCAGCCTCATTTGGTTCAGTGTAGCCAAATGTAAAGAAGAGGATCCTAAAATCCTCACGATGGTGCTAGCAAGTACCTGTAGAGTAAAGTCACGGATATGTACAACAGGGACGCAGCTCCCTCTCTTTTGAGTACCCGGTGTGCAAAACACATCTATATAGTTCTGGACACTTAAGGGGTCACCGCCCCTGCCAGTTCCCTCTAAGTTAACCGGTGCTCCTCGATGTGACAGACCGGTTATGAAATACATGTCCTCAGTAGTAATCTCCAAGGTTTCACCCTGAATGTTCAACATCCCCAAATCATGATCCCAATAATTTACCATGAACTAAAGTATGCGGACATTGGCCCGCATGGGTGACGTGCAAAATAATTTTAGTAGCCCACTTGTTTGCAATGCATGTATAGTGGGCGCACTTTGGAGGGTTGCTTGGTCCATTATTTCATGCTCCCTTTCCCTCCATTCCAGAACCATCTTTTCACCTAGCAAAACAAGTATTTTGATTCAGTAAGTCCATATAAAAATTCAAATTTTTTGACTATCTTTAGCCTTTTGTCCTTCACGTAGCACATGCAACTGTCTAGTTAGACATGTCGCGTACTGTACGCGACTATCTATATAGGAAACTCGCGTACATAACGTGTGTATGCGAGTCTTCACACCGTCAACCCGTGTACACGCCGTGCCATCTTTAGGATGCTTTTAATAATGGAATTAAGACTCAAAATTCATAATTGCTTGGATCAAAATGAAGAGCTCAGGGTGTAGGGTTACCTGCAACTTGCGGAATTTGATTTCGTCAGTTCAAATGTCCACAATGATCGAACAAAGGTAGAAGGACAAACTTGCTTTTTATGGCTCAAAGTTTCAAATGGTGAGTTTTGTTTTGATTTTCAACTATTTATAGAAATTATATTTCTTTAAGTGGGTCTTTTTCTATAGTTTGAAAATTCATTCAATCAATACCATATTTCTTTATGCTTTGGAACAGGTTTTTCACTATTATAAAGTGTTGTTGCTCCAATAGGGTGGTTTTTTTATTTCCAATACATTTTTGGCACCTTTATTCAATCCACATTAACCTTAGAAATCAACCTTTTGCCACGGACTATGGTATTATTAACCATTAGTTCCCTTTTTTTTACCATTGTTCTTCCGTGGATAGGACCCTTTTTCATGAGTATCCTTCTTCTAAGCCTATGTTGTCCTTCGGTGCTCATACCGCAACTGTTTCAGGTTCAGGGGTATCCTCTTAGCTATTTTTCATGCCAAATAGAGCTTCTTTTGAATCTCTTTTTACAAGTTATCCCTTTATAGGACTCCCCGCCCTTATGGAGTTTCTTTAGGCCCAGGTCTGACTCCTTCAAAACAGACTTGACTGCCGAGTTAACTCATCCATTCAAGCTCGTTAAGAATATGTGAACGGGCATCTGCATTGGTGGTAGGTTATCTCTTTCTCGGACCATGCGGAATAATACGAGAAATAATCGCTCTCTTTTCTTTTTGAATTGAGAAGAGTATTCTCAGGTATAGGTTTATCACTTTTTCGGACTTGAGGGACTAAATTTACGGAAAAGGAACACCCGGTTTGAGCTTAGTTTTCTCTTTTTCGTGCTCTGGACCTAAACATGAAAAAGATTCCGAGTGTATTTTGTGTCTTTGTCATGCTCGTTAAACACTTAAGAACAAAGCAACGAGTTTATTGTTGTAAGCCCCATTTCTCGTAACCAAATGGATCTTTCTGAGTGATCTTTCTTTCCTTCACACTCGTAAAACTCAAGCTATTTTATGTTTTTTTGGAAGGAGCGTTGGGTAGGTGGTAATTTAACCTTTTTCGGACCTCCCTGACTAAGTACGAAAAAAGGTTCACCTTTTCTTCTACAGAAGTTAAGAGAGTTCTTCTGTGGTATGTTTTATACTTTTTCGGCCTCAGGAGACTAAATTGGATGAAAAAGGACCCCCCTGGAGTCTTCTTTGGCATTTTCAGACTCTCTAAATATGAAAACAACAACTGAGCATGTACTAGTTCGGGCTCATTAAATCCACGAATCAGTGACACTATCAAGCATTATTTTCCCGTCTCTTCAAGCTTGTTAAAAAATGAAGAGGGATCTGAGTTAACTTTCCTGGACTCGTTAAAATTTAACAGGGAAGGTAAGGAATAAGTTTTCTCTTGTTTTCAGTAATGGCAGTGTGTCCTCCTTGAACATAGCACTCTTTGTTTTTTCTGATATCCATGTCTCATTGATTACGTTTCCGTTCAGCTATTACTTTGAGTTTCTTACTCCTCTTGTCCGTTATACCTGGGGAATCTGATCATGTATCCTACATGACAGATAGGTATAATTGTTCTATCTATAAGTTATATGCTTCCTTGGGTCATCTCTGTGTTGTGCTCATTGTTCAAGGACTTTACCCAATGTCTGATCTATAGCATGATCCCATCATTGTTATATCTGTTATCTATTGTGTCTCCCTTCTTTTACCCAGTTCCTAGTCACTCTTGTGATTTGTTGGAGGATCTATTGCCTTCTTTATCATAGCATGGTTTCGTTTCAGTACTTCTTGATGACGAAGGCCTAGAGTTTTGACATTCGTACCTCAGGATTCACTTTCATCATTGGTGAATTCTTTTGCTTCAGTTGTTGATTATCACCTATTGATTGACAAACTGTTGAATCCTTTCCATGTTCGACTTCAGCTTACCCTTATTCACGTGGCTTGGATTGTACTGGTTCTTTGGGATCCTTTATGAAGACCTTAGTTTCTCACCTATGGACTAAGTTGCGTAAGATTATGTTCTATTCATATACATAGCTTCCAGATCTTTAAAGACTCATCATTATTGTATATTGTGTCTTCGATCCACCTTTGCAATATACGTGGTTTCATACCCGTATCATATGATGTACTCAAATATTGTAAAGGAGCTAGTGTTCCAGTCAATTGAACATAGCATCCTCATATGTAACTTTGTATATGACATTACTATGTATTTGTTTCAGGTACTCTCTCTGCTCCATTGGATTTCTAAGTTCTCCAAAGATAAAGATTATAATGTATTTCGGCCATTGCTTCCCTCTGACCTCACACATTAGGGGGCATCTGTTATCCACCTGAATGGCACCTCTCCGTATGAGTGCCGACATTCGCTATGTTGGCACACAAAAGGACATTTATGGATTGAGGGTTTCCCAAAACACTATAGATGGGTTTATTATGAACTACATTTATCATCCATCCAGCTAGTTATTTTTACCTTTTAAATATGTCAAGTCCTGTACGCAACTCTTCTTTATTGCAACTCGTGTGTTGTACGCGAGTGTCGGTTATTGCTTCTCGCGTACAGATTTGTACATGGGTTACCCTTAGAGCAACTCACGTGTCATACGCGAGTTGCCAATATTGATACCCACGTACACCTTCCTTTGACATTAAAAATAAAAACTCGCGATTACTTGAGATTATTTAAGCACTTAACCTTAATCACCTTAACTGTCTCAACCTCCTCAACCTTCGAAACTGCCTTATTTCACCTAGTATAAATACAGGCCTTGGGGAGGGTGTTAATCACAGACACTTAGAGAGCAAAGTTATGATGGTGGAGTTTATTCAGAAGTCTTTGGAGCAGTGGAACTCAGAATCTTTTGGTTGTAGAGGAGTCCTTGTCGTAGGCGTTGGGTTGTAATATGAACTCTTTCATTATTGTTAAAAGAGAATCCTTCTTCCATATGTGTCTTGAATGTCTCTCATATATTGTGGTTTGATAAATACTTATGATTCAGCACTCTGTATATGATTTATCTAACCTGTTTATATATATGTATCATCTTGTATTTGGAGGATTGACTCTTGACAGGTGAAGGAGAAGCATCCCTGAATACTTTGGAGGAGAAGCAGAGCAGAAGAGGACAAGCTAGGATCAACCGTCGTGTATCGGGTGAGTCTTTTCTATCCTCCTATTTCCTTTACTGCACTCTAGAGTCAATTGCCTGCAAGTTTCATGAGTATGTTGGTAACCCCAGACCTTCGGTTATAAGGTGTTTATTCCTGTACAATAGTTCCTACATGATCATATATAAGCGTTGAATGCCATTCTTGGAATGGAGGCACCTGGTCAGTTACCAGGAAATCTCAGTCTGGAACTTAGGGCCATTTTGATGTGACTGTAGGATTGGTTCCTACATGATCAGATGTAAGTGCAGAGACCTTTCGGCATGGAGGATTGGTTCCTTTCATGGTCGAATATAAGTGCTGAGCCTTTCTGACATTGGTTGTCAGATGTAAGTGTAGAGCCTTTCAGCATGGAGGATTGGTTCCTCGCATGATCGAATGTAAGTGCTGAGCCTTTCTGACATTGGTTGTCAAATGTGAGTATTGGGCCTTTCTGACAAGGTTGTGGGATGTGTTCCCACATGGTCAGATGTGAGTGTTGGGCGTTCCTTTCTGATATAATTATAGGATTTGTTCCTACATGATCAGATATAAGTGTTGGGCGGGCCATTCCGACTTAGGATCATATATAAGTGCTGGAAGAAGACCTACATGGAGGCTAGGCCTACAACCAACATGAAAAAGGGCTGGCTCTGTAGAACCTCCTGTGACGAGAAGAATCAAGAGATAGCACCTGTGATGATGATCCAGCAGAGATGTTCCAGAACCAAAGATGATCCAAATCGAGTGATGATCCAGATTCAGATGAAGATGACTTGAAGATGAAGATGACTTGAATATGAATATGACTTGGAGATGATTATGACTTGAAGATGAAGATGACTTGAAGATGACAAGGACTTGATGATGATCCAGATGATACATAGAAGAAGACTTGTGCTGATAAATTGTGTCAAGAGGATACCTTCCTAGTTAAGAGAGAGTGTTGATGTAATTGTAACTTTGGAATGTATTCACTTGTATTTCTTATGTATTGTACCCCAATGTTTATTCTGGGAAGTGTTTGTAATGTAATTGAGCCATGTCATGCCCCGATGGTCCGATCGGTAGTTTCTATAATGTAAACAAGTCATGTCAAGTCAATGTGGGTAACCCTCCTATTGTTCAAGAGTTAAAGTCCCTATAGTTCTGGGGCCCTAGGGTTGTTAGACTCACCTAGTGAATTCGGACCTAGTGAGTCATTGTCAAGTCGGGAGTTAGTATAAATAGAGAGTGAGTCTCTCTATTTAACACACACTCACTCAGACTCAGTTGTAGTGCATAGCTGAGGGAGAAGAAGTTGTTGGGGCTATAAAGAAAGAGGATATTGCTGTCGGGAGATCATCTTACTGTTTTGGGTTTTACTTTTGGTGTTGATTCTATCTCTGAGGAAGTTGTGGGGTTTTCTCCATTTATGGTTTCCCCGAGGAAAAAAAAATATGGTCATTATCTCTTGTGTTTGATTGTTGTGCTTTTTATTCTCTCAGTTAAAGATCCTAATATAATGCTAGCTTAATGTTTAAAATCTAACATACGTGGGGGAAAAAAACCAATAACGTGGAGGTTCCTTGGACTTACTCAGCCAAGATAACCAATCACATCCCGACTTAGTCACCCATCTAACAGCTAGGTTCCATGGACTTAATCAACCAAGCAAACCAATTAACAGATGGGTTTCTTGGACTTACTCAACCAAGCCAACACAAGGATGCACATGTCAGGCATGAAAGGAAATGTATTTCAACCAAAAAACAATTGGTGAAAGGGAAAACAACCCTCTGAAGGAAAACACAGTTTCACAAATCACCCACGGGAATTTCAAGGGAAAAAATGACCATCATAAATCCCCAAATCACAGATCTGAACTCAAAAAAAAATTATGGGCAACATGGGGGAAAAAATGACCTCCCCAAACTTCCAATCAGGAAGACTTGGCTCTGTAACCACTAAGAAACCCAAATGGAGGAATTCTTGGCATGGGAAAATGAGAAAAACCATAAAATCATGGAGGAAAAACACCCAGCAAACTCAGCCACGTGAGTAGAGGGAAAAACGTCCCCTTAAACCCCCAAAATTGTGGGTCTCTTCTCCCATCCATTGAACACAACAAAATTGGGTTTCCTAGCCATGGAAATGAGATTTAATTGCATAAATTGTGTGGGAAGAAGCTCAGCCAGCTTCACCTACGTGAGAGTTCCCAATCTTCATGGGAATGGTGAAAAATGAAAGGGTGTGGGTGAGTAATATCTTAGGAATGCTTTTAAAGCAGTTACTTCCCCAACAAGTCAAGTACACACTTTTCTGAAATGGGTGGCTCCCCAAATTCAAATTTGACTCCCATACTCTTCCCATCCCCATGCATTAATTTCTCAACCATTGCCTAAATGACTAGGCACAAAAGACAAAAAGGGTAGTTGATAGTTGTATGGGTTTTCCCTTTGACATTTGGATTTTCTCCATTGTCCCAAAGGTTTAAATGGTTTCCCCCCTTATCCTTGTGAGATCATGCCCCTTCTCTTCAACAGTCGCATTGACATATCCAGCTGTGGTATATTTTATTAACTACATAGTTACATGATGTAAAATTATAATGTGCTTAGATAGCACAAAACACCATCGACATCTAATATACTTGCCGAAATACAACATGCTAAATCAATGCTAGGGGTTTTTCCTTGAGCTCCACCCACGATTAAATACAATATTTACATCATATACTTTAAATGCAAACAGGGTCAAAACCAGGGTGTTACATTCCCATCCCCCTTCATTAGTACTGTCCACAATGCTTCACCACTTGAACAACAATGGATGTGCCAATCGCATGGCATTCTCCAGCTCCCACATAGCCTTATTAGGACTATAGTGCTTCTATTGCACCTTCACCTGTCCAATGGCACGATCTGGAGCTCTTCCAAGTCCTAGATTTCCTGCATCAATACACACCACCAGGTGCACTTGTAAGAAGATTCTTCACTGCTGGAAGATTTCTTTGAACTTTGGTGTCTATTCAGACTTTATTCCCTTCTTTTTCAAGAAGTGATCGAATGTGCGACTCTGGAGAATCCCTCTCCTCAGTTTGGATCATATATAATTCCTTTGGTAGTCAGCAATACCTATGCTCAAACTCCAATCAATGAATCAATTCTCATGTCATATTCATTCGATATTCTAAAAATCACAGTTGAATCACACACACATACGGTATATATATAAAATCAACAAGAAGTTTCCAGATGAGCCAAATATTTATCTGCATAAGTATGTCCTTTGGCTCCATAGGTATCCGAATTTGTCTTTACACAACTATGGCACTGACAAGACCTGCCCCACCTTGCACCAGGATGGTACCTCTTCTATGTTCTACAGTCCTTCGAGTGTACCCACCCTCCCTCTACTCTCTAAGGTGTGCATCGATAGGTAGCCAAATTTTTGCAAGCCTCGGATCACCTGTGACAACATTACTCAATCGAGATTTGGTATTCTGGCTTCGGAGCCTAACAATTCTTTGGGTGCTCAATAGAAGCTCTGCTTAGGAGCCTAAACCTCCTCTGTTTGCTTACTAAGCTTAGACGCTTCCTTTCCAGACACTAAAACATATTAATTCACATGTTAGATTCATTTACATAGGATTGATTTTTTAACAAATTTTTCCAAATCTTAACCGAATCAAATACACATGTGTATACACATAATAATCATCTAGAATTTTATAAGTAACCATATACTTATCTGCACATGCATCTTCTTTAAGTTTTCAATGACAGATTTGCCCCAGAGCCTAGCACCTCCTTGCGTGTTCAATGGCATCTCTGACTTGAAATCCTAGCACCTCCTCCAAGTGCTTACCAAGCTCAGGCGCTCCCTTCCCAGACAACATAATACCTAGGGTCACGGAGCCCCCAATCCCGTGACGGTCCCCTTACGGAGTGAATGTGTGTGGAAAGAAGTCTAATCGGATGTCTTACACCCCGGGCGTCCCTAGTGATGCATATCGGTGCCTAGATGGAAGGGGGAGAAGCGATGTATCCAAGTCCATCCTTCCAGAGGAGCCATGTATCCCAAACATATCCTTCCGAGAATCCAAGTACACCCAGTACATATTTTCATCATCTCACTTGTGTTACATACAAGCATGTAATTCATATGAGATGTCATCATAAAAAGAATTTCAATTATAGGTTTTCAAACCTATTCCAAACACATACCTCTGAGGAGCTATGTATCTAAGTACATCCTTCTGAGGAGTCATGTACACCCAGTACATCTTTTCAGATAAACATGCACCCAAGTACATATTTCCAAGGAGCTATGTACCCAAGTACATCCTCCCAAAATCTATGCATGTTTTCATCATCTCACCTACGCCACACACAAGCATGCAGTTTACATGAGATGTCATCATACAAATTTCAGTCATGGATTTTCAAATCTATTTCATGCCTACAATGAATTCCCAATTATCAATTGATCAATACATTGACAGACAAATCAAATATGAGTCTACAATTTCGTCTCCTACAAAATTTAAACTTTTTGCAACCATGACGCCATCCTCATATTGTTTGGCCTTTCCAAGTGGGAGTACTTATCCCTTACTTACACATGCTGCCCAAAACCTGGACATTCACATACCACATGTCATTTGGACACTATCTTAGATTAGTCATACAATCACCGTTACCAACATAAACTTCAGACATCAAACAATGCAAGACAAGCATATCCATTGTTAGCATGATTCAAAACCATCACAGGAGATCAGAGTCTCCCATAATCAATAGAAAATATTGCAATCTGGAGTTCAGAAATCCGTTTGGTCATGAGTTTTCCCTCATGATGTCTGGCCTTCGTCCATGGCAGGTTCCTGCCTCAAATTCACCGAGTACCACTTAGATTGCCTTGTCCAAGTCATTCTACATGTAGAGTACCCTTCAATGAGTCTCATGTAGTAACCTGTAAGTCTCATAAAACACCTCACATCTGTCACATTCCACAATGTGCATACAGTTCATGCTCCTTGAGCACTTTCAGTACCATTCTCAATGTCCCTCATGCACTTTCCTCATTCTTAGAACAATAAGAATGTCTCCTAGGAAGGAAAGAACAATCTTGTCTAGATACCTCCTGGTAGCAATTGTTTTGAAGGTTGTCTTATGAACATCTTCGTCCTTGATCCTTTCCTGATGGTAACCAGACCTGAAGTCAATCCTTAGGAACACCTTTTCTCTTCTCATTTGATCAAAGGGGTCATCATTCCTAGGAAATGGGTATTTTATTCTTCACAGTGACCTTACTCCAGTGTATGTAATCAATACACAACCTGATTATACCATCTTTCTTTCCCAACAATTCTTGCAGTTGTTTCCTCGGCTCTAACAATTCTAGTATGCTCATCCCGTGGGGTGTCGTATACCTTGGTGTTTTTCTAGGCACCAATTCTATTGTAAAATCGATGTTCCTCTTTAGAGGAAGTATTAGAACCTTATCAGGAAAAAACATTCATGATCTCCTGCAACACATGGAATTCCTCCATCCTAGGAGTTCCATTTTCTGCTGCCTCCAAAACATGGGCTACATACAATTGAAACATTTTCCTACATAATTTCTTAAGATGCATTGTGGAAATCTGCCTAGCAAAAAACCTCCTTTGAAATGCCTCTTACCATCTTTAGTTTTCCTTCCTCATCCAAGCATTCAGATGCTTTGTTATAGAAGTCAAGTTTAACCTTCCGTGCTTCTAACCAACCCATCCCAATAGGAATGTCATAGGAACCAAGTGGTAGAACATCCAAGTCTGCTTAAGTGACTAGACCATCCATATCCAATGGACATCCATCTACCACTTTTCCAACTTCTTCTTGGTTCTAGTGGCTAGTTGGATTAACCATGAGTTGTTATGATTTAACTTCTTAAAGCACAAACCTCAACAATTCTAGGAGTGATATACCTGTAAGTAGATCCAGGGTTAATCAAAACATAAAGAGATTACTTAGAAATCTTACCCTAAATATTTAACCATTCACATGGGTACCATAGATCGTTGCAGTGATCGATTGTTGATTCAGAAAACTGCAACCAAGTTATTCTGAACATAATTTATTCATGGAATCTTCAATGGAGTATTAATCTAACTCACATTCGATTGATTAGAGAATTGATCAATTGATCTCTATTTCACTTCCTCTCGGAGACCTTCATTCACGCACACATGCTTATCAATCATTAATAGAGGATTTAATTCATGCAAACCACACATTCTTACATGATTGAGTTCAAACAAAGATCATGCCAAAATAGGATTTCTTCATTCACATAATGAAACTGTACATACAATTTTGGTCTTAGAACCTAGGTTATGGTCACAACACTACTTAGCGTTCCTTATATCCTCCTCTAGACTTCTAGGATCATCAACCTCAATCATGTCTTTTTAAGCTTGAGGTAGCCTACTCAGAAGATATTGGATTTTCACTGCATACCCCAACAATCCCAAGAACTTGTTTGCATAATCCTTCATGGTCATCTGTCCCAATTTCAGTTTCAGCTCCTTGGATGTTGTGATCTTGCCTCACACTCCCATCCCGATGCGGATAGTTCCTGCACAGATGGTTTCCTCCATATTCCCAACATTGGAGTAGTTTCCCCACCATTTCATCTCTCTGAATATTTTGGACTGTACTTTTATTCCCATTCCGATGCGGACAATACTTAATCATGTGGTCTTCTCCACATCCCCAACAGCGGAATCATTTCCTTGGCTTGTCTCCCATCATTCTGGTTCGCTTAGTCATAGCTTGTGATGGATTCTTTTGCTGATATTGGAAGTGAGAAGGTTTGAACCCTTTATTCCTTTGGCCAAGCTTCACATCCCTCTGATGCCAAGAGTTTACTTGCCCTCGGAGGTCTGTCAAACTCTATAGTATGGCTACAGTCAACTAATTTTGCTCCTCCCGAGCTTTAACGATTCTTTCATTGTTTTCTCTGCAATTCTGCAACTCCACCTTCAGGCCTCTTATAGTGGCTACAAGATCTTAGGAAGTCTTTTGATTTATTTCCCCATCAAATTATGTCCTATCATTCATAACTGGAATACTTCCCTCCACGGCATCTTCCTCGAGCTCATAGGGATTCTAGGCATTACTCATGATGTTGATCTTCTTGGAATTGCTCTGCTTTGAACTATTCACAACCAACCTTCCAAATTGCAATATGAATCTGAAAATGTGTTAATAAACATCATTGTTAGCTGCATAATCAACCTTAGAAATTTATAATTAACTTACCTGCATTTGGAATAATACCACATTGGAACTTGTCAAAACATAGAATTTTCTTTTCTCCAAGAACGACGATCTCAAGGGGACGACAGGGGTCAATGGGGACATAGAATTTTGTTTTTTTTGTAAATATTTAGTTTTTGCACAATATGGAGCATAATATTGCTGCCATTTTTTCACCTTTTCAGCACCTATAAATCCCTCTAGAGTCCCGCTTTTCCACTGAAAAACAGATGACAATTATCAATTTCTGGATACTCGAATTTTCCCATCTAATTGGATCCCTTTCCAACAAGCCATCCGTTGCATCGGGTCCACTATTGACAACTCTTCCAACGTGTCGAGTGAGTCTTCATTTCCCTTCTGACGTCTTATCGGATCAATCTTCTTTTCTCTTTTGATGCCTTATCGGATCGATCTTCCTTTCTTTTCTGACACTTCAGCGGATCAATCTTCTGATATTTTCCAATGCCTCGGATCGATCTTCTTTTCTCTTCCGACGCTTTGACGGATCGATCTTCTATTCTTTTCCGACACCTCAGATCGATCTTCTTTTCTTTTTCGATGCTTCAGCAGATCGATCTTCTATTCTTTTTTTACGCCTCAGATTGATCTCGTTTTCTTTTCTGATGCTTTAGCGGATCAATCTTCTATTCTTTTCTGACACCTCGGATCGATCTTCTTTTCTTTTTCGATGCCTCAAATCGATCTTCTTTTCTTTTATGACGCTTCGACGAATCAATCTACTATTCTTTTGCAACACCTCAGATCAATCTTCTTTTCTTTTCCGAGATGCCTCGGAGAGCTTCACCCGAGTGGCATCGAAAAACATTTCCCCATATTTCCTATACTTAGAAAAATTTAAATTTTTCTTCTCCTCTTCCTCTTTTTGCCGCCGTGTCGGTTCCCTTTTGGTGAGCCTTATCAACACCTCGGCTCCTCTTCAACAAACATCTTCTGATACTTTTGACACTTAGAAAATGTTTTGAATTTGTCTTCTCTCTAATTGCCTTGTCAGCTGGGTCTTGGGTTGTTAGCCGATGTATCGGCTCAACCCAGCCGAGACCTTCGGAAAAATCTCAAAATTAGAAAAAAAAATTGTAAATTTCTCTCTGTTGCATTTCTTTATCAAATGGACTCAGCTTAAGTCATCTGATATTTTCCATACTTAGAATTTTCTTAAAATTTTTCCTCTGTTTCACATTTTTTTTCTCTGCTGGGAAAAGGGTAACCTTGCTTTTGTTCATGCTTCGTCATGGCCCATTAAGGCCCATGCTACAACATGGGCTCTAATACCACACTGTCACGTCCCCTCCCCTCTAACTGCGGAGAGGACACGACCAACACTGCAGAACCAGGAAATCTAGCCCCATGAACATGATAATTTACAAATGCATTGAATAATTAAGCATACATAGATGCAAATGCATAATCTTCAATAAGTAACAGCATAAGCAATCACATACATTCACACATTTCAACATTGTTCATATTGTCATGCGTAAAAAAAATTACAGTTGCAGGAGTTTAAAAGCACAGGAATACTTATCTTGAATTGAAGCTTGATGCCTCCCGCAACTAGCTATGGCATTGCGTCGTTCCATTCAACCATAGCCCAGTGTGATCATAAATATCTTAGCAACACTACCACCCCCGAGCTAGGCATGATTCCACAAGGAACAAGGGAACAACAGGCTTACATGCAGCAAAACCACACACACACAATCAAGCTAAGACATAGTTGGGTTTCACAGACTACGTGGGGGAAACAAACCAATAACGTGGAGGTTCCTTGGACTTACTCAGCCAAGACAACCAATCACATCCCGACTCAGTCACCCATCTAACACCTAGGTTCCCTAGACTTACTCAACCAAGCAAACCAATTAACAGATGGGTTTCTTAGACTTACTCAACCAAGCCAACACAAGGATGCACATAACCAAAAAATGCACATGCTGGGCATGAAAGGAAATGTTTTTCGACAAAAAACAATTTGGTGAAAGGGAAAAGTCATAAAACGTTTATGGGCAACATGGCGGCAAAAACGACCTCCCAAAACTTCCAACTCAAGAAGACTTGGCTTTGTAACCACTGAGCAACCCAAATGGATGAATTCTAGGCATTGGAAAATGAGGAAAACCACAAAATCATGGAGGAAAAACACCCAGCAAACTCAGCCGCATGAGTAGAGGGAAAAATGTCCCCTTAAACCCCCAAAATCGTGGGTCTCTTCTCCCATCCATTGAACACAACAAAATCGGGTTTCCCAGCGATGGAAATGAGATTTAACTACATAAATTGTGTGGGAAGGAGCTCATCCAACTTCACCTACATGAGAGTGCCCAACCTTCATGGGAATGGTGAAAAATGAAAGGGTGTGGATGAGTAACAGCTTGGGCATGCTTTTCGAAGCATTTACTTGCCCAACAAGTCAAGTACACACTTTTCCAAAATGGGTGGCTCCCCAAATTCGAATTTGACTCCCATACTTTTCCCATCCCCATGCATTAATTTCTCAACCACTTCCTAAATGACTGGGCACAAAAAACAAAAAGGGTAGTTGACAACTTTATGGGTTTTCCCTTTGACATTTGGATTTTCTCCATTGGCCCAAAGGTTTAAATGGTTTCCCCCCCTTATCCTTGTGAGATCATGCCCCTTCTCTTCAACGGTCGCATTGACATAGCCGGCTGTGGTATATTTTATTAATTGCATAGTTACATGATGTAAAATTATAATGTGCTTAGCTAGCACAAAACACCATCGACGTCTAATTTACTTGCTGAAATACAACATGCTAAATCGATGGTGGGGCTTTTTCCTTGAGCTCCACCCACGATTAAATTCAATGTTTACATCATATACTTTAAATGCAAATGGGGTCAAAACCGGGGTGTTACATTGCTGTTGTATAAAAGTTCTTTTAAATACAATAATGCATGGTTAATGACATTTTCCTCCTCTTCCAATGTCGCATGGAAATTCTTTCCACTTTGCTATGATTTTTTGTTACACGTCCATAAATTTAATGCTTTAATGTAGCAACCCGACTAAAACCACAGTTTCAAAGATAACATCTTATCTAATTTACAGTTTTCCAATATATATAACATTTAGGATGCCATTATTATTTTAAATAAGGCATACTCCATACCTCATATTAAAACCATATTTTCCATGATATTCAAAATGCATTATCCTAAAGTACTCTTTACATATAAATAACAATTTCTTTTTAAAATAAAAATAAAAGAAATTTGTTCTATATCTACAAATTAAATACATTTTCCAGAATTATAAAGCAAATAGAATAAAATTATAAAATATAAATGAAATGTTGAAACTAATATTTAAGGGATTGCCACCTCCTATTAAAATCATATATATAAATAACAATTTCTTTAACAAATAAAACAGAAAGAAATTTGTTTTGTATCTTACACATTTTCCAGAGAAGCTAATATTTAACGGATTGCCTGCAGTGAAGTGAAATACAGAATACGACTGGGAAAACACTGTGAAAGATTACACTTAAGCCTTTTGTTGGTAAAATTTCTCCTGTGAACAATCAGAGTACTGGTAATCTACACCTAAGAAGCAAGCATTAATTCGCTGGTTAGATTGATAGAGTTAGTGCGAGATTGTTTTGTTTCCTCTTTTCTTTTTTTAAATTATACTAACCTTCTGAATTCCGTTATATTTATAATAATAAAATTTAGTTTAAGTCACTTGATCTAATAACAGGATTATATGGACATTTCGGAAGAAGTATGAGCACCGGGGAGAAGGCGACACGAAACACTTCATAAGGGAAATAAAATAAAAATAAAAGCAATGAAAGCACGACCTCGACAAATGATCTCAATGCTCCAGAGACTAGCGAGTGAAAGAACAAACTCTTAATTTATGAAGGTTATACTTCTTTGCACGCAGATCAGTGACGATTACCGCCATGAAAACAGATTCATTGGTTCAATCTGCGGAATCCAATCACTCAAGCAAATCAGGTGTTTTCTAACTATAGAGAAGGAGATCCAGCATTTAAGCCATCGCCAGGCTCCTCAGCATAAGGTATGTGTTAAACTCGCTATTAAATAGTTAAATAGTTTAGATATATCTTAACAATACCTCTTGCTCATTGAAATGGGATCTGTGTGCTGGATCAATGATCGGGTAAGGATGGAGCCACTATCATCTACTGCACAGCCACGTTTTCCGCATTGGCATAACCATTAAAAGAGGTTAGAGGTAATCGGGTCATTTTTCGATTTTTATCTCTGTAGTGGAGTTTGGAGGGATTTACAACACGGGCCTTAGCAAAGATAAATAGAGGTGGGCATGAAAAATCGCAACACTGTTGTGTTGAGATTTTCATATTCTGTTTAGTAATCAATATCAGTTATTTGATTACAGGACCTAGAACTTTCAAGTTCTTTACCAGCATTATATAAAGTGGAATTTGAACATGAATTAATTTATTACCTAACTCCATTTTGGTTTTACAGATATCTAACTGTTTCAGATCTTTAGAACAGTAAACCCTCTCTGCTTCAGGCTTCAGCACAGTAAATCCTCTGCTACCAGATTTCTGAACAGTAAACCTTCTTTGCTCCAGTCTTCAGCCTTCTTTAAAACAGAAAACATGTTTCTCTCTCTTACCCCTTTCCAATACGCTCTTTCAGATATCATTTGATGGGTATTCTGAAGGTTCTTTTTATGGGTGGAGAGAGGACCGGTTTCCCCAAGACCGTTATTCTCCACTTGCCCATCATAGTAGGAGATTCGAGACCATTCCCCTGAATTCGTTAGCAAGAACTCCGTGAAAAACGTAACTGCTGCCAGCACATGCGTCTCATCATGTGGGTCATTAAAAACTGATTTAGGAAATTAGTCCTACATTCTCCCACTTGGCACATATGATAGCTTAACGTTAGAGTTTAACAGAGTAGACATTAGATGTGCCATAAGTCATATTCATCTTGGTTTTTAGTGGGTCATCATAATATTATAATTAAACAACCTAGTAATGCGAGTCATGACGGTTCCATGTCAATAAAACAACATAGTCCCTTTCATGTACTACAACATTAGTAACCTATTTAATTAGTCTGTAAGAAAGGAGTGTGTTCATAAGGTTCAACAATAATGTCCTTTGTCAGAGACTATTCCTGTCATCATACATTTTATTCTCATACATGTACGTACACATTTAAAACAGGATTTATCAAACATAAACACATTTATTAAGATCTCAAAGTGTCAAATAAAACAAACAACATAATGCGATTTATTTCATAAAAATAGCAATTGTCATGTGCTACGTTCAATACCCATTCTATTAGCATGTTCCTTAAATGTCTTTGGTGGTAATTCTTTTGTCAATGGATCTGCAACCATGAGCAGTGTGCTTATGTGTTCAATTAACACTCGTTGTTTCTGAACTTCTTCTTTAACGGCAAAGTATTTCAGTTCCATGTGTTTAGCACCATTAGAATACTTGTCATTCTTAGAGAAAAATACAGCTGCGGCGTTATCACAATAAATCCTCAGCGGCTTGGCAATAGAGTCGACAACCCCAAGTCCTGAGATAAAATTTCGCAACCACAATCCATGAACCGTGGCCTCAAAGCATGCCACAAATTCAGCTTCCATAGTGGATGAAGCAGTGATGGTTTGCTTCTCACTTTTCCATGATATTGCTCCTCCAGCTAATAGGAACAAATAACCAAAAGTGGACTTTCTACTGTCAACACATCCAGCAAAATCTGAATCTAAGTAGCCAATCACCTCTAGATTATCAGACCTCCTAAATGTGAGCATGTAATCCTTCGTTCCCTACAAGTACCTCATCACTTTCTTTGTAGCTTTCCAATGATCCAATCCAGGATTAATTTGGTATCTTCCCAACATACCAACTGCAAAACTGATGTCCAATCTAGTGCAAGTCTGTGCATACATTAAACTTCCTACTGCAAAAGCATAAGGAATTCCTTCCATCTGTTTTCGTTCCCATTCATTCTGTGGACATTGCATAAGGATGAATTTATCCCCTTTCTGAATAGGGGCATCACCAGCTGAACATTTATTCATTCTGAATCTTTCTAGAACTCTTTCGATATAAGCCTTCTGAGACAATCTTAACAATCTACGTGATCGATCCCGGAATATTTCGATTCCTATCACGTAAGATGCCTCACCCATATCTTTCATTTCAAAATTCATAGAGAGAAACTTTTTGGTTTCATGTAATAAACCAAGATTACTGGTGGCAAGCAATATGTCATCAACATACAAAATCAAAAATATAAACTTACTCCCACTAACCTTCAGATATATATACCGATCAACAATGTTTTCCTTAAATCCAAAAGAAGTAATGGTATTATGAAACTTAAGATACCACTGCCGGGAAGCTTGTTTAAGTCAATATATTGATTTCTTAAGTTTGCAGGCCAGGTGTTATTTTCCTTTAATGGAGAAACCCTCAGGTTGATCCATATAGACTTCTTCCTCTAAACTCCCATTCAAAAAATTCATTTTCACATCCATTTGGTGCAGTTCTAAATCGTAATGAACTACCAATGCCATAATGATTCTAAGCGAGTCCTTCTTGGATACAGGAGAAAAGGTCTCTCTATAATCTATGCCTCCTTTATGAGTGAAAACTTTGGCCACAAGTCTAGCTTTATGTCGTTCGATATTACCCTTAGAGTCGCGTTTGGTCTTAAAGACCCATTTGCAACCAAATTTATTGTATCCTTCGGGCAATTCAACAAGATCCCAAACTTCATTTTGGTCCATTGATTTCAATTCATCATTCATGGCATTAATCCATTTAGTATAATCATTACTTTCTATGACTTGTGAAAATGAAACCAGATCCTTACACGTTCCTACATCAAAATCTGATTCTTGTAGATATACCACATAATCATCCAAAATAGCAGACCTCCTCTCCCTTTGAGATCTCCTTAATACTACTTCTTGTGGTCCATCTACCATCGGTTCATCGGTGACAGCCTCATTATGGAGTGGTGGTTCATTAATTTGTTGTTCAATGTTGTTAGGTTGTTTATCAATGATAGCCTAACAACAATTTCCTTTGAAGCCATAGGTACAGGAACTTGTACCCTAACTTCTTGGATAACCACATTTTGTAATTTATCACTCCCACTAACTTCACCATTTTCAATGAATCTGGCATGACCGGTCTCTACAATTCTCGTACTGTGATTAGAGCAATAAAACCTATAACCTTTGGATTTTTCAGGGTAACCAATAAAATAACCACTGATTGTTCTAAAATCCAATTTCTTTTCATGTGGATTGTACAATCTAACCTCTGCTGGACAACCCCAAACATGCAGGTGTCTTAAACTCGGTTTCCTTCCTGTCCACAGTTCAAAAGGGGTTTTTGGAACTGACTTACTAGGAACCAGATTTAATAAGTATACAACGGTCTTAAGAGCATACATCCACAATGACTTGGGTAAATTGGAATTACTTAACATACTCCTAACCATATCCATTAAAGTACGATTACGCCTTTTAGCTACACCATTCTGCTGTGGCGTTCCAGGCATAGTATAATGTGCACATATGCCATGCTTTTCAAGGATTTTAGCAAATGGGCCAGGGCACTGCACTGTTTCATCATACTTTCCATAGTATTCATCACCTCTATCAGATCTGATGATTTTCACTTTTCTGTCTAATTGCCTTTCAACCTCAGTAATATATACCTCAAGGGCATCCACCGATTGAGATTTTTCATGCAGCAAATAGACATAACCATAGCGTGAAAAATCGTCAATAAAGGTGATAAAATACTTTTCTCCACCAAAAGATGGATTGTCAAAAGGCCCACAAATGTCTGTATGAATAATCTCAAGAAGCTTAGTACTTCTTGTGGCACTTTTTCTGGTGTGTTTGATTTGTTTTCCCTTGATACAATCTACACACACTCCAAGATCAGAAAAATCTAAGTTCAAGAGAATCCCATCTTTTACTAATCTAAGTAACCTTTCTCTGCACATATGTCCCATCCTTTTATGCCACAAGTATGAGGAATTTTCATTCATGAGACTACGTTTAATACCGACATTATGATGCAAGGTAAGAATAGTTTCAGCAAATTGATTATCAAGTTTTAATTTGTACAAACCATCAGAAAGAATGCCCGAACCAACAAAAGAGGTACTCTTAAACAAACTGAAACTTTTATTTCCAAAATTACAGGAGTAACCATCAATATCAAGTCTAGACAAGAAAATTAAATTTCTGGAAATAGAAGGAACATAAAGAGTCTGAAACAAATCCAAATGATAACCAGAATCTAGAAATAAACGATAAGTCCCAATGGCTTCAACTGGAGCTTTAACCCGATTTCCCATGAATAGAAAATTCTCATTTGGATTTGTGGTCTGGGTTGTAAGGAATCCCTGCATGGTATTAGAAACATGAGTAGTAGCCCCAGAGTCAATCCACCAAGTATTAGAAAGAACTTCAGTTAGGTTTGATTCGAAACAAACAGAAATGAAATTCATACCTTTCTTTTCGAACCATTCCTTACGTTTCGGATAGTTTTTCTGATAGTGTCCCGATTTTTTATAGAAGTGACACTTATCATTGTTCCTTTCCTTTTGATAAGCCTGAGAACCTTGATTAGGCTCATTAGCCTTGGATGGTGTTCGCTTCATGCCCTTTCTAGGCTTTTTCCCTTTCCTTTCGGCTCCTCGAGTTGTGAAATGAACTGAATGTTGTCCATGTTGCTTAAGTCTTGCCTCTTCTTGATTGAACATACCAGCCAACTCATTCACATTCCACTTATCCTTAATAGTGTTATAGTGAATCTGAAATGGCCCATACTAACGAGGTAAGGAGTTTTAAATGAATTGCACAAGAAAGAACTCATCCACATTCATCTCAAGAGTCTTTAATTGAGCAGCCAAGTTTGTCATTTCAAGGACATGCTCATGCATTCCACGCATACCATCAAACTTCATGGTGGTAAGCTTAGCCATCAGTGTCCCAGCAAGAGACTTGTTTGCAGTTTTGAAACGCTCTTCCACAGATTTCAGAAATTCTTTAGCATTTTCAGTATTAGGAAGAGTTGACTTAATGTTGTTTGCTACAGTCATCCGCATAAACTTAAGACTCACTCTATTCGATCTTTCCCATGCTTTGAATGTAGATTTTTTTTCTGCACTGCTGTCACTAGTAATAGCAGCCGGTTTTTCAGATTCAAGTGCTACATCCAGATCCAGAACACCAAGGTGAAACTGAACCTGTTCTTTCCAATCTAAGAAATTCATTCCATTCAAGATCGGGACAGAAGAGGCATGCGAATGCAGCAAAATAGGAACTGATACTGCAATCATAAATACATGCTAAGAGTTATAAATAATTTGAAAAACATGGTTAAACAATAGAGAATAGTATTACCGTGACCTACCTTTGGGCTAATCTTATGGTAAACTATTAACAATTATAGTGATTTCCTTTCACCTAATAGGACTAATTGATAAAATATTCACAACTAAGTAAGTATGTTACCTTTGGGTATCCATACTAGCCTCAATCGTGAATACCCATCAACCATCCTACTCCAATTAATTAATCTTTCAAAAATTGGTGCACCTTTGGGTCAACCTAATAATCTTGAGACTAAATAATTGTGATTTGCAGAGTCATTATTTTAACACCACGGAAAACAAGCATTAAATTTCGATTATTTGACTTAATATCTACGTGTCTTTCCGGTTGGACCACTTTGGTGGCTACCAAACCGTGTCTTAATATAGACCTTAAATCAATGTAACAACTTTGCATATTGAATTAACAGTAATGTGTTTCAACAGAGTAAAATAAAACATTCTGTCATCATTCACTATAATAAAAAGAAAGCATTCACTATAACAGAGTAAAAGAAAGATTCACTATAATAATTATACTTACGGGAAACTAAAACTTGGTTGAGTTTTCAACACCTCACATTTCCGTAACTAGATTCATTAACAGTTAATTTTTGTCTATAATTTGCACACTGTATACCCTAATTTCATACAGTGGCTTTCAACATGTCTATTACTATGTATTCACGAAACTGATCTATCACTGTGCATTCACGAAACTGATATATGATTCAGATAAAAAATTTATGGAAAGAGAAAAGAAAGTTCTATACACAGGCTTTGATACCACAGATTGATATTTTCATACTCTGTTTAGTAATCAATATCAGTTATTTGATTACAGGACCTAGAACTTTCAGGTTCTTTACCAGCATTATATAAAGCGGAATTTGAACATGAATTAATTTATTACCTGACTCCATTTTGGTTTTACAGATATCTGACTGCTTCAGATCTTTAGAACAGTAAACCCTCTCTGCTTCAGGCTTCAGCACAGTAAATCCTCTGCTACCAGATTTCTGAACAGTAAACCCTTTGCTCCAGTCTTCAGCCTTCTTTAAAACAGAAAACCTGTTTCTCTCTCTTACCATTTTCCAATACGCTCTTTTAGATATCATTTGATGGGTATTCTGAAGGTTCTTTTTATGGGTGGAGAGAGGACCGTTTCACCAAGACCGTTATTCTCCACTTGCCCATCATAGTAGAAGATTCGAGACCATTCCCCTAAATTCGTTAGCAAGAACTCCGTGAAAAACGTAACTGCTGCCCAGCACATGCGTCTCATCATGTGGGTCATTAAAAACTGATTTAGGAAATTAGTCTTACATGTTGTACCTATCATTTATTAAGATTTACAAGAACCCAAGTCATATGTTTACAACAAGAAATTGTCCAACAGATTTATCTCAGTTCAGGGCGCCATTGATAGCTAGGAAGGGAAGGGTGTACAATTGGAACCCAACCTAAAAGATCAGGATGTAGAAAAATAAATAAAAAATAATTAATCTTCTGCTATCATTGCTTAACCAACTACACACTGCCATTTAATAATCGATCACATTTTACAGTAAAAAGAACAAGAATGCGTAATTATAATCTAATTGCATAGTTAATATACAGTTATGAAATTATTCATCAAATCGGCAACCTATGTTTCCTTCACATATTCCAATATATATAAAAATAGATATTATATTCAACACTCATTTATTTCCTAAATAATTACAGAGAGGAACCAAATAAAATGAAGAACCTGAAACCGTGGAAGAATCCAGCAATGCTAAGGAATCTTGAGGCTGAACTGTTGTTTCTACTTCTGCTCCAATCTGATCCAAGAACTCGCCGGGCTACCGACTGACCTCTTTTTTTTCCACATATGTTTCCTCTTTTCTTTTTTTAAAGGATAATAAATTATACTAACCTTCTGAATTTCGTTATATTTATAATAATAAAATTTAGTTTAAGTCACTTGATCTAATGATAACAGGATTATATGGACAATTCGGCAAGAAGTATGAGCACTGGGGAGAAGGCGACACGAAACGCTTCATAAGGGAAATAAAAAAAATTAAAGCAATGAAAGCACGGCCTTGACAAATGATCTCAATGCTCCAGAGACTAGCGAGTGAAAGCAGGTACTCTTAATTTATGAAGGTTATCCTTTTTTGCACGCGGATTAATGACGATTACCACCATGAAAGTAGATTCATTGGTTCAATCTGCGGAATCCAATCACGCAAGCAAATAAGGTGTTTTCTAACTGCAGAGAAGGAGATCTAGCATTTAAGCCATCGCCAGGCTCCTCAACATAAAGCCTGTGTTAAACTCGCTATTAAATAGTTAAATAGTTTAGATATATCTTAACAATACCTCTTGCGCATTGAAATGGGATCCTTCTGCTGGATCAATGACCGGGTCAGGCTGGAGCCACTATCATCTAATGCATAGCCACGTTTTCCGCATTGGCATAACCATTAAAAGAGGTAAGAGGTAATTGGGTCATTCTTTGATTTTTATCTCTGCAGTGGAGTTTGGAGGGATTTATAGCAAGGGCCTTAGCAAAGATAAATAGAGGTGGGCATGCAAATTCGCAACACTGTTGTTCCTATCATTTATTAAGATTTACAAGAACCGAAGTCATATGTTTACAACAGCAAATTGTCCAAGAGATTTATCTCAGTTCAGGGCGCCATTGATAGCTAGGAAGGGAAGGGTGTACAATCGCAACCCAACCTAAAAGATCAGGATGTAGAAAAATAAATAAAAAAGAATTAATCCTCTACTATCATTGCTTAACCAACTACATACTGCAATTTAATAATCGATCACATTTTACAGTAAAAAGAACAAGAATGCATAATTATAATCTAATTGCATAGTTAATATACAGTTCTGACATTTTCCATCAAATCGGCAACCTCAGTTTAGGTCACATATTCCAATATATATATAAATAGATATTATATTCAACACTCATTGTATCCCTACGACTCGCAGTAGAATTTATCAATTCATCTTTATTTCATAAATAATTACAAAGAGGAACCAAATAAAATGAAGAACCTGAAACCATGGAAGAATCCAGCAATGCTGAGGAATGTTGAGGCTGAACTGTTGTTTCTACTTCTGCTCCAATCTGATCCAGGACCTCGTTGGGCTACCGACTGAACCTCTCGGTTGACCTCCCTACCACATTGGGAGTAATCTTCTTCCTCCCAGTCCCGTGAGCAAATGGGGTCGTAGAGTATACACACAAGAAAAAGTTCAGGAATGAGCTCCCCCTCACCAGAACTTTTCAGGCCAAAATCACATAGATCACTTATCCCAACCTAGTTTCAATTCTCATAATCATTGTGTTTTTTTTCCCCAAGCTAAGAGATCCGTTTATCTTCCTTACCCCTTACATAAATAGGTAAATATCTTGTGATACATGTTGCTCCATGCAAAAACACATTTTTCTATGCGTTTTCCCATTATTATTATTCACCCCACCATGTGTCTCTCTCACATGAGAGTGCATATAAATCCCACTATTTTCTCCCAGATGTTATCTTATGCTAGGATTCTAATCCCTAGATCAGTGGGTGTAAGTGAAGCTAATTCAATGGTGTTCCCTAGTCCAAATTTTCTTCATATCTACTATTCTCATTTATTTGATTATATTAAATTAAATTTATGCACAATCTACTCATGCATAACTATATGTCTAAAGTGTGACCTTTACCTATGTTATTCCCATGAGATTGTCTAGGTACCACATCTAAGGGTCCTTTCGGCAGTAACTTCATCTTTATGTTGTGTGGGGAGTTCATGTAGGGGTGTAGGAATCGTTACCTTGCACCCATCGTCTACATTCTATGTGAGACTAATGGCGTTGAGGAGTAAGTTCATTCTTACTACACACCCCTCAACAACCTCGTACATGACCAAGTCGTTATGGTCTTACACGTACGACATCATGCCACCCGAGCAAAGATGGAAAGGCTTTCCATTAGTGCATGGAATGCTATTGGGAGTTGACTATCCGTCGTCATACCCCCATGTGTGTTTTTCTTGTTCTCTACGACCCCCTTCTTTATCCATTTGTGATTCAGACAGTAAACCATCTTACCTGCCACTACGCACATACTCAGAGCATATATTAGTAGCTTTACCCATAAAGTCATCATAAAATAACTGGTCATTTGTTTCCATCCATTAAGCAATCTCCATTACTCAACTACTTAATTGCTGACAAAGTTATTATTATTATTTTATATATTTTTATTTATTTATTTTTATTCATTCGTGATAATGCAATAATCATCATATTATTTCACAGGTGCTAGTTAATCCATAACATGCTCAAAGAAATAATTTATTTATATCTGCTAGCCAATAAGCATTTTTGTTCATGAAAACAACATTTATTTTAAATTATTTAGTCGGGTCACTTCCACAAGTGCCCTCAAAGTCTAATAGACAAAATCGGGCATTACATACACCCCTCCTTATTTAGAACTTTGTCCTGAAGTTCAAAACAAATATGGAAAACTACGACGCATTTCTATGGCATCCTCCCAAGTCATAGAGTTAGCACTGTAGTTGTCCCACTATACTTTGACCTTATCTATCACATGGTTCCTAAGTTTCCTTGTTTGTTGGAACAAAATCTTGATCGGTTCGGCCGTCATGACGCCATCGTCCGTTATCTGCGCATTACTTACATTTATGACATGAGAGGCATCTGGTACATAAGGAGGTAATACATAAACATGAAAGACATTGTGATTCCTATGTAATGATGACAACAAGTCAAGGTGATAGGAAACCGGTCCTATCTGTTCCAGAATCTCAAAGGGTCCTACAAATCTAGGAGACAACTTGGCTCCCTTGCCAAACTTTATAGAACTTTTCTTAGGCTTCACCTGCAAAAACACTCTACCACCAACTTCATAACTTCGGTCAATTCTGTGCATATCTACATAACTCTTCTGTGTGTCTTGTTCCTCCTTTAGTCAAGCACAAATAGTTGTCATTTGTTCTTCCATTTCTTGAATTACATATGGTCCCAGTAATGCTCTATCCTCTAATCTGTCACAACTCAAGGGTGTTCTGCAAGGTCTTCCATACAAGAATTCAAATGGTGCCATATGTATAGAACTTTGGTAACTATTGTTATATGCAAACTCCACTAATGGTAAATACTCTTCCCATCAACTTTGTTGATCCATGACGTACATCCTTAATATGTCTTCCAATACTTGGTTCACCCTTTCAGTTTTCCCATCCGTCTCGGGATGATAAGCCGTACTGAAGTTGATTTGAGTGCCCAAAGCTTCCTAGAAGCTTGTCCAAAAACTTCCATTGAATACTGATACTCTATCAAAAATAATTTTTCTTGGTACCCCATGCAGTCGTACTACTTCATTAATAAATACTTTTGCAATCTCTAGTGCCTCATAACTTTTCTTTATGGGAATGAAATGTGCACTCTTGGTTAGAGTGTCAACTACCAAAAATATGGTGTCATGTCTCTTCTTGGTTAATGGTAGTCCAACTATAAAGTCCATGGATATGATTTCCCATTTGGATTCTGGGATTGCATGGGGTTGAAGCAATCCCACAGGGTGTCGATGCTCTGCCTTTACCATTTGACATTCCATACATTTTGTAATGTAAATCACAACATCCCTCTTCATTCCATGCCAAAAGAATAAGGGTCTCAAATATGCATACATATTCTTTACTCTAGGGTGAGCTCTATACACTGCTCTATGAGCTTCTGATAGAATCAATCTTTTTAGTTCTTCATTCTGTGGTACATATGTATGTTTGTTATATCTCAACAATCCATCCTCATCCAAGGAATACTCTTTGAACTTGGATGTTTTCATTTGTTCATTCTCTTGTTCGGTCCTCACTTCTTTGTACCATGCATCATCCTGTTGCAACCCGAGTATTTTTTTCTCTCAAGTTAGTCTTCATAGGTATCACTGAAAATATCCTTGGCCTTCGGCTAAGTGCATCGGCTACTTTGTTCAATGTTCCTTTCACATAGGTTATATCAAAATCATACTCACTAAGTAACTCTGACCATGTTCTCTACCTTGCATTTAAATCACTTTGGGTGAAGATATGTTGTAACCCACAATGATCTGTCTTCAACTCAAATTTCCTCCCAACCAAATACGTCGCCACAGTCATAGAGCATGAATCACTGCCGCCATTTCCATATCATGAGTTGCATAGTTCTCTTCATGTGGTCAAAGTCTTTGAGAGGTGTAAGCAATCACTCTCCCTTCTTGCCTTAAAACACATCCAATTCCATATTTTGACGCATCAGTGCATACTAGAAAGTCTTGATCCATGTCAGGGACTTTTAGAATCGGTGCAGTGGTTAACAATTCCTTAAGTTTTCCAAATGCTTCTGCACATTTTTTCATCCAAATAAACGGTTGGTTCTTCTTTTGCAACTCAGTTATCAGTCCTGCTATTCTTGAGAAACCCTCGACAAATCTTCTGTAATATCCGGCAAGTCCCATGAAACTACATACCTCGTGTACATTTGTTAGTTCCAACCATTCCCATATTGCTTAAATATTTGC
Source organism: Pseudotsuga menziesii (assembly GCA_001517045.1). Lineage (NCBI taxonomy): Eukaryota > Viridiplantae > Streptophyta > Pinopsida > Pinales > Pinaceae > Pseudotsuga > Pseudotsuga menziesii. Next base: position 1,045,518 of record LPNX011082011.1, on the reverse strand, counting down.
AGGATCCACCGAAATTCCCTCTCCAGAAATAATGAGACCAAGGTAGTGGATCTCTTTCTGGAAAAATGAGCATTTTGAAAATTTCCCATAAAGTTGATTTTCTCTTAAGCACTGTAGAACCTGTCTTAATTGCTCCTCATGTTTGTTAGATTTTTATCATTCAAGCTAGCATTATCTTAGGATCTTTAACTGAGAGAATAACAAGCACAACAATCAAACATAAGAGACAATGAACACAAACTTTTTCCTCGGGGAAACCATAAAGGAGAAAACTCTGCAACTTCCTTAGAGATAGAATCAGCACCAAAAGAAAAACCCCAAAAACAGTAATATGATCTCCTGACAGCAGTAGTCTCTCCCTCTCTCTTGTCCAAACAACTTCTTCTCTCTCAGTTATGTGCTACAACTGAGTGTGAATGAATGTGTGATAAATAGAGAGGCTCACTCTCTATTTATACTAATTCTTGACTTCACAATAACTCACTAGGGATTACTTCTCTAGGAGAGTCTAATAACCCTAGGGCCCCACAACTACGGGGACTTTAACCCTTGATCAATAGGAGGGTTACCCACAATGAATTTACATGACTTGTTTACATTATTGAATCTCCCGATAGGAACATCGGGGCATGACATGACTCAAATACATTACAGACACTTCCCGGAATAAAAATCAGGGTACAATACATAAGATATACAAGTGAATAAATTCTGAAGTTACAAATACATCAACACTCCCTCTTAACTAGGAAGGTATTCTCTTGACACAATTTATCAGCACAAGTCTTCTTCTCTATATCATATGGATCATCATCAAGTTATCTTCATCTTCAATTCATCTTCACTCAATCTGGATCATTACTGGATCATCATCACTAGATCTAGATCATCACTGGATATGGATTGTCACTGGATCATCACGAGTGCTATCTCTCGATTCTTCTCGTCACAGAAAGTTCTACAAAGTCAGCCCTTTCTCATGCTGGTTGTAGGCCTAGCCTCCAAGTAGGTCTTCATCTTCTTCAGCACTTATATCTGACCCAGTAAAAAAGGCCCACCCAGCACTTACATCTGACCATGGGATGAACATATTGACCATGTCAGAAAGGCACGCCCAACACTCACATCTGACCATGGGATGAACACATCAACCATGTCAGAAAGGCCCAGCACTTGTATCTTACCATGGGATGAACACATCAACCATGTAAGAAGGGCTCAACACTTTGTTAGGAACCCTTCTCGCACATTTGATGACCAAGGTTCTCTTTCTGCTATTTCTATGCCTGTTCCAAATTGGTTGCAATCGGTTCAACAGGGTTATGTCAATTACTCTTCATTATCTCAAATCATCCAATGCTTGGACAACAACCCTTCTACTGTCCCACATTACTCTTGGGATGGTGCTTCACTGAGATACAAGGGTCGTCTGGTGCTTCCCCAGACCACAGCTCTTCAACAAGCTATCTTCTATGAACTTCATGCTTCTCCGTTAGCTGGGCACTCTGGTTTTCTCATAACGTATGAATGGGCACGGCGCAACTTCTTTTGGCAGGGCATGAAAAGGACAATTCAACAGATGGTGGCTGAATGTGATACCTGCCAGCGCAATAAGGGTGAAACAACACCCCTTTCGGGATTGCTCGAACCCTTTCCCATACCTACCCGGATATGGACAGATATTTCTATGGATTTCATTGAAGGGCTCCCTAAATCTAGAGGGAAGACTGTGATTTTGGTTGTGGTTGATCGCCTCTCCAAATATAGTCATTTTTGTGTTCTCAGCCATCCCTATACAGCCTCCTCCGTTGCTCAAATTTTCCTGGACCAGATCTTTCGTCTTCATGGAATGCCTTCTTCCATTGTCTCGGATCGTGATGCGACTTTCACCAGTCATTTTTGGATAGAACTCTTTCACCATACTGGCACCAAACTAAAGATGAGTTCAGGTTATCACCCATAAACGGATGGTCAAACTGAAATTATCAATAAATGCTTGGAAACTTATCTTCGTTGCTTCTCCTCTGAGCAACAACATCAGTGGGCAAAGTGGCTCCCTCTTGCTGAATGGTGGTACAATACCTCTTACCACACTGCCTCTAAAATGACTCCATATGAAGCAGTTTATGGTCAGGCACCGCCAGTTCTTCTTCCTTACACCCCCAGCAGTTCTCCAGTTCAGGCAGTTGACGCGGTCCTTCGAAACCGCGATGAGGTTCTTCGCATTTTGCGCGAAAATATTCACATGGCAAGAAATCGCATGAAGCAACAAGCTGATCAGCACCGTTCTGAGCGCACTTTTGAAGCCGGTGATATGGTTTTTCTTCGTCTCCATCCTTACAAGCAATCCTCACTAAAACTCAAAGGGCGTCATAAGCTCACTCTAAAGTTCTATGGGCCATATAGGATTCTTCAAAAGATTGGGTTTGTTGCTTATAAATTGGAACTTCCGCCTTCTTCCCGCATTCATCCAGTATTTCATGTCTCTTGTCTGATGAAATTTCTTGGCACCAACATCAAAGGCCAAACTATTTTACCAGAACTAGATAATGAAGGATCCATCTTTTTGGAGCCGGAGGCTGCCCTCAATAAGCGCACTCGTCAGCTTCACTCTCGCTCTATCGCAGAGGTCTTAATTCAATGGCACGGAATGCAGCCCGAGGATGCTACGTGGGAACCACTCCTTCAGATTCAACGACAATTTCCACATCTAAAGCTTTGAGGACAAATCTTTTTCTAAGGGGGAGGGGATGTTAGGAACCCATGTCAATCCTTCTCTTTACCGTGTTAGTATATTGTTGTTGGATGCATATGCTTTGTAAGTCGTCCCATAGTAATTGTTGATCCATAGTTTGTGTTATTGTTGTTGGGCGCATATGCTTTGTAAGCCGCCTGTAGTATTTGTTGATCCATATTTTATATTGGCCCATGGTTTTGACCCATAGTATTGGCGCCTATTTTTAGTATATAAGTGTGTGTTGAGGCCAAGGAAGGCACCGTGAAGTTATTTTGTATTGAGCTTGCTCAAAGGAGGTTGCCCCCTCGAAGTGGCCTGCGATTAATATAAAAGTGATTTTGAGTTCTGCTGCTATATCGTGTATTTTGATTAATTATTTGTTGCAGGGTCCTCACACACTTATATCTTACCATGGGATGAACAAATCAACCATGTAAGAAGGGCTCAACACTTATATCTGACCATGGGATGAACACATAAACCATGTCAAAAGGGCTCAGCACTTATATTTGACCATGGGATGAACACATTAACCATGTAAGAAGGGCTCTACACTTATATTTGATCATGTGGAATGAACACATCCTGCAGTCACATTAGAATGGCTCTTGGTCCCAAACTAAAATTCCTGGTAACTGACCAGGTGCCGCCTTTCTCCTAGAGAATGGCCTCTTAGCACTTAAGCTGAGCTTCAGTCCCAGACTAAAATTCCTAGTAACTGACCAAGTTCCTCCATTCTCCCATAGAATGGCCTCTCAGCACTTAAGCTAAGCTTCAGTCCCAGACTGAAATTCCTGGTAATTGACCAGGTGCCTCCATTCTCCTAGAGAATGGCCTCTCAACACTTAAGTTGAGCTTCAATCCCAGACTGGATCAATTTCCTGGTAACTGACCAAGTGCCTCCATTCTCCTAGAGAATGGCCTTCATCACTTATATCTGATCATGTGGGAACACATCCCACAGTCACCTCAGAATGGTTGAGCACTTACATCTAACCATGGAAGGAACCAATCCTCTCACCATGTCAGAATGGCTCATGGACTCATCACTTCCCCTTAGAGGGAACCTCAATCTGGAGAACACCAAGCTTCTCCCTGAAGTACTCAAACTTCACTTTGGCTAATGGCTTTGTCAACACATCAGCTATCTATTTTTCCATCGCAACATACTGGAGCTTCACTGCTCCTCTCTATGCCATATCCCTGATATAGTGATATTTGATCTCGATATGCTTTGACTTGTCATGGAACACCGAGTTCTTAGACAACTTCACACAACTTTGGTTGTTGCAATATATACAAATAGCATCCAACTGGAGATCAAATAAATCAGACAGTAGCTTCCTAAGCCATACTACCTCACAACTAGCTGAACAAGCTGCGACATATTATGCTTCAGCTGTACTCAGTGCTACGCAAAACCGTTTCTTGCTAAACCAATAGATCACACCTGATCCCATATTGAAGCAACACCCTGAAGTGCTCTTTCTATCGATGGCACTTCCTGCCCAATCTGAATCAACATAACCTTCCAGGTTAATCTTCTGATCAACCTTATACTTGAGCCCATAATCAACTGTACCCTTTAGGTACCTCAGAATATGCTTTGCAGCAATCAAGTGAACATGTCTCGGATCTCTCAGGAACTGGCTCAAGGTGTTCACAACAAAGCAAATATCTGGTCTCGTATTCATCAGGTACATCAAGGACCCAATCATATGACAATACATCGTGGCATCAACCGACTCGAATGAAGCATCACTCAATAGCTTCAGGTTCGATGCCATAGGTGTGGTCATGGCCTTGCAGTCCATCATCTTGAATCTCTTCAGGATCTCTACTGCATACTTCCCTTGTCCTAGGGAGATTCCATTTGCATTCTGCCACACCTCCATACCTAGAAAATAGTGCATCATACGCAAGTCTTTCATGTCAAACTCGGCAGCAAGCTTCCTCTTTGTATCATCAATCAACCCATCCATACCTGTTACAAACAGATCATCTACATACAGTAGGAGTATCATTGGGTTACCATCTTCAACCTTGTAGTAAAGGTTGGAATCTGCTTTACTTTTGGTAAAGCCCAAACTAGATAGAAAGCTATGAATTTTGACGTACCATGTCCTGGGTGCCTATTTCAAACCGTACAGGGATTTCTTCAATTTACACACATAAGTCTCCCTTTCATGTGTCTCAAAAGAGAGTGGCTGCTCCACATACACTTCCTCTTCCACTACACCATTCCAAAAAGCAGTCTTGGCATCCATCTGGTGTATCTTCCATGTCATCACTGTAGCCATAGCAAGTACTGATCTGATGGAAGTGTATCTGGATACAGGTGCAAAATTTTCTTCATAATCTATTCCTTCTTTCTGGGAGAAGCCATGAGCCACAAAACTTTCTTTATATTTCTCTATGCTGCCATATGTAGCATGCTTGATCTTGTAGATCCATTTGGAAGTTACAACAGACTTCCCTTCTGGTCTTGGGACAATGTCCCAGACATCATTCTTCACGATCGATTGATACTCTTCGATCATAGCATCCTTCCATTCTTTCCTTTCTGTCACTTCTTCATAGTTGGAAGGTTCTTTATCGATGAAGTCACATAATAAGGCTACATATACCTGAGTAGGACCTAGTTCTTTTCCTTTCTCTGTGATTTTCTTCTAGAGCCCCATATATTTCTGCACCTTGGATAGCTTCTCGTACCCAAGAAGGTTTCCTCTTGTGAGGATTCTTCTCCTGAGGTGGATCTACAGGTTCTTGAGGTTATTCTATTTCTTGATCTTCTTCTTGAATTTCTTCGTTCATGGTTGTGTCATGAATTCTGGGTACTTCTGTTTCTTCAGGTTCTTTAGCAAGTCTCTTTCTGTATTTGTTGTAAGCTGAATCTTCGTCAAATGTTACATCCCTATTGATGTCGATCTTCTTGAATCCTAGGAAGTATATTCTATAAGCCTTCGAGCTTTCAGAGTATCCCACAAATATACCCTTCATTCCTGAACGATATAACTTTGTCCTCTTTTCTTTCAGAATGTGTATGTAAACTGGATAGCCGAATATTCTGAGATGGCTGACTTCTGGTTTCTTGCCAGAAAATACTTCTTCAGGTGTCTTGTTCTCTAGTACTCTGTGTAAAGTATGGTTCTGTACATACATCGTTGTTCTGGCAGCTTCTGCCCATAGATGCATGGGAATATCTTGATCATGAATCATGGCCCTTGCAGCTTCCATCATCATTCTATTCTTCCTTTATACAACCCCATTCTGTTGTGGATTATATGGAGTAGTTAACTCCCTCTTAATCCCTGAATCTCTGCATAATTCTTTGAATTCATTTGATGTGAATTCTCTGCCATTATCTGATCGAAAGGTCTTGATCTTCTTTTCTGTGTGATTCTTGATCAAGGCTTTGAATTCCTTGAAATTGCTGAATACTTCATCTTTGTTCTTTAAGAAGTATATCCATGTCTTCCTACAAAAATCATCAATAAAAGAAACATAGTATACATACCCGCTTAATGAACTAGATGACATCGGACCACATACATCAGAGTGGATGATTTCCAATATTCCTTTTGCCCTTCTCTCACTACTTGGAAATGTCTTCTTTGTATTCTTTACTTTCGCACATCCTTTGCAGACACCGTCATGTTTTGTCTAAATTTCTGGAAGTCCTTCAATAGCTTTGCTCGCAAGTGGTAGTGGTCTGTAGTGCACATGTGCAAGCCTTCTATGCCAAAGTTCATTTGTCTCTACTAAGTCATCGACCAAGGCTTGTTATGGATGGCCCTTTAATTTGTATAGACCTCCTTCTTGTTCCCCAATCACTACTGCATCATCAATAGTCTTCCCCTTTAGCCACATGAGAACTTGGCCATCTACAAATGCAACCCTCATGCCTTTTGCATCTAATGCAGATATGGAGAGGAGGTTCTTCTTTAGTCCTAGTACAAACAAGACATCCTTCATCTTCATAGAATTTCCACATTCTAGCTTATAGGAGGATTCCCCACTACATTTTATTGGATAATGGTAGTCATCTCCAAGTTTGACCTTGTGGGGTGGGGTGATTCATGTTCTGATAGTTTCACAAAGGATTGTTTGAATCCTGTCATATGTTTGCAAGCCCCACTGTCTATAATCCAATCATTGCTTCCATGTGTGATGTTTCCCATGAGAGCGAAAATCAAAACATATTCTTCATCACTTGAAGAATCATCACTTTCTTGCTTGATTCTCTTTGTGGAAGGTTCATCATCTTCTGCAGCATGAGCATGATGTCTTCTTTTGTTTCCTTTCTTCTTGAAAGAGCCATTTTTGTTCTTAGGACAATCTCTAGCATAGTGTCCTTTTTCATCACATGTAAAGCATCTGAATTTAGGTAGCTTCTTGTTGGATCTTCCAGGATGAAAATGCTTACCTTGGTGATGATTTGTTTTACTCTTCTTGGATTGTACTATGAGAGCTTGATCTTCACTCCCCATCTTTTCTTCTCAAGCTGCTATTCAAGCTTCTTCTTGTGAGCATTCTTCCCATCATCTGCTGAACTTGACGAGCTTATTTCTGGCACAGATCCCTTGAATGAAAAAGTCCCATGTCCTAGGGAGACCATTCAAGGTGGTCATCACAATTTATGCATTCTCTACTTATTCATCCACTGCTTCAAGCTTTTCCTTGATCTGAGAGACCCTTGGAAAGTAATACTGGATGGTTTTTGCATTTTGGATCTTTACATTCTTCAATTGGTTTCTCAAAGTCATATTCTGGTTTATGTTCTTTCCTTCAAACAGTTTGGTCAGGGCATCAAACACAGCTTTAGGTGTCTTTAGAGAGGACACCTGTGGTATGAGGTGATCCTTGATCGAATAAGCAATAATCCTCTTAGCCATGACCAATTTCTTCTTGTGTAAGGCCTTAGCCTTGTCTCCGTCTGGAAATGGAACCTCTTCATTGATGTAAGAGGCCAACTCATTTTCTTTCAGGACCATGGAGATCCTATACTTCCAGGCTCAGAATTTATCAGCTCCCTCAACTTTTCATCAAGCTTGGTATGATGAGACATCTTAACAGAGAATCTCAAAAGGAAATGCAAAAGATTTATATCTTACCAAGTCAAGATGTCGGAACTGGATCTGGAGCTGAATTTCTGTAGAGCTAGTTTAGGAGCAAATTAGGGTTTGAATTTTTCAGAGTTCTACCCAACCAAAATTTTTTATCTTGATCTCTAAACTTTTATTTTGAGGAGGATATCAATCCAGGCCTAGGCTCACTCAAAAATTCCACTTCTGTGGAAAGCCCTAATTTTCGGCAGCAATGTCGGGTCAAAAACTGAAAATGCTGAGAATCAAATTCTGCTTCAATAGAAAGATGCGCCCTAGAGAGTAGAGTCGGCCCAACCTTATTTTTTTGAAAATCAGTGGAGAGAGATCCAAAACGTAGGAAGCCCTAGTTTCCGCAGTTGCATAGTGTCATCTTCTCAGGTTAGCTCTGATCCCATGTTAGATTTTTATCATTCAAGCTATCATTATCTTAGGATCTTTAACTCAGAGAATAACAAGCACAACAATCAAACATAAGAGACAATGAACACAAAGTTTTTCCTCAAGGAAACCATAAAGGAGAAAACCCTGCAACTTCCTCAGGGATAGAATTAGCACCAAAAGCAAAACCCCAAAAACAATAATATGATCTCCCGACAGCAGTAGTCTATATCTCTCTCTTGTCCCAGCAACTTCTTCTCTCTCAGCTATGCGCTACAACTGAGTGTGAGTGAATGTGTGATAAATAGAGTCTCGCTCTCTATTTATACTAATTCCCAACTTGACAATAACTCACTAGGGCCGACTTCTCTAGGAGAGTATAATAACCCTAGGGACCCACAAATGTGGGGAATTTAACCCTTGATCAATAGGAGGGTTACCCACAATGACTTTACATGACTTGTTTACATTATTGAATCTCCTAATAGGAACATCAGGACATGACATGACTCAAATACATTATAGACACTTCCCGGAATAAACATTGAGGTACAATACATAATATATACAAGTGAATACATTCCAAAGTTACAAATACATCAACAATGTTCCTCAAGCGTCCTTGAATAAATTAAAATTTCATCTAGAAATACTTGTACGAACTTATCCAAATATTGTCGAAACACACCATTCATTAAGTTCATAAAAACACTTGGTGTGTTATTCAATCCAAAAGGTACAACTACAAATTCGTAGTGTCCAAATATTGTCTTGAAGGCAGTCTTAGGAATATCATCTTCCTTTAGTTATAGTTGATGGTACCCTGGCTATTAGCACTCCAAGATTCCTTCTAGGCTGCAGTCGAAAGAGCCTGGTAAGTTAATCTTATTTTCAATGATGGGTGGATAATTGGATCAAGATGGAATGACTAACTCACTGAATTCCTTGCTCAAGACAATCTAGGCATATCAAGGGTTACAAGGATTTCAAAAGCTATAATCAGATAGGTAATTTTATCAAGATGAATGAAGAAGCTAACTCTATCAACTAGAACATACATATATAAAACAATACATATGATGGGTTGATAAAACTAATAATGAGTACTTATGATCCTTGCTTACAAATCAGTAGGTAAGGTGATAGTCACCAATGGATTATGAAAACACATATAAAGAATATAATTCAACTCATAAGCATATAATACGTATGAAAAATAGAAGTATGATAACAACAGTGAAAGAAGCTTGTATCTCGATATATTAAAAAGACAGACCTTCACAATTTACAACATAGTAGTGTATCCAAAATCAAACCTTCAGTCCCAAGAATGAATTCTCCCCCCTTATAAAATGATTTTTCAATGATCTTAAATAAGCTTTACAAATCAGTTTCAAGATCCTCAAAAGATGGATCTGATAACCTCTTTTCCTATCTCAAATCCAAATTTGTGAGGTGGCTGGAAAATGCAGAAATTTTTGGAAATATGCTGCTCAGATATTGAACTATATCTCTCAAATAAAACTAGATTTTTGAAAACTGAGAGAGGTTTTTGTATATTGGTTTTTTATGAGCAAAAAAACTCTCCATTATTTGACATTCGTTTTCATTTTCCCAACATCTGTATTTCAAAAACATGTGTCAAACAGGGGAATTCTGAGATTTGAAATTTAGGTCTCAGAGATGGATTCGATTCTCCCAATATGTGACACTCGTAGGAAAAATAAGAGAGGTTATTGTTCTTTGACATGCTAGGAACAAAAACCGCCTCCCAATTTTCAAAATGATTCTCCAGTCGCTCAGAATAATCATTTTAAAATGATGAATCAACATAGTAAAAATGTCATTTTTGCAGTAAATCTCCTCTAAAAGACTCTTAAAAAATTTAATAATACTTCATCTTAATGACTTTCTATCACTTAATAAAATAAATTTGACCAATTTATTTGAGGATATAACACTAACCTTAAATCTATTTTGGAGAATATAGTTGCGCCTTTCATTTGATCAAATAAATCATCAATCCTTGCGAGAGGATATTGATTTCTTATCGTTGCCTTGTTTAATTGATGATAGTCAATGCATAAACGCCATAACCCATCATTTTTCTTTACAAAAATCACAGGCGCCCCCCATGGAGACTCACTAGATCGGATCAATCCCAAATCTAACAACTCTTGTAGTTGAATCGACAATTCTTTCAACTTAGGTACCGACATTCTATAAGGGGTTCTTGCTATAGGTTTTGTCCCTAGTTTAAGTTCAATGGTGAAGTCTAGTTCATGATGCGGTGGTAAACCAAGTAGTGCTTCAAGAAATACATCCATGTATTCTGAAAACAAAGGGTGGTTGTTTATTTCGACCTTGTCTTCTTCTTTGTTCATAGCTATCACTGCATACAACTTACACCCTCTTCTCATGCTTTTCTTTAACTGAAGTGCTGAAATTAACCGTAGAGAAACCTTCCTCTTCTTCCCTACTAAGACTCTCTTGTAACCTTCGTCATAAAAAAAAAAGAATTCCTTCCTTTGAAAATCTAACACTGTAGCATGTGCCTCCAACCAATCCATCCCTAGGATCAAATCATATGCTCCCAAGTACTCAGTAGCATAGAAAGAAAATTTAGTACTACAAACCCCCAAATCCACATCACAATTTCTAATTTTAGCCCCACACTCTAGATACTTCCAAATGCCATCTTGACTATGTCAAAATCCCCTTGAACTATTGCCATCGTCTTACTCTTTTCTAAAGCTGTATGAGAAATGAAACTTTCAGTTGCACCAGGGTCTACGAGTAAATCCACATGTCCCTCATATGCTACATTGCTTGTCTAAGAATACATAACTTGATCAAGAGATTGACCCGTTAAGTTAGAAGGAAGGCCATAGACCTATGAGGCATGTTCTCACTTATTTTTTATATTAGGAACAATATAAAGAGATTTTCAATGCTCTCATTACTTTCTTTACAAATGCGACATCTACTTGGACCATGCCAATACTTCCTAAGCATAAGATCCCAAATAAAGATCTTATTGAAAAGAGCTAACCATAGAAAAATCTTGCACTTAAGAGGACACTTTTATTTTAAAATCATTGCATGACACCATAATAGATTAGGATGATCCTCCTCTTCTCTAATAACGATATACCCAATTTTAATGAATAAGAGCCTCCAACATAATTCCTAGACCAAACTAGTGCATCCTCACTATCCTTTAACACAACATGACTATCCTTTAGAGATTTATTATACATGTTCCAAAAATCCTTATCCTCCTCTCCCACTAATCCAACTACATTTGCATTTAATCATTCTTGATAAAATATTGGTTTTAACATGATCATTAATATGTGCCAAAAATATGTACCCCTAGTCCCTCAGATGCTCCACCACAACAAAGCGGAGTTTATGAGCCATGTGACACTCTCATGTTTGTACTTGTGTGTTTTTTATTAGTGCTTTCAATAGTGATAGGGGATAGCTACAAGTTTGAGGAAAATTTATTGGAACAAATACTTCTAATCATGACAACTTAGCAAAATGTTTGTAAATTTTTTTATGGAAACCAAAAAACATCCATTATAAAAACACCAAAACTATGACAAAGCAACAAAACAATGAGTTATCGATTAGGATCAAGATCAACCATAAATACAATTTCCATAAGATCACATAAGTAATACAAATAGACCACCCATATAAAAACAACACTCATCAACTCTAACAACCAACAATATAAAAAATAAACAATTCACACAAACAAGGAACACGAAAAGCATGTGATCATCACAAGAAAAACATATGGCGATCAACATGAAGTCATAAACTTCAAAAAAAAAAATCATATACAAAACTACTATAACTTGTCATGAGAAGTCATGGCACATTGAAAACTTTAAGCCAAATAAATATTAGTTAATAAACCAAAAATAGTACATCACATTGCCATTGTCCTTAATTCAATCACCTTCTAGCTTTACTTAGCCACAGAGAAACATTTTATATTTTGCAGAAAATCCAAAATGATTACATATTATATCTTGTACAAAGCCCCAAAAAATTATTTGAGAAAAAAATGGTTGACAAAGGAAGTGGTAATCATCTCTTACATTTGCAGTATGTTTTAATCATTTTTAATAATAATAAAAACATTTTAAAATATGATTATTTTGTTATTTTTATTATTTTAAGATAATTAAAACTATTTAATTGTATTAATAATTATTTTCTTAATGAATAAATAATGATAACTTTTTCAAATAAATACTTGTTAAAAATTAATCCAAATGATTGTAATATATATTATTAGACAGAGAAATGTTTAGGTAAAGAATAAGAAAGACAACATTCATGATACAATGGAAGAGGAACATGAAAGAAAATAATAAGCAGTTTTCATTGTAATAAAATTGGACACTGTGTCTTTAGTTTGTTGAATTCCTTTTGAAAAACTAGCATAAAACACTTCTTCTTCTTGTTCTTCTTCTTTGACACAGTATGCAAATGTAGAATAAAATGAGAAGTTTGAGTATGTGCTTACAACACTTCAATAGTCATAAGAAGCACACCTAGCGGTAGCAAATTATTCTTTTCAAAATGACTATTAGGGTGCACTGATTTTTACTACAAGTGCCACTCAACACATGATTTTTCAGGAAGAAAAAAAATTCTTCTCAACTTCTCAAGATTTCAACTTAAATTCGTTCTTTATTTCAAATGGTACAACACACAAGTCTAGTATAAAAGGCTTCATTAAGGTTTTTAACCAGGAATTGGGGAAATAATGATTTCTAATGTCTAGTATATACATATGTTCAAGAAAGGTGTCTTTGGTATTAATTCACCAATCATGACATCAAATATTGATGGAAAAAGGGATTCTTAAAACAAACTCAGAAAATGATGGATTAAAAATAGTAATGATAGGGTATGAGGATGAAACAATTATTAAAATGAAAGTAACAAACATTCCAAGAACATGGAATTTAGGTTAGTTGAAACTGGAATTACATTCATCAGGTTATGGCATGTTCATTTTGGAAATATAAATGTTGATAGCCTCATTCAAATTCAATAACAAGGAATGATGAAGGGATTACCCACATTCTAGAAATGTAATCGAAAGTGTTAAGATTGCATTTACGGAAAATAGAGGAGTTTATCATTTCCTTATAGTGCTTGGAGGGAAAATACAGGACCTTATCATTTCCTTATAGTGCTTGGAGAGAAAATAGGATATAATAGCTTGTTCATAGTGATATTTGTGGACTATGGATACTTCACTTGGGGATTTTATTCTTTCATTGAGGACTTTAGTAGGATAGTTTAGGCATATTTTTTTGTTAACTTTTTAGAAAATATGATGATATTTGAACTTTAAAACTTTATGTGTAATATTGAATACTTGAATCAATGAACCATTCAATCACATGAAACATTCAACCACAACAAAAGATGTACCCTAGGGAAAACCCTAAAAAATAATGAGGATGAAAAACCCCAGCAAATATTCAGAGTATAATTATTATAGGTTACAAAGAATATATTTTACACAATATTATATTGCTTTCGACACTTTGGGTGTTAGGTAAGAGAGAATGCTAAGCAACAGAGAACAGATATCAACAGTATCAACTTAAAATGTTCCCAACACATTAATAACAAGCTAAAATCACTGTCATGCAAACTATAGCAAATGGTTGTGTGAGAATAGTGCACCACATGCAGAGAATATCAAATTGCCTTCTTGAGAAATAATGATGTGCTTTGGTTTCTTCAATCCTGCAAACATGATGCGTAGTACCATACAATTGTGGCATTAAAACATGAGTGAACTTTCCTTCTAACTAAATGCATGATAACTCGGTTAACTTGCTAACTTAAGTGTCATCATGCAATAACTCAAGTGTCGTCATGCGAACACTTAATTAACCAAAGTGTCGTCTTTTGTTAACTAAAGTGTCATCTTTTAGAGACTTAGAAAGTTGAATGTAAAGAAGAAGGAAGAAAGCATTCACAATAAAGTGGAAGAGGAACATGAAAGAAATTTATAACTAGCTTCCATTGTAATAAAATTGGACATTGTGCCTTCACTTTGTAGAATTGATTTTGAAAAAATGACATAAAACGCGTCTTCTTCTTGTTCTTCCTCTTTGACATAGTAGGCATATGCATAATAAAATGAGAATTTTGGGTATGTCTTTACAACACTTCAATAGTTATAGGAAGCACACCCAATGTTAGAAAATTATTCTTTTCAAAGTGGCTATGATGATACATTGATTTTCGATACCAGTGCCACTCAACACATGGATTTTCATAAATATTTCTTTTGGACTTATCAAGATTGCAACTTAAATTTGTTCTTTATTTTGAATTATACAACACACAAACCTAGTGGAAAATGTCTCCTTAAGGTTTTTATCGAGAAATTTGAGAAATAATGACTCCTAATGTCTAGTATGTACCTACGTTCAAGAAAAAATTGTTGTCTTTGGTATTAATTCACCAATCATGACATCAAATTTTGATGGAAAATGTGATTCTTAAAAAAAACTCATAAAAATATGGATTAAAAATAGTAATGATAGGATATGATGATAAAAACCTTCTTAAAATTAAAGGAACAAGCATTCCAAGAATGATGGAATTTAGGGTAGTTGAAACTGGAATTACACTTGCCATGTTATGACATGTTCATTTTGAAAATCTAAATGTTGATAGTCTTATTCAAATTCAATAGCAAGGAATGGTGAAGGGATTACCCACATTCCAGAAATATAATCGAAAGTGTCAAGATTGCATTTATGGAAAATAGAGGAGACTATCATTTCCTTATAGTATTTGGAGGGAAACTAGGAGATAACCGCTTGTTCATTATGATACTTTTTGACTTTAGATACTTCAATTTGGGGATGAAAATATTTTCTTCTTTCATTGAAGACTTTAGGAGGATAGCTTGGGTGTATTTTTTTGTTAATTTTTGAGCAAATATGAAGAGCTTTGAACTTTAAAACTTTATGTGCAGAAATACTAAATACTTGAATCAATGAACCATTCAATCACATGAAAAATTCAACCACAACACAATATGTACCCTAGGTAAAACCCTAAAAAAATGAGGATAAAAAAACCAAACAAATATTTAGACCATAGTTTTTTTTTTAACAGAAACTAAAAAGGAAAATATATTAAACAGGATGTGCACAGCCATTCAGTACAAAAAAACAACAGCTTAAACTTTCTTATAGTTTTGAGGAAATAGATACAAAACTAATACATAAAGAAGACCTTAATAAGCCGAAGAGAGTTATAGTATTTCAAGTAATTACAAACGAAGTGTAAATGCAAACAAACTACTGATTAAGTAATAAGCAAAAAAACATTTTCTAAAAGAGGATCAATTTGGATTTCCTAGTTGGCCCCACGGGCTGAGTGACTGATTCCTCCTCCATGCCCTGAACAGCTTCTCCTGGATTTTATTAGGCTTGAATTCCCTGATTCATCTAAACCAAGAGCTGGAGATCCTCCTGAACGCGGTCTATTTTACCCATGATTTCGTTCAAGTTCATCTCATTGTCATCAATCCTTTCATCATGATTGTTGGTCTGATATGAAACATAGATAATCTCATCAACAAGTTTTTTAACTCCCTTAGCATTCTCTTTGTTGTCCATAATTGCTATGGCCATGATGTCATACAAGCGTTGGATATTAACCTTCAAGTCTGCGAGCCCTACATTATTTCTTCCATGGTCCATTTCCAAAGCAGGTGGCTGCCCTTTACCACTTCTATGACTGATACTCAAATTAAGAATGGACAAATTTCTAAGAACAAAACCAAAAGATGGAAAAGCTTGAACAGAGAAGAAATATGCTTGCTGCAGTGAGCCCCATTCTTTCTTAAGGTGGCGAAGCGAAATGCCTATATTAGCTTCCCCCGATCTAGAAAAATGACAACCTAGGGTGAATTGATTACCTTCTAAAGAGAAATTCCTGAGGGAGCTACTTGTGCTCACTAAGGAAATGAGATCCGTTGAGCACAATAAAGGAGGACTCCCAAGAATGATGGGAGGATTGCAAAGAAAACCAACCTAAGCAGAACCCCCAATTACAGCACGTCTTTGCAAAAGGGAAGGCGAATCCACCCAAGATGTAACCTCAGAATTATCTTGTTGAGGAGGGTCGATATTAGGGAAGGTCCCTTCTCCAATTTCAGAGGTTGCAAGAGAAAAAACTTCAGCAGAAGGGGAACTAGCATGCACAATGAAAAATGGATTGCCGAAGGGAGGGGGAGGGAATATAAAACTTCTGGAGGAAGCCATCATACACGGAGGGGGATGGGCTGGGGTGTGTGAACTGCATGGGAAATTAAGCCAAGAGGGGGGGAATAAAATATTTAGACCATAGTTATCATATATTACAGAGAATGTATTTTACACAATAGCATATTTCTTTCAGCACTCTAGGTGCTAGATAAGAGAGAATACTAAGCAATAGAGATCAACTGTATCAACCTGCAATGTGACCAACACATTAATAACAAGCTAAAAACACTACCACACAAACTATAGCAAATGGTTGCATGAGAATACTGCACCACATGCAAAGAATAGCGAATTGCATTCTTGAGAATAATGGCGTGCTTCAGTTTCTTCAATCTTGCAAACATGATGCATAATACCATACAAGTATGGAATTAAATCATGATTGATTTAATCCAAAGTGAACTCGTCTTCTAACTGAATGTATGATCAATTAGTTAACTTGCTAACTTAAGGTTCATCATGCAATAACTCAAGTGTCGTCATGCAAACACTTAATTAACTGAAGTTTCATCTTTTGTTAACCAAAGTGTCATCTTTTAGAGACTCAGAAAGGTACATGTAAAGAAGAAGAAAGAAAAAAATCACAATACAGTGGAAGAGGAACATGAAAGAAATTTATAACCGGTTTTCATTGCAATAAAATTGGACACTATGCCTTCAGTTTGTAGAATTCCTTCTGAAAAAATAGCAAAAAACACGTCTTCTTCTTGTTCTTCTTCTTTGACACGGTATGCAAATGTAGAATAAAATGAGAAGTTTGAGTTTGTGCTTACAACACTTCAACAATCATAGGAAGCCCGCCTAGTGGTAGAAAATTATTCTTTTCAAAGTGACCATGAGGATGCTTTGATTTTCGATACAAGTGCCACTCAACACATGACTTTTCAGAAATATTTCTTCTCAACTTATCAAGATTTCAACTTAAACTCGTTGTTTATTTCGAATGATACAACACACAAACCAAGTGGAAAAGGTACCATTAAGGTTTTTAACGATAAATTGGGGAAAGAATGATTTCTAATGTTTAGTGTGTACCTACGTTGAAGAAAAAATTGTTGTCTTTGGTATTAATTCGCCAATCATGACATCAAATTGTGATGGAAAAAGGGATTCTTAAAATAAAATAAAATAAGGACAGATTAAAAATAGTAATGATAGGATACAAGGATGAAAAAAATATTAAAATGAAAGGAAAAAACATTCCAAGAATGATGGAATTTTGGTTAGTTAAAACTAGAATTACACTCGTCGGGTTATGACATGTTCAATTTGGAAATCTAAATGTTAATCATGCCTCATTCAAATTCGATAGCAAGGAATGGTGAAGGGATTACCCACATTCCGGAAATATAATTGAAATTTTCAATATTTAATTTACGGAAAATAGAGAAGGTTATCATTTCCTTATAGTACTTGGATGGAAACTAGGAGATAGTAGCTTGTTCATAGTGATATTTGTGGAAATTAGATACTTCACTTGGGGTATGGAAATATTTTATTCTTTTCATTGAGGAATTTAGCAAGATAGTTTGGGTGTATTTTTTATTATCTTTTGAGCAAATATGATGAGCTTTGAACTTTAAAACTTTATGTGCGGAAATACTAAATAGTTGAATCAATGAACCATTCAATCACATGAAACAATCAACCACAACACAATATGTACCATGGGGAAAAAACTAAAAAAAAATAAGGATGAAAAAACCCAACAAATATTTAGAGTATAATTATGATAGATTTCATAGATTATCTTTTACACAATAGCACATTGATTTTGGCACTCTGGGTGCTAGATAAGAGAGAAAAATAAGCAATAGAGAATAGATATCAACTGTATCAACTTGAAATGTGCCCAACACATTAATAACAAGCTAAAATTACTAACATGCAAACTATAGAAAATGGTTGCATGAGAATAGTGCACCACATGCAAATAATTGAATTTCCTTCTTGAGAAATAGTGCCGCGCTTCAATTTCTTCAATCTTGCAAACATGAGGCACATTACAATGCAACTGTGGCAATAAATGATGATTAATTTACTCCATAGTGAGCTTGCCTTCTAATTGAGTGTATGAACACTTAGTTAAGATGCTAGCTTAAGTGTCATCATGCAATAACTCAAGTGTCGTCATGTGAACACTTAATCAACTCAAGTATCGTCTTTTGTTAACTAAAGTGTCGTCTTTTAGTTTAACTAAAGTGTTATCAATGTAAAACACTTTAGTTTACTAATCCTTCTTTGTTAACACTTAGTTAACTCTTATTAATTGAAATCTTCCTAATTTATTTACCTAAGTGACCACTGTGAATTCTCCTTTAATTAACTAATGCATCCATTGTTGCTTTAACTGAAGCTTAACAATATTTAACTAAGGTATGCATTGTTATTTTAATTGAATCTTAATAATTCAATTTCATCTTAGTCAATTGAAGTCATCTCATGTGAAATTTTAATTCTCTTGTTCTCTATGCTTTATCTCTCTATCTCTTATCTTTATTGCACAGTCAATATGTGTTAACTTTAATTATATACCATATCATATTATAATCATAATATTTTTTTGATGTTGTGATCATATTATATTACTCTCTAACCAAATGATCATATTCTAAAGTAATTCAGTCTAGAGGTGGCAAGTCTCTATAGGAGACTTAATAGCTTTATCCATCTTGAATGACCATGGTTAGTAATATATCACACAACATTATTGCTTCAACATGCAAATAATTTACCTCTATAATTGGAGGTCCACCCCATGGGTACCTACTATGACTGGAGTTCCTCATGAGAATCTAACTTGACACACAAGTCCTTATCCTTGTCCAAAAATACTTTACAACATCATCACTTTGATAAATCAAATCATTCACCTCAACACGTGAGGAATAACCTATTACAATTGAAGGCTTAGTCATCCCTGAGTCCAACTTGAATATACTCCAAGTACCTCATTCCAAATTAGGTTCCATACCTCAACACATGATGCCAAATCCTGGTTTCATAAGATTGGATTGGATAATGAATCATGATGATGTACATTTAACACTCCCTCTTAGTGAGGGAGGCATTCTCTACCATACCAGGTTTGTCTCGGAAGTACCTATAATTTGTCGTATATAGAGGCTTTGTTAACACATCTGCATTCTTGCAATCTTCTCTTCAGTATCAATGTACTGAATTCTTACCTTACTGGACCATGTATTTGATGAAGTGACACTTCATCTCAATGTGATTCATCTTAACATGAAACACATGGTTTTTAGAAATCTTAATGCAGTTTTGAATGTCATGGTGAATTACTGTAGACTCACGATTTTAACCCAACAAGTGGCCTCCCAAGCTACACTACTTATCGGCTAGTAGAACTAGTCGCAGTATACATAAATAATCTAAGGCTAAAATAATAGTGAGATATTACAACATATAATAGGTCTAATATGTATCAAATACATTAAGGAATCAGATATGACATGTAGTTTCCATAAACTAGAAACCATGGATTTGAAATCCATCATATCAAACTTTTACAACACATCAAAATGTGTAACTTCCTTGCAGAAGGAGAAAAACTCATCTTTCCTTTGTCAAACTTCAACAATTTCTCTCTACATGCTGACTTTGAGAATATTCTACAACACGGATAAGTTCTCTCTAAGCTTTCCATTTTCTATGATGTTCTCCAAGGCCCGACTACTTTCAAAGTGGTTTCATTTTTCTTTTCTGTCCCACAATACTCCACTTAACCAACTATATGTCTATCTGACCTTTCCAATAGGTTAACTGCTCCCCATCATCCCTTACTATAACTCTCTCAAGGTCTCCAATAGTATTGGAGACCTTGAATATTATTCTATAGTCATATGTGGTCTTGAATATGTATTTTCTCATGTGGATGTACTCCACAAGAGATACTACAGACCCTAGTTGTATGGTTCTTATACCATGACTTATTTGATCTATGTGCAACTTAGTGCCTTATTTGTTCCATGGATTAACTGATCCATGCACCACTACATATCTAATATGATCCATATACCACTATATGGCTTAACCTGATCCTTATACTATTGTATGGCTAACCAGTGTCTAAGCCATGTATCACTACATGAATTACCGATGGATAGAACTCTTGAGTCATGTCCCACAAGACTAAATGGTGGGGATTTTATTTATCTACTATTGACTATGGAGACACATATGATACTCCCTCTTTAGATAGAGGATTCTTTCTGTACTATACCAAGATTGTCCTGGAATAACTCAACTTTACTTTGGACAAAGGATTAGTAAGTATGTTGGTAGTCTTCTCCTCTGTGGATATGTATTGGAGTTATACTGATTTTTTCTACACCATGTCTCGGATATAACTTGTCTGAGACATATCTGAGTCCATATCCAATCATACCATATAGGTACCTCAACACACTCTTTGTTGTACACGTCTATGTACTAACTGCAAATCATATATTCAGCTTAATGTTAACCAGGTACATCTCAACTGTTTGCGAGATCCTCCAAATATAAAGAAGAATCAGATTTATATTTGTTACCGTATATGTGTCCATGGAATTACATTCCATTGTCATAAATCGCTTCAGGATCTCTACTGTGTATTTTCCTTGATTGAGGAAAATCTCATATAGTTTCTGCCACACCTCTAATCCCAAGAATCATGTCAATATTCTTGAATATTGTGATCTGATTCCTTCTATATATAAACATCATGTTGGTCTCCTCTTAGCAGGAGGTTCATGAACCAGTTCTACTGGTTCTTCATGAGGTAGTGAATCTAGATTCTCCCTCTCAACATCTATATGGGGAGAAGTAGAATCTGGGTCCTCCATCATAGAAGCCTCATGCCCCTCCATGTATGTATCATATTGAATCTCTTTTGATTGATTGAATGCAAAAAAGATAGCCAAACATTTTTAGGAGTCTTGTCATCCAGAATAGTATTAGGGATTCTTATTCTAGAAATATATTGTTGGAGGATCCTTCCCATAGAAACATATGAACCTCTCGATTTTCTCCTAAAATATTCCTTCTTAGATCATCCTACTCTCTTTCATGATATACCATCATAATGATTCCACATTCAACACTTTTCATTCTCTCCTTGTAGGTTATGGAATATGGTTTTTCCCAAAAAGCCAAATTTATTCTAATAGTCAGCAACATTGCATAATCATGAATTTCCATCATATGAATTTTTTAATGCACTTGCAGTGGTTCACATGGTTATGTACATATATTAATCATAACATGTACTACAATAAAAGAAAGATTGTAACATATGCTCGACATGTTATACTATAACATAATTCATAATTATAGGAATACAAAACTCTAAATAATTGTAATGAAACGGATTCAAAACCATTTAAATCTGATCTATAAAATCATATGATAATCAAAATACTAATACTTATATTTTATTGTTTTGAGGGCTCCCTCTTAATCTATGCTTCCTTGCGAATATTATTGGAGTCACTAGGTTTTAATATTCTTTCTTCATTACATCTTTAACTTGCAAAATTTATCTCATGCAATAGGTATCAAATCTATGAATGGGAAATTAAGGTCCCATGCAAACTAGATTGAATTATGTTCTACTGATTAAGCAATCGTATATGGACTTTAAAAGAAAATATTCCTTTCAATGGTCATCTTCCTTTTCATCGGATGAATTATTCTTAGTAGTTTCATCTTCTATAGCTTTAGAAACATGAAACTTGCTTTTACCCTTTTGCTTTGCTTGGAACTCCCTTGCATAATGACCCTTCTTGTCACAGTTGTAGCATCTAACCTTCAACTAGTTTTCAAAGTCCTTGTTATACACGTTCTTATTCAGATGAGAAAACTTCTTTTAAGAAAATTTCTTCTTGCCTTTCTTCATCTGTGCCATGAGGGAAATTTTTTCTTATTTAGTGCACATGATATTGCTCTAGATTCATCCTTCCTCTTGAATATATTCCCACCAAAATCTATCAAATTTGTGTTTCCCCTCTCAGACATTTACCACAACCAAGAATGTTTCCCATGAAGATGGGAGACCATCAATAGCAGTTTGGAGAAGATCATATTCATCCACCACTTCCCCAATACTAGAAAGTTGATCTCTTACTAAGATATCTTGGTGAAGAAGGAGGCCACAATATCCCCCTTTTCCATATTTAGGTTCTGGAGCTTATTATTCAATGCCCTCTTTTGACTCAGGGACTTCTCCTCATATAGGTTTGTCAATGTATCAAAACATTCCTTTGCAGTCTTCAACAAATTGTTCTTGACGAAATCATAGATGATCTGTTTGGATTTAGCTTGGTTCTAATTAAATTTGATGCACCCTGCATTATTTGTAGGATCCTCCAACACAGTGGATACGTAGCCATCCAAGTCATGTTCCTATAGGATGTTCAACACTCTCACCTTCCAAGTGTTGAAATTCAAAACGCCCTCAAGAAGATCTTCGAGTCAAAAAGAGATCAATGCCATGCCTCTCAATTTTTTTTCTCAACTCCTCCATATCTATGTAGGCTCAATTTTGTTGGAAAAATCTTAGATCCTTCATGTAATGAGCTCTTATACCATGTTGATTTTTGAGAAAATGTGATGAGCTTTGAACTTTAAAACTTTATGTGCAGTAATACTAAATACTTGAATCAATGAACCATTCAATCACATGAAACATTCAACCACAACACAATATGTACCCTAGGAAACCCTACAAAAAATGAGGATGAAAAACCCTAGCAAATATTTAGAGTATAATTATTATAGATTGTAAAGAATGTATTTTACACAATATCATATTGCTTTTGACACCCCGGGTGCTAGATAAGAGATAATACTGAGCAATAGAGAATAGGGATCAACTGTATCAACTTTCCATATTCCCAACACATTAATAACAATATAAAATTACTGACATACAAACTATAGAGAATGATTGCATGAGAATAGTGCACCGCAAGCATAAAATAGCAAATTTCCTTCTTGAGAAATAATGTTGTGCTTCGGTTTCTTCAATCCTACAAACATGATGCACAATACCATACAACTGTGGCATTTAATCATGATTGATTTACTCCATAGTAAACTCTCCTTCTAATTGAATGTATGATCACTTATTGAACTTTCTAAATTAAGTATAATTATGCAATAACTCGAGTATCCTCGTGTGAACACTTAATTAATTGAAGTGTTGTCTTTTGTTAACTAAAGGGTCATATTTTAGTTCAACTAAAGTGTTATCAATGCAAAAAACTTTAGTTAACTAATCCTTATTTATAAACACTTAGTTAACTATTATTAACTAAAATCATGTTGATTGATTTACTTGAGTGACCACTTTGAGTTCTTTTGTAATTAACTAATGCATCCATTGATGCTTTAACTGAAGCTTAACAATTTTTAATTGAGGTATGCATTGCTACTTTAACTGAATATTAATAATTTGATTTCATCTTAGTCAACTAAATTCATATCATGTGCAATTCGAATTCTCTTGTTCTCTATGGTTTATCTCTCTATATCTTATCGTTACTGCATGATCAATATGTGTTAACTTTAATTATCTATCATATCATATTATACTCAGAAGATTTGCCTGATGACGTGATCATATTATATTACTCTCTGGCCAATGATCATATTATAAAGTAATTCACTCTAAAGGTGTCCAGTCTCTATAGGAGACTTAATAGATTTATCTATCTCAAACGATCATGGTTAGTAACATATCAGACAACATTGACAACCCAACATTGATATTCGAGATGGAGTGTGAGGGCTCCAAGAAGTGAGGAGGAAGGAATTACGAAGCATTTACAGGAGGATGAAGTTTGACAGGCGATGATGGTGGACGAAGGCGGGGTCTCTTTACTTCCCAACCCCCCGAAGCAGAGGAACTAAAAATTGGCAAGATTCCAATTAACCTGTCCAAACAATTAATCCCAAATTCACTGGTCCAAGACCGTAAACCTAGGTAATGTATGCCAAAAGCATCTATGATCCTGTCCATGGTAGTAAAATATTTGAATCTGAGAGATCGGATCCAGTTTATGATGGACCATGATCTAATTGGTAAATTCATTGATATGCAGCCGTCTAAGAAAGCATTGATATGGTGGATCAACTCTTCTTGGAAACTGAAGGGTCATTTTGATCTACATTTAGGCTCAAAGGGTTTTTTTACAATCTCATTTATCAGTCTGGAGGACAGATATCATATCATTGATGGAGGTCTGTATTTATACTACGCTACTGGTCTCTTCTTACAACCCTGGAAAGAGAAATTTTGTCCGGAAAACGAAGACATGTGAAATGCCCCTATCTGGATTAGGATGTACTCTCTTCCCAGTGAATATTGGGACTCTAAAATATTGGAAGGTTTGGGAAATTGTTTAGGGAAGTTTATCAAAAATATTGAGCAAACTAATATTCAACACTATACTTCCTATGCTCACATTTGTGCCTATATGGATCTATCAAAGGCATTGCCGGAGGCTATTAGGATGTTATGGGATGATGAGGATTGGGTGCAAAACCTTGACTATGAACAAATCCCTTTCATATGTTGCAGACACCATGAATATGGTCATTTATTTTGAGAATTTCCTATGAATGATCCTTAAAAGAATCCAGGAAAGGAGGGAGATCGAGTAGATCCAGGCTTCACCAAAGTTGCATCTCAAAAGAGAGGAAGCAAGAAACAAGAACATTAAGAAATTCATAAGAAAATTGCTACCTCAAACCCTTTCGATGCTCTGGAAAATAATGAGGGAGATACCTCGAAAACAAGAAGCAGCTTACACAAGATGCCCAACTCGGAGGATGAGAAGTCTGACCAGAACCCTGTCAATGAACCATATAGTGGAATTGGATCTTGAAGGGATTGAAAAAGCATGTATAGAGAAATAAAAAGGGTATGTTCCTCAGGAAAAATTTAGCCTGCTTAAGGAAGCTATTCTGAAAGCTAGAACCTCTAATCTACTGGGGATCAGCTCGGGATCCCACAAAGATACAAAAAATAAAGAAGAGGAGATGGGACGGAAACTGGTCAAAAAACAAACAAATAGAGGGTTGTGGACGTCGAAAGGAGGTTGGTTGAGTTGGGACAATACCTGACAAACAAAGCTTCCCTAGGGCTGTAAGTTTCCCCAACGAGCTCCTGTCCTGGAATAATCGAGGCATTAATAGCCTGAGAAATATTAAAATTCTGAGTAAAAGGATTAAGATGACAAACCCGACAATAGGCTTCTTGCAAGAAACTAAATGTTTAGCAGATCGAATCCAGGAGCTAAGGGGTAAAATCTCGGCAAGATGTGAAAGTATGGGAATAGACGCTAGAGGATTATTTGGTGGTATCGGTATCCTTTTGGATCCATCTTAGGTTACCCTAAGTGGATTTCAAGGCATGCATAACTGGCACACATAAAATTTTAGGGTTGTGGAATTTCCTATCTCTGGGATTGTGACGAATGTCTATGGACTATAAAAAGCAGTGGACAAACGTGGTTTTCTTGGTTCCCTCAAAATTCTAAGGGAGATCTTGCCAAATGAGCACTGGGTGGTGGGAGGAGACTTTAATCGTATCCCTTCCTTAGAAGAAAAGAAGGGTGGAAGACGCTACTTGGAGGAAGAATGTGAGATTTTCAGAGAAACCATTGAGGATCTTGGTTTGGAGTACATCACTCCATGCGAAGGCTAGTTTACATGGAATAACAAAATATCTGGGGATCACCATATCACATCAAGAATGAACTGGTTTTTAGTTACAGAATCCATAATTGAATTGGGGAGCGAAATACATAGTGCAACACTCTCGGGGAGGGGCTCTGATCACTGGCCTATTGAGCTCATGTGGAGTGGGTTAGGATCCCAATTTAAGAAACCATTCCGTTTTGAAAAATTTTGGTTGGAAAATCCAGAGTTCGAAGGAAATATTAAATCCCGGTGGGGAGAGATGTGGGAAGTTCAGAAGCACATTATGTATAATTTCCAACAAAATTTGAAGGGTTTGAAAGCCAAGAATAAGAAGTGGAAAAAGGAAGAGTTTGGGAATATTTTTTCATGAAAAGCAACGATTGGAAGTCCATCTCCAGGAGATCCATACTATTCATACTAATAAAGGATATTCTATGACCTTGAAAGAGGAAGAGAGGATACTAGAAACTAAGCTCGAAGAATGGGAGAAACATGAGGAAATTTTGTGGTGGAGAAAATCAAGGATTAAATGGCTCCAAGAAGGTGAGAAGAACACCAAATTTTTTCACCACTCTGCTATCGAGAACATGTTTCAAAATAAAATATATTCACTTAAAAATGTCAGGGGAGAAAGGGTCAAGTTGAGGGAAGACATTGAAGCGTCCTAAACTCCCACTTCTTGGATATTTTAAGTGATCCTAGGAGGAACCGCTTAGCAAATATTGAATCCATTACAAGTAGAATCCAAACTTTGGTCTCTAGGGAACATAATAAACTATTAATGAAGATCATCACCATTCAAGAGGTTCAGGATGTGGTATTTCAAATGAAGGAAGGAACCTCCCCGGGCCCAGATGGCTTTACAGTAAAAAATTTTCATCATTTTGTGGAGATGGTAAAGATGGATGTTTGGCGAATAGTAGAGAATTTTAGGATTACGTGTCGTATTCTGCCTACCCTGAATGCCACTTTCCTTAACCTAATTCCCAAATGTGAAGAGCTAACACCCCTGACAAATTTTTACCTATCAATTTATGCAATGTCATATACAAAATTATTACTAAAATCATTGCTAACTAGTTGAAACCCATTCTACCAAACCTGATATCTTCGGAGCAGACATGTTTTGTGGAAGGTAGACAGATATCGGATGGGATCATTTTGGTCCATGAAATGTTACACTCTCTTAAAAGAAAAAAAACCCTCGTATGTTGGTCAAATTAGATATTGCTAAAGCTTATGATAAATTGAATTGGCAATTTATAAGGAAAATGCTTGAAGCATTTGGTTTTAACCAAAATTGGGTTAATTGGGTTATGAATCTTGTTTCTTCAGATTTTTTTCTCTATTTTGGTGAATGGGGTTCCTTCGGGAGTTATTAAACCCTCAAGGGGCATTAGACAAAGGGATCATTTTTTTCCTTTTTTGTCTATAATCATGGTTGAAGGTTTGGAGAGATCAATTTTGGCCCTAAGAGATAGTAATTCCATCAGAGGATTAAGAGGGACAACTAGAGGGGACAGACAAACACACCAATAGTTTGTTGATGACACCATGCTTATGGGATATCCCTCTATTCAGGAACTCAGTAGTTTTAAACATTGCCTTGATCTATTTGGTCGGGAATCTGAATTAGAGGTGAATGCCCAAAAATCTCAGGTTTTCTTTTTTAACACTCCCAGTATCACTCATCGCAATATTTGTCGAATTCTGGGGTTTCTAGAGAGCTCCCTTCCATCCAAGTACTTGGGTACTGCCCTAATAAATTACATTGTCAAAAAGAACTCCTGGATTGATTTGTTAGACAAACTTAAGAAACTCATGGACAATTGGACAACGAGGCCGCTTAATTTCGCAGGTTCCTAGTTTTGGTTAACTCCGTCCTCCAAGCTATGCTGACTTACTTGTTTTCCTCAATGATGGATCCAAAAACCATTCTGTGAGATCTATGAAATATCCAAAGGAAATTTCTCTAAAGTGGAACTCAGGAAACCCACAAATGGGCTTTGTTAAAATGGGATATTGTTTGCACTCCCAAGTCGCAGGGTGGGTTGGGGCTTCATGACCTTGAAAAGGCAAGCTTAGTGGTTGGGGAGAAACTTTGGTGGAGATGGATAACTCATTCCTAGGAACCCTGAGCGAAATTGTGGTCTGCTAAATATGCAAAAGGCTAGGACACCCATGAATTGATTAGGTTCTCTGAGGATAAATATGGGTCGCATATTTCAAGAACAGCTTGGCAAGGCCAACACTTGGTCCAAGAGAATAGTTTTTGGGAGGTCCAAAATGGTAATGTAGTGAGGGTTTGAGAAGATTCATGGAAACAACTCCAGTTGATAGGGAGGGAAGGGGTGTGCTCTTTGGTTCAAGAGGAATGCAGAACTAGAGGCATCTCCAAGGTAAAGGATCTCTGGTGGGATCAGGATCCTCAAACTGCTTTTCGTGCTTGGGCTCCTTGAGCCTGGATGGAGCGCTTAGGTCCTAGAGCAGAAGCCGATCACCTGGAAGAGGAACTCCATATATGTCGTATAAGGTGGAAGGAAGGAAATGGTAAGCTTCGTTGGGGTTACTCTCATAAAGGTGTTTTCTCTCTAAAAGAAGCCTATACTATTTTGATTCAAGATAATATGGACCAAGAATATAAAACCTAGAGTAATATATGGGAAAAGAAGGTATGGCCGAGGATTGTTATTTTTTGCTAGTTGGTCATTATAAACAGAATTTTAACTGGGGAAAATTTTCAAAAACGTGGGATGCTTGGACCATACAGGTATTATTTCTGTGAATAGGTGGAGGAGACTTAGACGCATCTTCTTGACTCCTACAATTTTTCGTCATAGCTCTGGGACCATGGAGCGTTGCTATTTCATCGAACGGCCAGGCTACATCATAACTCGGTTGGTTCTTTGATCAATTGGCCCAAAAAAAATTTCCATAATCATATTCTGAACCGCCTTTAGGAAATTTTCCCTAATTTTTTGATATGGGCTATTTGGCATGAACAAAATTCAAGAATTTTCAGAGAGAAGGCTAGTCTGATTTCCAAAGTTTGGGACTGTATGGCTAGTAAAATGCATGAAACCATTCCTATGGGAAAATGGGAGAAGATGGATTAGGAGCCGACTTATAATGAAAGGAATATTCTGCATAATTGGGGTTTCAAGGACATTCGGACAGCACTATTAGACAATGTTGCGAATCCTTGCCACTTGCAGAGTCCAGACAGGTTACTTCCTCCTCCTTTGCATCTGTCCAAATTAAATTTTGATGGTACATATAAGGGTAATCCAGGGCTGGCGAGGTATGGATTCATCATCTGTGGCTAGTGGGGGAGCATGCGCGGGTTCGAATATGGCTTCCTGGGTAGGGAGATAAACAATACAATGGAAATTGAGGGTATGTTGCAAGGTTTGGAATGGGATATGGCAAACTTCAGAATATTGATGATCATGGAAGGAGATTCCCAGCTACTCATCAACATAGCTACAAAGCTAAAATGTTGTGCCCAGAGCGCTAAGATGGCTTCCTCGTGGCATTTGGAAGGTCGGGTAGAGATCCTTTGTAACTTGCTAATCAACGAGCTTGCGGTATGGTTCTCTCACATCAGGAGGGGCAGAAATAAGACTGGGTTATGATCCCTGATGGGATGGAACGTGACCGATGTAAAATTTTAGAGTTACAAGACATGGAAAACCTCCAGGTGGCTTTCCGAAAGGGCCACCGTGCATGTGAAAGATCATACCATCACGTGGCGTCAAGTGGTTGTGATATTTGATATTTTGTAATGACCAAGTGCCCCATTAATATCAGCTGGTGTGTATATGCAATTTCATTCAGCCGATGGTGGAAGGTACAAAATTATATGATGTTCGTAGGTGGAAAGGTCAAGTGCATAAATGGTAAGATATGTTTACGATCTGGGGATGGGAAAGGTGCCATCATAATCTAGTGTGTGATCATAATGGCACAGAATTGGTTTGGGCTATTTAGCAGGTCACAAGGTGGCAGGGAGAACGACATGTTATTACTGTGTTTTTTTCTGCCTGTGTCATGTGTTAACCTTTGGAGTCTGCAGAAGGGTGTTGTTTGGCTTACTATGGCAGGCGATAAGAGAAAAAGAAAATGGTTGATTTCTCAACTGGAAAATCATGAATGGGTTTCAAGGGCATAGCATCAAGAGTTGTGGGAATCCCATATATATGAACTTAAATTGCCTCAAGAGATCCAGAACCGAATTGCGAAAACTGAAAAAATCCATTTGCAAGATTTTGATAGCCAAAAGATGAAGGACAAATGTAAGAAGGTTGAAGATTGGATTTTGGACCCGGGGCACACAGTTGGTCGTGTTAGTTTGTATGAAAAAATGGTGGTGGTATACTAGTTAATGAAAAATATGGTAGGCCGGGATGATCTGGATAGAAAAACTGATGATATGGAGGGTTATGATCCTGACCCATGGAAATGCTCTATCTCAGCTGTGGTCCAATGTGTGGAAGCAAATGTTGACTTCCTTATCTAGTGCATGGGCTTTCAGTTTCCATCCTCATCTCCTCCTGGAACTTCAAAACCGGATTTTTCGGGCACCAGTCAGGGTGGTGGGCGGGATTTGACTTATATTTTACTCTAAGGTTTGTTTTTGTTGGTCTGGGTATGAAATTAGTTTTAGTCATTTTCTGTTTTCTCCTAACTGTTAGTTATAAATGTTATATGGCCTTCTACATCTATCGGTTATCTTCAAATGTTATACGGTATATCAACCAACTGTAACGGTTGGTTTACCCTGGTCTTTTTTTCAAAGTTTGTCCTTGTGCTCTGTTTGGTAGTAGATTATCATGAAGGTTGTCTCTCCTTGGAATATTTTGAAATATGCCGACCTGTTCAAGTTGACATGTGGTTTTAAGGGGTATTTTGAGTCTATAACTTCTAGTATGGTTGACATTGAGTCCGTGGGTATGGTTACATTTTTGTGGGTTCATCTCTCTAGTCGAGGGGATCATATGATTATAGTTCATATTATGATGATCATCTTTACACAGATGTTTTGTAAGGATTCTCTTTTATTATAATGTGAATGTTTTACTTACAAAAAAACATATCAGACAACATTAATGCTTCAACATGCAAAGCATTTACCTCTATAACAAGAGGTCCACCCCATGGGTACCTACTATGATTGGAGGTCCTCATGAGAATCTGACTTGACATACAAGTTCTGAGACTTTTCCAACAAGACTTTACAACATCATCACTTTCATAAATCAAAACATTCACCTCAATACATGAGGAATAACCTATTACAACTGAAGGCTTAGTCATCCTTGAGTCCAGCTCAAGAATCTACTCCAAGTACCCAAGTCCAACTTAGGTTCTCCTACCTCAACACATGAGGCCCAATCCTAGTTGCACAAGATTGGCTTGGAGAATGACTCATAATGTTGTACATTTAACATTTTTATAGAAAAATTAGAAGCATTTGAGAAGTTAAAGTGTTTTTATAATTTAGTTTAAATTGCAATCAAAGAAAAAATTGCCACATTATTCACTAATAATGGTTGAGAATTCACTTCAACTAAATTCCAAGTATATTTATAAGAAAAAGGAATTAGGAGGAAATTGAATAATTCATATACTCTCCAACAAAATGGAATAATTGAAAGAATGAATCAAATATTTATGGGCATGGTAAGAGAAACCTTGATGTTTAAACGGATGGACTCCAAGTTTTAGGCAAAGGCTATTTACTTGAGGAATATATCCCCTTCTTTTTTGGATGGAAATACTCCATTTGAATCTTGGTATTCAAACCAAAAGTCATACATCTTAGAATTTTTGGTTCAATGTGATATGCCATTATTCCAAAAGAAAAGCGAACTACGTTAGATTCAAATAATATGAAATGCATAATCATCATATATTTTGAACAAAAAAAGGGTATAGGATTTTATTAGATGGAAAATATGTTATTAATTGAGATGTTTTCTTTTACGAAACAAGAATCCTCGGTGAAGAAGAAATTCATAAACTACTAAGTCAATTGGAGAAAAATGTGACTGAGGAGCAACAAAAATAAAACACATACATAAATCAAGTGTTGATCATTGGTTTAAAATGGGATTGGCATTGGCAAAACAAATGGAAAATTAAGAGTTAAAAAAATATCACAAGTTGACTTAGCGGATCCAACTCAAGCTAACTTAGATCATACTCCTCCAATTGGTACATCCACTCACACATGGTTGAACACAAGGTTCTATAGTGGGCACTCAATTTCTTAATGAAGTAAAGTTTAATCACATACATAAAACATGTACTAGAAGTTTGATATTGTGTCAAATAAACTTTTGACTTACAACTGATGTGGTAGAATATGATGAATGGAGAAAAGGGATGGAATGTGAATATGAAGCAATGATTAAAAATAAGACTTGGAAAATTGTTGATTGTCCTTCAAATGTCAACTCCATTGGTTGCAAATGGGCTATAGAATAAAATATAAGTTAGATGGTGAAATTGATAAGTTTAAGGATGGACTAGTGGCAAAGGGTTTTGCTGATAAAGAAGTAATTGACTATGAATAAACCTTTATTCCAATAGCTAAGTATAAAACTATTAGTATGGAAATTTCCTTGTCCATACAAAACATATGGAAAGTGCACTAAATGGATGTAAAAAGTGCCTTTATCAACGATGATTTGTAGGAGGAGGTATACATAACTTAACCTCTAGGATTTGAAGTTACAAAATAGGAAAACAAAGTGTGCAAATTGGTTAAGGCATTATATGGATTAAAACAAGATCCAAGAGCTTGGTATACTAAAATGGATGCATACCTTCATAAAGTTGGTTTTTTGAGAAGTGAACCAAATAATACTTTGTATGTTCAAATTCAACAAAATCATTTAGTCATTTTGCTGATGTGAGCAATGATTTGCTTGTAACAAAGAATAATGACAGTCATATATTTCAGGTGAAGTGGGGACTTGAAATATGTTTTGAGATTATTAATTTAGGGTTACTTTATTACTATCTTGGGGTTGAACTAATACACAAATATGAGTATAATTATTTATCAAGCTAAGCATGTGTTAGAATTGTTGAAGAAGTTTGGAATTGAAGGATTGTAAACCTACCTCTTACTTCTCATGGGACAAAGCATTAAACTCTCAAATTTTGAAGGGTGGGAACTTGTCAGTTCTACCATGTATCCAGAATTAATCAAAAGTCTAATCTACTTGAAAAACACTCATCCAGACTTACCATTCGTTGCCAACATTATTTATATGTATATGGAAGAACCCAAATAAAGTCATTAGAATATAGCTAAAATGGTACTTTGATGTCTTCAAGGAACAAAGGTTTTTGGCCTTATGTACAAAAGAAAAAAAAATAGATTGTTGGATACTCGTATTCAAATTTTGTCGAATACATAGATGCCATGATTTCTTCATGGTATTTAAAGAATATGGGATCAACCATTTTATCATGGAGCTATAAGAAATGGGATATGATTGCAAACTCAACAACATGAGTAGAATATATTTCAGTTTTGCAAGCAACATGTGAAATAGGGTGGTTGTGGCAAATTTCACAAGATATTGGTGATGTTCAAAAGAAGCCACTTTGTTATTGATAGATTGTCATTCAACAATCAAGCTAGATAAAGTATGGCATTTCACTCAAAGAGAAAGGATGTTGATACAAAGTACCATTACATTAGAATGCTTATCTTAAAATGATTCATTAAATCGAAATAATGTCCAACAAAATATTAGACTTTGGACATTTTCACCAAACCTCTTGGAATAATCAAATTCACTAAGTTTAGAATAGAAATTGGTGTTTTCTCAAGATAAATTTTGGGTCAAAGGAGGAATTGTTAGCAATAGTGATACTCAAGTTCAACTTATATTGTAGGATTATAGTTTAGAGAAGAAATATTTTATTTAAATGGTCACTTAGCACACTGGTGTGATTATGTGATTAGATTTTTGTGTTAGTTTTATAAACTACATTTATAGTTATAGAAGTTGAGTTATTTATACTCACTTCGATTTGATGTTAAGTGGATTTTGTCCCTTAGCACATATACTCTGATCTAATTATCCTCCTTATTAATAAAACTTGTGTGTATGACAACACTTTGTTATCACAAATGGGGGAAATGAATATTTATTGAGGAAGAGTAATGGAGGAGTGAACAAATTTTGAGGAAGTAGAAGTAAGAGAGGATATATCTAAAGGAGAAACACGTGAAATTGATTTGAAAGTAGGTTTAGTAATAGAAGAAACCATAGGAATTGTTATCTCTATTCTATTTATATAGAAGAATCCATTAGATTATATGAGGACTCAATGGGATATTCATCAAGAAAGAGACCAAGCAATTGAGGTCTTTGGTATGAGAGTACAAGGGATCGAACTCCATAGGAATAGGAACCAAGATTTTGGATTCATTGGAGTGATTGACTTTAGTTTAAGAATTGGGATTAATTATAGTGTCATCTAGGGGTATTTCATGGGATATCATGTTGTCAAGTATAAGGAAAAATCAAGGGATGGGAGTTATAATGTTTAGAATTAAGGTTTGAGATAAATTGGTGCAAAGATTAAAATAGGTGAGGTAGTTGGGTTAGACGTGAGGTGTCATGGAATAAATACACATATGTTGTTAGAAAAAATCTAAGAAAACTAGTATGCAAAGTAGTTATTCTCAAATTGGAGAACATATCTAGGTTCAATCAAGATTCATAACTACCATGAAATTTTCAACAATAATAAACATAGACCAGATCAAATTATAGAATAAATCTAGGTTCAATCAAGACCATAATTTTTTAAGAATAAACATAGACCAAATGAAAATTCAAAACTTGATACTCAATTTCAATTTCAATTTACACTGAGAATCCCAAAATTGCATTGTGAATCAAGGCCCAAAATCAAAGCAAGAAACTACAAGGGAACTAAAACCAAGGATTGATAAGATTCTAATATCTCTAAGAAGTAACTTTTTTACTTTGAAACCAATTGCTTTGAAATCAATATTAGTCGTTCTAAACTCATATTACTAGTGAAATCACAAAAAGTTGAAGATGAAGACTTACCTATTGTTTTAGAATTTTGGAGTTTAAACGTTAAAGCTGATGAAACATAATAGAATTCACATGTTAAATGAGACTAAATAAAGCATGTTCAACCTTTAAAATCTATTGTATGTGGTAAAAACAAATAATTGGGAGAAATACCAAAAAAAATGAGAAGATAAGTGGATGAGTTGTATACTTGTAGGCCAAAGTAAATTCTATTCAATAAAAAGTTTCTTCAACTCAAACTTTATCGAAACCTAAATCAACTTGCATGCAATGTGTACCTCTATATCTCACAAAATTTGAAATTAAACCCATTTCCATCATAATGGGGACACCTTCTATTCTTTTAATCCAAGTTGACAAGAAGGTAAGATTATAGGGCACATGTTGAGCCAAATATTTGTAGTCTGGTGTGTACTTTTTAAATGAGTTGCAAAATTTGAGGCATGATCCATTGTTATAATATTGTTATTGTAAATATTATTCATAATAAAATGTTTTAAGGCACCTACATGGGGTTCTACCCATATTGGTATGTATGCTCTATTTTAATAGAAATTATGTTATGTGCCTTGCAATGTTATATTAGTTCACTATTGGATAATTGACTAAGTAAATGAGTATTATTGGGATGTTTCAAAGGCCATGCTTAGAGGTGTACCTTGGTTGCAATATAACATTTTGTATATTAAGGTGAGCTTATGGGAAAACCTTTATTGAGGAGGTGTAGCCTAGTTGTATTAGGTGTAGGTTGGTCGGGGCCTTGCAACCAAGGGAGTGTCGCGTGAC
Organism: Pseudotsuga menziesii; assembly: GCA_001517045.1. Lineage (NCBI taxonomy): Eukaryota > Viridiplantae > Streptophyta > Pinopsida > Pinales > Pinaceae > Pseudotsuga > Pseudotsuga menziesii. The sequence goes on along the minus strand of LPNX011082011.1, from coordinate 1,009,376 downwards.
CTTAGGTACCAAAACAAAGTTGGGTAACCCAAATATTCCAAAGAAAAATTTACAAAGGACTATATGTATTTGATAGGTGGTATCAAAGCATAGTCCTCCCATCCTTTATGGAGAAAAGGTGGTACCAAAGAAAAGATTAAGACTTTTAGAACTCTTCATCATAACTTGGAAGGAAGTAGCAAGATTTAGTGTTAGTTTGGGCCAGTGGAGAAGAGTATGCTTGAAGGAAAGAAGTTGGGTATGAGCCAAAAAAACTTCCAGTAGTTGTTCATGCAATCCTCACCACAACTTGGTCAAATAATTTTTTTAATGACTAGATTTTAGGTAGTTGCGATGAGTGGTGTGAAGACAATGGACAATTCAATTCCTTGGTGTAGCAAGAAGTAAGGATGATGTATCCTACTTAGGAACGGGTAAGCTCTCTCCATGTTTCTTCAGTTGATTCAAGTTACATATATTAATTTGAATTCATCCAGAAGACATTCCTTTAATTTTGTTGGAAACAATAATGTCGAAGGCAGTTATGTCGTGATGAGAGAAAGGTTCATTTACGGGAATGGTTTTTGATGCAATTCTTGGGGAAACATTGAACACACGTGTTAACAAGGTGATGCAAGTCTTTGAGATTTGTATAGAATTTTCATATTGTGAAAAAAATAAACCCATTTATGGGTTATGACATGGAAAGAAAAAAGAAAGAGTCATGGAATACCAAGATGGAATTTGAAACCATGATATTGGAATAATGGGATCAAGAGATCCATGAGTTGTATCGGGAACATGTGATGATGTTGAAGCAAACTAGCACACAAGCCAAAGTTTGGATTCAAAAGTTGCAAACTTTGACAGATTTAGTGGAGACTTGGATGAAACCTAAGTTGGGATCATTCATAAGAAAGGATGCCAACATTTTAGCAAGGAAACAATCAAAATTTCTGAAGTCCATAGGTAAGGATGTTGCTTGTTTCCTTTGTTACCATAACGATTTTACCATATATTGTCCTTTGAATAATTCCAAGCGAGATAAACTTTGAAGGTGAAAACTACAACCATGAGAACAATCCAAGTGAAATAGATTTCAAAGGAAACACTAGAGGTTCATGAGAAAATTTCATAAACACGATTTGTTTTGTGAATATAAATATGAGTGGATTGAGGTGGAAACATTGGTAAACACAAGTGCAACCCACAATTTTGTTAGTGAATGGACTCCTACAACACTTCATCGTAATCCTAAGAGTAGCATGGCCATGTTCAAGCTAGTGAACTTAGAAGCAAAGCCAACAACAAAACTAGTTCATTTTTTACCTTTGAAGGTTGGGGAATAGTTGGGTAGTTTGGAATTGAAAATGGACCCATTGGATGATCATATATTCATCTTAGGGTATGAATTTCCTCAATATTTCTAAAGCAATTCTAGTGCCCCATAAGAACTGTTTTATTTTCTTAGATGGAACCAAGCCTTATGGTGTGCCTATGATGACTAGAAGGAAGTTGGGGAGGGTGCCAAGAATGTCATCCATGAAACTTATTAAGGAAACCAATGAATACATGGATAGGCCTTGTGTCATCACACAAGACCAAGAAAATATTGTTTTATGCATAGCATCCTTAGGTGCCCAAGATAGTGTTTTCCACTTAGAGAGTGGGTTGCCAATGTTGGGAAGTTGGCAAATACAACCTTATAAAATATTGATCATTTGATCATTTTGGTGAACGAGAGGAAAGATGTTGGATACATGATGAATATTGCACCAACAATAGTTGCAAGAGTTCATGAGAAAGGCACTCACAAAATTTTAACTTGTGGCACTTTGAGCAATGCAGTAGAAAAGGAAATTCATGTGGGCACTAAGTTTTTAGTGGAAAACAACCTAGGTATTGGGTACAAGCATTGCAAGGAGGAACTCATAACATAGGATTCTCATTAGTAGTGTGATGTGGTGGTTGAAGAAATTTTTATGGAACCAAACATGACTTAAGTGCACTTCAACTTCATGAAGACCAACAAGTTGAGGGTGTCATGTATGTTGTCTCAGAGGTTTTTCAAAGCCTAGAGGAGGTCATTGAGGAATATCGACCATCATTTAAGGGGTTGAGAAATTCGGGGAAGAACCAATCCAAGAAGACAAAACACAAGGAAAATATGGTTAGGGTACCTTTATTGAAAAACATAAGTAGTTCAAGGCTCTAGAAAAGGCGCAAGAGAGGGAGATGAATATTTCCCTGAATGTGATGCAACTAACATTGTAGGATCTTGTAGATTATCCATGGGGATATATGAATTTAAACTAACAATAGAGTAATTAGAAGAAATAGTTTGTAGACCATCAAAGAAGAAAGCAGTTGTAAATACTTGATTGAAAAGCACAAGTCAAATAAAGGAGGTACTTTGGTTGATAGTGATGCAAAGGTAGATAAGGTGCCTTTCTTGATAATAGAAGTAGTTCAAGACTCTAGAAAAGGTGCAAGAGTGGGAAATGAATATTTCCATGAATGCGATGCAACTAACATTATAGAGTTTTGTAGATTATCCATGAGAAACTATGAATTTAAACTAATGATAAACCGATTATAATAATTGGGTTATAGACCATTAGATAAGGAAGAAGTTGCAAACTTTGAGTGAAATTACAAGATAGATATAGAAGGTACTTTGGTTGATATTGGCAAGCACAATAGGTCTTGTTGGACTCCCTCCTCTTTTTAGTAAGTTTTTTTTGGAAAGATATACTACCCAGAAGTGGGATAATGGGCATGATGGCTCCAAGAGTAAGTGCCTTGAAAATTTGTTAAGTTACATTAGGATATTTCATAGTATTGAGGGAAATATGGTGACCTCTCCTTATATCATAGAAGTTGTACAAGATGAGTAAAGTGTGGAAAGAAGTGACCAGGTTTGACATGAGAAAGTTTAGTCTCTTGGGTTGAGAACAACAGTTGGATTAGCTACCAAATTAGTTAATCACGTCGGGGCATGAAAAGTATGGATGTGTGGCAGAAGGTGTTAAGTACAAAAGTAGTGTTACATTTAGGAGATGTGAAAAATTGGACAAAGTTTGACGTAACATTCTTAGTGAAGTTTGGGTTGTAGAAACAACATGATTAGAAATTTGGGTTATAGAAACAATAACATGGACATATAGAACCAATATTGGCAAAGTTCAGGAAAAGGAAGATTGAGCAATGGATAGTTGTAAAATTATTCTAACAGTGATATTATAGAGTTGTTGAAGGAGATGAGCATGTATTGTAAGTATGTGTCTAAGAAATAGACATTAAATTAAAATAGGTTCTTGGAGATGTTGTCAATGAAGCAAATGAATTTAAGTAGGGGAGGATGTAAGGCCCTAGCCTTGAATGTCTTTGAACACCTCTACACAGTCATTTTGGTGGTCATTGGACAACATGGATAGACATGAATAGGTTGAATAAGTTGTCTTAGGGGCCCTTTCATAATTCCAATAAAATCCATGAACTTATTGGGCGCCTTTCACAAAGGTGGGATGCCCCACTAACACCATGCCTCGTATAATGCTAGGATGCATCAAGAGAAGTTTGGAAAAGATTTTGGCTAAGGCGGGCGAGCTAGGGATAATTATAGGCACCTATGTAAAATCACAAGGCCTGCATAACGCATGGAAATAGATTGGAAATATACTTGGTTGGATTTATGGACTTAGGTTCCTTAGATAACAGGCCCAAGGACCTAGGCACTCCATGACTTTAGGGTTTATATGAATGGCATGAGTACCTTTGGGCACACACAACCATTGGATACATGACAATTGTTTGGTGTTTGGCACGTAGGCATAAGTCACTGAATGGCGTGAAGGTATCATTAGGAATAAGTCATAAAAGGGCATATAAATATAATCGGGAACAATAAATCAATGGACATTGGTCATCTTCAAGTAAGCATAATCAAATTTGGATGGATGGAATGTTTGGTACCAATTTGGAGAAGGAGTATGATGGAAGGGACTTTAAATTAAGGAAACATCTAAGGAATCACTCCTATACAAATAAGATGCAACAAAGTGCTAAGGGGAGAAAGGAATAAAGAAATAAGGAATCATTCATATAGGGCGAACAAGGAGTTCTTACCTGTGCTAAGTTTGGGTAAGGAACTATAGAGTGACTTCGCCACTGGCTAAGTGAATAATTAAGAAGAAAGGACCTGCAGAAGGAAATCTTGTCGATGTTTCAATGGACTGAGAGTGTATATAGGAGGTACAATAGATAGTGTTAGCTTTTGTTTGTTCAAGCAACATTTCCTTTGTTGTAGTGTGTACTTATGTAAATAAGCCACAACCTTTGAGGTACAATCCCTAAGTATAATAATAAATTATTACAAATTGATTACATGGAAGAATGTAGAAACAAAACATTATTAAAATTTATGAGTTATTATTCCCCCCTTTGATCAGAGGAAAAATTAGAGTTAATTGATAACCTGAGATTCCACCTCATGATATCACTATTCTTGATAAGATTTTATCCCCCTTGTGAGCGGAGGAGAATCATGGGGGCGTGGATGAAAATCTTTCTCCACCTATTTCTTCTCTTCCTCCTATGTTTCTTTTATTTGCTCTTATTGCTCCTCTATTTCCTCTTCTTCCTCTTTCTCCTCCTCTTTTTGTTCTAACTTATTCTTTTTTAATCTTGATGGAGCAATAACCTCTAGATCTACTTCTGATAGATCCAAACCACCTTTAGGATGGAATGAATATGCTAGTGGTTTCTCTTTTTCTTTATTTTCCATATTCATGTCAACAAGATTCCCAACAATTTCAAATTTGTTATTGCTTGTGTTGGATGGCCCCTCATGGGGTGGTTTTAAATATCCCTTCCATTGAGGATTTCTTCACCTACTTTGAACTGTCTTGAACTAAGAATCATTACTTCAAAAATTATTTGGGGGGGAGGGGGGGTTTGGAAACCTAATACTTGGATTATGGTTCCATATATTGTGTAAATAATGTAAATAAAATATGAATATGAATAATCATGTAGGAAGCTGAAAAGGTTGGTTGGAAGATGAAACTCAACCACCATATGAAATGTATAAATAAATGCTTTGGCAATGGAATATTTGAATTTGGGAGTTATCTATTTGGCATTTCAGTCATGACATTATACATGCCATACCTATGTCTGTCCTCTACCACATTTGTTTCAAGCTACCTACAAGTAATCAGTATGCCTTTACATTTCATGTGTCAGCCTACATGTCATAATTGTATGTGTTACTCTCTGCATGGAGGAACATTTTTTGAAATTGAGGTATGAAAGATCCTTTGATCCTGCATTTTTTTTTAATAGAAGCTATATTAATTCCCTCAATTTGCTGCATGTTTTTTCCTGTTCTTTTCTAGAATGGTCTAATTATTTCTCATGCATTTGTTAAATATCTAACCCTAATTCTGCATACCGGGCTCTCACTCTACTGCTACATATAAATTCTCGGTATTTAGACTCATTTAACTTGCAAATTCACGTTTTCAAAGGGATTATAAATGTAATTTTCCTTGAAAAAGTTGTATTCCACTCCGTTCACACCATTGCAATCTCCATATCCCATTTTCCAATATTCCCATCACTCTCAACTAGTGTGTGTGATAGTAATCTCTTAAATCAAACTTAAATCATGTTTGTCTAATTGTGTTCTATTATAAGTTCCTTTGGAAAGCTACGAAGACACTGTGTATTCTATTGTGTATGTTGTCACAACAATGTATGATAGAATATATATTTGAAGCCGTTATATTATATTTTGAAAGTTGTGACCTCTATATGTGAGTGGCCTCTCGTGTTGCGAACTTGTGATGATGTATTCTGAGAGTGGAGAGTGAAGCTACGATGTATTTTATGAGCCATGATTTCATGTGGATATTTGTTTTGAGATTTGCTTGAGTGCTACAACTAGCCAAGTAGATACCTTGGTACTCAAAGCTGAGAATCTGTTGAAGATTGAAGTCATCTTGCTATTTTGTTGCTGAGAGTTTATGGGATTTTAAAACTATTAGATTAATTTCAACTTTAATAGTAGTTATATTAGATTAACTATTAGATAACTATTAATAATTCAAATGTATAACTTTATATGTATTCCCAACATATTAATCTTATTAATATGGTTGTTGCTAACAAAAAAATCTAAATAATATATTAGAAGATAGTGAAGCAATGAAAAATATTAAAAAATTTAAAGAGTAAACCCTCACTTAAGTTGATGTAATTATGCTAATGAGAGCTTGCTGAAGGATCACGCCTCTTCAACATCGTGAAGGTAAAAATATTTGCATGTTTTTTATGTGTTTCGTGTTGCCATTGGGAATACAAAAACAATATTTTTTAACCTAATTCTATGCTTGGAGTTTGAGTGGAAAATTATTCCTTGTTGTATGAACAGATGCTCTTTGTAGAGTATATAAATCATGGGTCATTGCGTATGAGCTTGTGAATTCTATGTATTGAATCCATGAACTTGAATTTCATATGATTGGAATTTTTTTGTTTTACTCCCAGATCTGCAAGATTTGAAGCTGCGAATACATACTAAGACGATTGTTGCATTGAAGATTATGATATGAGAGTTGAGGCTAGACCCACTCATTCGTCCACTGCTATGAGTTACCTTGTCCTCTCAGTGTTGGGGTCTCATTACTGCAACCTCAAGAGTTTCAGACCGCTACAACTAGATCTTGAAGCGTGTTGTTGAGGCCGCGACCTGCTTTGGAGGATAAAGTTTGTGAAAAACAAGTATGTTTCAAGATGTTTTATTTATCTGTTCTTGTGCTTTTGTTTTTTTTGTTGGTTAAGTTCCCTGTGACTTGTTGGGTGAACATTTGGTATGAGAAACCACAATCTAGGGGAATCTAAGCTGTCAAAATCACCTGGGGATCGCACCCATCTAAGCCATCAAAATCACCCGGGGATCGCACCCGGCCTAGTCGCACCAACCCTTAGCATGGTTGGCTTTAAATGTCGCCTTCCAGGAGCAGCGGGTTTTGATCCTGGGTCGCCAAGCAAACGAAACCCCTCTCGACCGTTTTTTTCTATCGGAATTTGACCTGTTCTTGTACTTTTCATCTTCCATAAAGATTTCAAATGTAATATTCATGTAATAGCACTCTAAAATAAATTATATAGAGCTACAAAATCAAGTATAGGAAAATTGTAGAACTATTTTGAAAGGCTACATAATTATTTAATAAGCTGCATAATCATTTTGTAACTTGTAAAGGAGAAAGAACTTAAACATGCATCCCATATTTTATTAAAAGTATTATGTAAGTTGTTGGTTCCAAATTGAAGATGCACTCTTTGGCATCAATAGTTGGTTTTTTCCTCACTGGCAAGGGCACATATACATAATGGTCTAGAAATATTAAATCAAACTTCATATACAATGACTTATGGGACGGTATTTGTGAAAGAAATATTGTTTAAACAAAAATAGATGCAGTCATAATCATTGATCCAAAACCTCCTACATCGGATAGAAAACTTGCGATTTGGAAATCCATAGATAAGAAATCTATAGTTATGATCACTTCCAATATCATTGAAGAGGAGAGACAACATATTTCGCCTGTAAAATTATGTTTTGAAGCATTAAATACATTAAAATACTTGTATGACTCACATTCTGAGACAGAGATAATTTAGTTAATGTTGAAATTATCCAGTTTGGAAGTAAAATATAATGATCCTATGCTGGTTTCATTTGATATCAAAGCAATCATGCATAAGATCCAAGTATTTGGTATGAAACCTGACCTTCCACCTGTAGAATGTGTGAATTCACTTTATCCAACTCACTCCAACTACCTTGAGTACCTGCAAGTAAGTGTCAAGTTCAAAGGCCTCACCTTTGACACCTTGGTAGAAAATATTGTAGTAAGAGAGAAGGCCTTTGGAAAGAAGACAAGCGAGCATGCTGGAGAATCCCTTAGTCCAAAGACCCTTCCAAGGGAGATAGCACCAAAAGAGTAGGAGGAAGATTAAATTTGAAAGGAAGAGGGGGTAGAAACAACTCAAGCAAAATATCTAATATGAAGTGCAAGTGTTGTGGAAATAATGGACATGAAGCAGATCAGTGTTGGGATCCTTGGGAGTCCATCAAAGGAAGACAAAAATAAAAATCAAGAGGCTGGTAAATTCCTTGATTCTTCTCATTGTATAGTTGTGCATTGTAATCTTGGTATTAATGAAAAATCTTCTCTTTCATATTACATAGATTGTTGGTTGTTTGATGCTAGTGTAACTTCTCATATGACTTTTAGAAAATATTGTTTTGAAGAACTAAGTGACATTAAAAATGGCATAGTATAATTTGCAAACAAATCTAACCTGAAATGAAAGGGAATTGGTTCAATCAGGCTCAAGCTGCCTGGTTTCCCTGATTTTGTGTTAAAGAATGTTCTATATCTTCTAGAGTTGCAGAGAAGTTTGTTGTCCTTAGTGAAGATTCGACAACAAGGCCATTCCATTCACATGTTTGATGGATTTGTAGAAATAAGGAAGTCCTATCACAACAAGGTCATCGTGACTGGATATAAGATTGAAAGTCGTTGAAGTTGAAGGGTTGTTTTGCAATAGTTCAAAAATTTCCTACAGATATCATCTTGAAGAAGGTAATTTGTCATCCAGTTAATTGCGCCGTGCAATATTTGGTCACTTGAATTATAACATTCTTCGTCTGTTTAGAAAGAATGGTGTATATTGTTTGTCCATTATTCCCAAGCAGAGGAACAAATGTGATGCATGCATACTAGGCAAACATATTAAGTAACCATTTCAAGATTCTAAATTCAGAGCATGTAGAAATTCAGCACTGATTCATTTTGACTTATGTGGCTCTATGACTATTCCTTATACAAATGGTAATAAGTACCTCATGATATTTTTTTATGATTATTCAAGAATTTGTTGGGTATATTTATTGAAGACAAACTCTAAATCATTTCAAACATTCAAGAACTTTCATGCATGGATAGAGAATCAAGCACAAGCTCATATTAGTACATTTCATTCTTATAATGGAAAAGATTATACCTCTAATTAATTTGAAGACTATGTTTGCAAACATGGGATTACACATCAAACTTCATTTCATTATAATCCTCAACAAAATGGTGTAGCAGAAAGGATGAATAAAACATTAATGAATGTGGCAAGATCAATGATGTTTTTCAAGAATGTGAAACTTTTGTTTTGGGGTGATGTAGTAGTATGTGCAGCATATTTGAGAAATGGAATTCCATCTCATGCTCTTGAAGACAAGACTCCACATGAAATGTAGTTTGGTCACCTTTCTTCGATTAGGCATCTCAGAGTTTTTGGTTCCACTTCATATGCCTTGAAAACAAAGCAGCAAAGAAACAAACTTGGTGTTGGAGCTCGAAGATGCATTTTCTTGGGGGATTCAGAAGCTTCCAAGGCATACCATCTTTATGATGAGGTAAAAAAGAAATTTTTTCGTTTCCTAATATGTCATTTTTCTTCAAACTAACAAAAATTTCCTAGATAAGTTTCGCATGTAAAGGCGTATTAGGAATTTGGTAATGAAATTCAAAATATTGAAGGGGGAATCTTGATCTTAGATCGGTATCATTCTTTGGAATTTCCTTTTGAAGCACCAATACCCCATCGTGAAGAAACTCGTGAAGAAGAAGTTCCAACCACTTCACCTAAACTAGATGATGTGATTGAAAGGATTGGAAAATTGAACCTTGAAGAGAATGAGGTGCCTCCAACTAATTAACCTAGACCATCAAGGAAGATTATGAAATGGTCCATAAATACACTTGAAAATGTCCAATCATATGAAGTTGGAAAGACATGAATGAGAAGTTCAACCAGCCAAGAAGATGGAGGAAAAGAATATAACTAAATTGATGACATGGATGTCTCATTTGATTGTGGTTTCAATTTATCTGCTAACTTTGAACCAACTTCCTTTATAAAACTATTTTATGTTACCAATGGAAAGAAGCTATGCAAAATGAATATGATGCACTCATAAATAATGGAACTAGTGGAAGTTGGGTGACCATCTAGTTGGAACCAAACCAATTGGTTGCAAGTGGGTATACAAAAACAAATGTACAAATCAAGGCTTGTGGCGAAAGATTATGCACAAAAATAAGGAATTGGCTGTGAAGAAACATTTTCCCCCACAACAAAATGGGATACCAATCATAATCTACTCTCCTTGGAAATGTAAAATGGGTGGAAAGTCTGCCAGATTGATGTAAAATAAATTTTCTTAAATTGAGACTTGAAAGAAAATGTCTTCATGTCTCAACCAGAAGTTTTTGTTGTTAAGGGACAAGAACACAAGGCATGCAAACTTGTCAAATCCTTGTATGGCCTAAAACAAGCACCTTAAGCATGGTATGAAAAAAATTATCGAGCATATTCTAAAGATAAATTTCAAACATGATAATATTGATAACAAAACATTGTTTGCGAAGAGAGTTGGAAGATCTCTTTGTTCCCTATGGTGTATGTAGATGATCTTTTTATTACAAGGAATAATGAAAGTTACCTAGCATCCACAAAGAAATATTTGAAGAAAGGATTTGAAATAAATCGTATGTGACATATTCATTACTACATAGGAATTGAAGTGGCTCAACATCCTAAGTACATATTCATATCTCAGAAAAAATTATATTGAACAATTGTTGAACAGATTTAGCATGACAAAATGCAACACTCTCTCAACTCCAATGGAACAAAAGTTGAAGATCACATCACGTGAAGGTGTAATGTCCCCTAGGGATATCAAAGGGTCCTAGGGACATATAATTAGCTCTCTAAGGCTAATTAGATCATTTTAGCAAATAATATTAGTTAAATAAATATTAAATTTCATTTTTCAAGATTTAATCACGACAAAGTCCCTTTAATTACCAATAAATTAAAATTAATTCAATAAATATTCCAACATATGATCCAATGGATGGGAAGGCTTACTAACACCTACTAGAAACATCACATATCCATTCCAAGCCAATCCAGACATAAATTACACCTCTAAAATCCATTTACTCTTAATCATGATTAATTAGTAATTAATGTTCTAATTACGATACTTAACAACACTTAACACAAAATTGACAGTACTTAAAATAATTTCATTTTTTTATCACTTAACCACTATTTATCAATTCCAATGGATAATCAACACCTAATAACATGTAAATCATGCATAATTACCATTTTCCAATTAGTTAAACATAATAATTATGAATATGATTCCAAAAGAACTAGATAACATGTTGTTCAATAATAACAGCTATTCTTGCACACATTCAACACGGAACCATGCCAATGAACCAAAAATTGAACCTACAAACATTATACACATATTTAATCATGCATGTACAAAAAATAAAATATTTTTTTTCAGATCTGATCTGAGTACATAAATGAAGAATATTTCAAGTTCAATTAGTACAACTAGTTAATAAACACTTCCAGGAATTCAACCAAACTAATTGTACCAAGTTTTGATGCACATATAATTATACAGATCTAGAAAATAAAATTATACAGCACAAATAAAGTTCCAATAACATATCATATGGATGTACATTCATCTTTTACCAACAACAAATATTCGAATCCAAAAAAACATTTACCAAATTCACGGCAATGTACCTAGTTTCCAGTTTAAATTTCCAAATTCTGAATAAAGAGAAATATATGACTATTTTAGCTCATGGAAATCATATAAGAGGTCACTTACATTCAAATGGATGTATTTTTCCTCCCATATACAGCCCATTAAACAACTCACAAAACTTATTAATTATACTCATCTGAATTGACTAGTATTGTTAGGAATCACTAGAATAGTTAAATACACATCTCATAGAATCGTTCAAATGAAATTCCAATTATAAATAACATGTTTTATCATTAATAACATAGTTATATCTCATCCAAAACAAAATTCAAACACTTCATATGAAAAGTCACAAATTTAGTCAAAACAATTCAATTGAAGGAGTTAGAAATTGTAAGTTGATCTAGAATTTTGGTAGGCATTTCCCCAACACTACCAAGAATATTTATTCTCACATTCTCATGCACATTTCAAGATTATTTATAAAAAATAATCATAAAAGGAACACTCAGGAATTTTTACAAACACTTCATGTGCTAAGTCTCCAAACTATATCAAACAATCTGATTAAAGAACTAGTTTTCGAAAAAAAGGTAAAAGCATGAAAGAGAAGTGTCTTAAACCATTCTGAGGTTATTGTACCATAAAAATACATATTATATAACGAACATGAGTATAAATATCATTTATATAGTATAGGTACCAAATAATTATTTCCTCAAACAAATTGTGCACAAAATCCCAAAAACTAGTTTCCAATTCCTTCATAAAATTTACTTGCATAGATAGATTGAATTCTGAGAGAAATTTATTCCACAAATAACTCATGCATTTCATAAAAAAATTCATTTGCATCCATAAATAAATCATATTATAGCCAAGTAAATTAAATAAACATGAGGTAAATAACTTATATTATCAATACACAATTGGCAACATCTGGGCCGCGTTCCACCCAGCCTTTGGCACTGCCAATACATATCTCACTTTGATAGGCCACCCCTGAGTTGAGGCCACATATCCATAATATAAGTACACTTAAGAATATTTCAAGTATCAATTTGAGAATACAAAACTTCATTCCTCACCACATGCTTCCTGTTCCACCCCACAACCAGGTGAAATGGTAATCCAGACCCCCAAGGTCATCTGGATATCGCCATTCACCATCAGGATTTATGTACAGGTCTAGGAAATATCCAAGTAGTGGACAGGATGAACTACACAATAGTTTTTCAATCTTATGGAAAAAACCATACATTATCACAATGCTTCAAGCACAAAGTTCACTCATATAGAAGAGCATTCATGGTTTCCGAAGCTCACAAGATTACCAAGATCTCACCATCAAAGGTATGAGAAAACATAATCAACAACCATCAAAAACAACCCCAATCCAAGGATATCAAACATGGATTTATGGACCAAAGAAGGTAATTCTATCTCAATGGGGTCAAACGAAACCAAGGTAAGCCAAATTGAGTCAATCAAAGGGGGGTAATTCAACCATGAAAGGTTAAATCTAATCCAACCCAAGCCAATAAAATTTCAAGAATAAGAGTGACTCCAAACCACTCCACTCAACTCAAATTCATATATGGGCACATCATCCATGAAGAGGAATCAAAATTAGTGAGGTGATATGTAACACAAGCCAAGGCATCTTCCCAAAATATCAAGAGGGGGTTACACAAGGATGTACACAAGAGTTACACAAATATTTATACAAGGAGTTACATAATTATTTACACAAGTTTTGAGGTGTTAAGGCTAAAAATAGCTAGTGAGGGGACACTTGTGCAATTAAGAGTTACAAAACCAAGTGTAACCTCCACAAAGGAGTTACAAAACCACCAAAGGGGCTCAATCAACATGTGGCACTCACCCAAACACCAAGGAGGCCCACTAAATCATGAATTAGGCGCAATAATACTAACATAGGCTAAAAAAATCAAAAGTTGGGTATGTTGTACAATGTTTGGGTAATCATTAACTAATAAAGCCACCAAGGCATAAATATGCACCAAGATCAACCAAACAAGTTCTAAAGTTATAGGAGTGTCCCCATTCCCCCTCACATTGTGGATCTAAGCCTCCCATACTCTTTTGGTGGTCCCCATTGTGCTAGTTGTTTTCATTCATTAATTATTTACAAAATAATAATAATGTCTCTAGGTCCTTAAGGACCCTTTTTCTGACACCTTGTTCCACAATAATAAACAATTAAAAATTACATATATTCAGGTATTAACACACATGGTATTACATCCCCTTCCCCTTAAACCACACATCATCCTTGATGCATAATACATACATGCTTTTACAACTTTCAAAAGGATCACCATCACTTTCCAAGAATCCTTTCTCAGAACTCCTCTTACGAGAAATCACAATACTTCCCATTACTACTTTCATGTATGTATACACTACCTATGGGATGTGACTCTCTTCACCTAACTCATTCCTCAATATATCATCATCCCATTTTCTAGCTTCATGTGCGAGAACCAAGACTAGCAGCAAGGGTCAATATTCAATCCCCATTACAAGGTCTTCTAATATCAACAAAGATACATTCACCTGAAAACCATATTTCAATCAACCATATGATTAACATTGTGTATAAAAATATACGATACATGATATAAGAGTATTCTTTAACAACTAAACCATGAACATAAAGATAGCATAAATCAGTCACCATGGCATATATATAGAATACAACAACATGAATGGAACATGAGAGAATACTTATCTCAAATTTGGGGAACTAGCTTCAACTGGACAATGTTCCTCCCACAATAAGAATGCAATCAATTTAACAACTCTCAGAACTACCTCTTCTAAAAAGCATATGCTTCTCACTACTACTTTCATGTTTGTCTCCACTGCCTATGTGGTCACCATCCCATTTCTTGGCATCCTACTTGAGAACCTAGACTAATAGAGTGATATGATGGAAGAAAAGGAGTGAAAATCCACCAAACTACCTCTCTGGAAATGGATACTGTTTTTCTCTCTGAGGGAATCTAGGAACTCGGTCCCAACAACTAAATCATATTCTTCAACAAAGATACTTGAAATGGAGATGCTTCTTCAACAAAGATGTTTTTCACATGGTTAGTAGTAAACATATATATTGTTCAACAGGGTTCTTAAAATACATCTTTCAAGAAAATAAATTTCTAATTAATTACATGAAATACTTCAATATATGCAAGGTACTCGAGATATAGATACTTCTTCAACAAAATACTTGAAATTCGTCTATATTAATCTCATTCTAATCAATTTCAATCATATAAAATGCATCTAAGATACCTGAAATGGGTTCACATCAATAAATCGCATGAAATGCATCACCAAGATGTTTTTGCATGATTTATCACTCAAATAATTTTCCTACAAGTATGCATGAAGTGTCACTAAGATATTTTTTCAACAATATGCATGAACTATCACTATGATATTTTACAAAGATGCATTTCAACAAAGGTATTTGATATACTACATGGATACCCTAGCAAAATACTTTCAACAAAGATCACAAGGATATATTTTCTTTCAACAAGATCCATGGATAGTTTCCTAACAAATATATTAGTACCACATTCAAAACAATTAGTATTGAATATATAAGGATACATGAATTTCATCTTCAATAAAGGTACATGTATCATACTTAATTAGTTGCATGATTAGTACTTACTTTTCAATAGAGATATATGAAATACCACCAAGTTATTACTAGGATACCTTTAAATAATGACACAAGATACTTTTATAATGACGATCACAAGGATAATGATTTTCAAAGATCACCTAAATACTTTAGCATTTTAATGTAATAGGAAAAGTGAATTTATATGCAATAGTTATAATCTAACTAAGAACCAAAAAGGGCCATAACTAGATATTACTTTTCATCTAAACACAAAGCATAAGTCTTTGTTAGAGATAATTCAAAAAGACATTATTCATCAACTAATATCAATCATATAAGCCGCACGGGTGTGGCTCAATGGCGGTTCCGTTTTAATGAAGTTGTTTGTCAATTGGAGGTCACGAGATCAATCCCACCCGGGTTTACCTGTGTCCCATGTCTTGCGGCGGGTGTGGGCACCTAGGGTTATAGTGGTAGCGGGAATGGATCCCTGGACCCTGTGTCACGCGAGTACCAGCCCGGCCCCAGTTGCCGATTCCCCTAGTCAAAAAAAAAAAAAAAAAAAAAAACTAATATCAATCATATAGTGAACCTCATGCATACATCATCCATACAAACATTGATCATCAATTCATAATATTTCAACCATATATCAATCATATATCGATCATGTAATATCAACCAAGGATAACCATACACACATTAACTAACTATGTAAGCATCAATCATAGTACATCAATCAAAATAGGTCAACCAAAATACATCAACCAACATACATCAATTGGAATACATAAATCAGAAGACATAATCAGAATGCATCAACCATGATTCATTAAGAAGAAGGCAATGATCATAATACATCATCTAGAATACATCATCCATAATACATCAACCAAAATGCACCAATCATACACACAACAACCATAACAACCAAGGACAACCAATAATAGTCATACATACAGTGATGACAATTCCATGCATGTATCAACAATTAATCAACCAATGTCAATCAATAACGTCCAATAGCAACAAATAACATCAAACAACATACATCAACTATACAAATCATATTGAATAGTTAGTATTTATCATAACATTACATAGAATTATTAGCACATGAGGATATATATAATAATATATTACATTACTAATTATTTACACATAGTGCACTACTTATCAATCAAAGTAAATACATAGTCACCTCAAACAACCAAACACCCTACCACCAAAATATTCTAATATTCTACAATAAAATAATTACTAGCTATACAACACACTATCATACACTCATACCATATACCATACTTACTATTACTGTGTATTATTAATATATATAAGCTCATTTTGTTTACATACATATTATAATTCTTCATTCATATTTCATATCATTAATAACCATATACACAACATATTAGTCATATAAACCTATAGAATTATTAGCACATGAGGATATATATAATAATATATTACATTATTAATTATTTACACATAGTGCACTACTTATCAATCAAAGTAAATACATAGTCACCTCAAACAGCCAAACATCTTACCACCAAAATATTCTAATATTCTACAATAAAATAATTACTAGCTATACAACACACTATCATACACGCATACCATATACCATACTTACTATTACTATGTATTATTAATATATATGCGTTCATTGTGTTTACATACATATTATAATTCTTCATTCATATTTCATATTATTAATAATCATATACACAACATATTAGTCATATAAACCTATATATTATATATTTATATACTCATAAAATATTTGTGTTATACCATAATATACATACAGTTATAGCAATAATTGCTTAACCCAATACTATCATATTATATACGTATTATAATGTATATACTAACATAACACTTTTGATCACACTATACATCCTAATATTTCCAAACTTCCAAATACTTCCAAGCACTTTCGAATACTTTCAAACACCTCCAAATGCCTCCAAACACCTCGAAACACTCAAACAGTTCTAAACACCTCCAAATTTTACAATTATATCATTACATACTTTCACCTCTATACATATAATATATTCCCAATATTACATACATGTAATACTAATAATTATTACATATAATAAAATACATATTACAATATATACAAATATACAAGCATTTGTATATATATAATAATGCATCTATTATTATATATACTGTTAATGACTATATATATCACACATATCATATTATACATATTTATGTCGATGTCATATATATATATATATATATATATATATATATATATAATTTTACACTACTATAATACCTATTTACACACATAAAATAAAATAAATAAAATTAAAAGAATATAAATGTCATAAAATACAAGTGGCTCATTTTGTCCAAAAATAGATTAGGAGTTACATCTCCATAAGTAAAATAAATAAAATAAAAGAGAATATGAACCATTAGAGACAAGTGGCTCATCCTCCTCCAAAAATAAACGAGTTACATATCCATAAGCAAAATAAATAAAATAAAAGAGAACTTGAGTCATTAGGGACAAGTGGCTTATTTTCTCCACTCAATAAATAAATTAGTAAGATGGCTAGGATAATAGTAATGCCACAAGTAACCCCAAAATTAATTAATTAAATAATAGAATATGAAAATAGCTCATGGCTATGCTTACCTCCAAGTGGTGATTCCACCACTAACTACTTAGATAAATTAGGGTAGTAATAATTAATAAATAGTATAAAAACATACTACATGCATAAAATAAAAAGGAGAATGGGGAACACCATTTAGACAAGTTTCCCATTCCTAAATTAGCCAAGGAGTTACTCATCCATGTAATAGAACTATATCATCTCAATAACTTAGCATTAAATGAATACTAGTAATGGTACATGGTACATACTGTTATAATGGCAATTATTTACTTATCAATTAATAATCACCAAAGTAGATCCAAATCCTAGGCTCTATCAAGCGCCGAGAGGGATCAAATCTCTCGATGTGCAAACCTCTTCTTAGGTATCCATTGATTTGATTCAAACCAAAAGAAACGTCTTTTTATTTAAGGTCCACATATAATATTTTTATTATTAATATTTAAAATTATTTATGGCTGACATATAATATTTTTTATTTTTTTTAGGAAAGAACATTACAACATTTCCCCATACATGGTTTTAAAACCATATGCAAGGCCCTTCTACAATGATGGGTTGTTTAGGAGACCTTACACATGGTCTTAAAACCATTTGCAAGGCCCTCCTAAACCAAGTACAATAAAACCATGGGTTGTTTAGGAGGCCTTGCACATGGTTTTAAAACCATGTGCAAGGCCCTCCTAAACTATGTAAAATAAAACCATTGGTTGTTTAGAAGGCCTTGCACATGGTTTTAAAACCATGTACAAGGCCAACATTTTTTTGTGGATAATTCAATTTGTTATTTTTTATTATTTTGTTAGGTAGGAACATTACAACATCTCCCCCATATTGTGTTTTTTTCATGACCCGCATTTTTTTTTACAAATAATTAAATTTTTACTTTTTTATTGTTTTGTTAGGTAGGAATATTACAACAATGAACTAATTATGAAAATATGTTTATTATTATTTTATTAACATAAGGGAGGTTAAATTCATCTTACTAAGCACATTTTTAAACTCCAAATGCACATATACATAAGATAATAACTCTATAGAAGGCCCAACAGTCACAGTGTTGGAACCTAACCTATGATACAACTTGTAATGCCCCCTGGGGATATCAAAGGATCTTAGGGACATATCATTATCTCTCTAAGGCTAATTAGATAATTTTATCACAACTAATTAGTTAAACAAATATTAAATTTCATTTTTCAATATTTAATTACGACAAAGTCCCTTTAATTATCAATAAATTCAATAACTATTCAAAAATATGATCCAAGGGCTGGGAAGGATTACTAACACCTTCTAGAAACATCACATATCCATTCCAATCCAACTCATAAATAAATTTCACCTCTATATCCCATTTACTCTTAATCAGGATTAACTAGTAATTAGTGTTCTGATTATGATACTTTACAACACTTTGCGCACAATTGACGATACTTAATATAATTTCAATTGTTTATCACTTAACCATTATTTATCAATTCTGATGGGTAATAACCACCTAATAACATGTAAATCAAACCTAAATACCATTTTCCAATTAGTTAAACATAGTAATTATGAAAATGATTCCATAAGAACTAGATACTATAGTTGTTCAATACTAATAGCTAGTCTTGCACACATTCGACATGCAACCATGCCAACGAACCAAAAAGTGAACCTAAAGACATTATACACATATTTAAGCATGTGTGTTCAACAAAATAAAGTACTTTTTTTCTGAGTACATAAATGAAGAATATTTGAAGTTCAATTAGTACAACTAGTTAATAAACACTGTCAGGAATTCAATCAAACCAATCATACCAAGTTCTAAGGAACATAGAGTTGAAGGTAAAGATCTGGAAAATAGAATTATAAATAAAAATAAAGTACCAAGGATAGAGCATATGGTTGTACATTCATCTTTTACCAAAAACAAATATTTGAATCCAAAAAATCATTTACCAATTTCACCGCAATGTACCTCATTTCCAATTTAACTTTCCAAATTCCAAATAAAGAGAAATATATGACTATTTTATCTCATGGATAGAATATCAGGGGTCTCTTACAGTCATATTGATATAGTTTTCCGCCCATATACAGTCCATTAAACAGTTCACAAAACTAGTTAATTCTACTCATATGAATTGACTAGTAATTCTAGGAATCACTAGAATAGTTAAATCCACATATCATAGAATAATTAAAATAAAATTCCAACTATAAATAACATGTTTTATCATTCATAACATAGGTATATATCATTTAAACATTTTTTCAAACACTTCATATTCTAAGTCACAAATCTACACAAAACAATTCCATTGAAGGAGCCAGAAAATGGAAATTGATCTAGAATTTCGGTAGACATTTCCCCAACACTATCAAGAATATTTATCCTCACATTATTGCACACATTTCAATATTATTTATCAAAAATAATAATAAAAGGAACACTTGGGCATTTTTACAAACACTTCACATGCTAAGTCTCCAAATTATGCCAAATAGTCCAATCGAAGAATTCGTTTTCGAATAAAAGGTAGAAGCATCAAAGAGAAGCATCTTAAACCATTACAATGTTGTTGTACCATAAAAATAAAAAATTTATAATGAATAGGTTAGAAATATCATTTCTATAGTATAGGTACCAAATAATTATTTCCTCAAACAAATTGTGCACAAAATCCCAAAAACTAGTTTCCAATTCCTTCATAAATTTTACTTGCATAGATAGATTGAATTCTATGATAAATCTATTCCACAAATAACTCATATGTTTCATCAAACATTTCATGTGAATCCATGAATAAATAAGATTAGAGCTAAGTAAATTAAATAAACATGAGATAAATCACTTATCTTATCAATGCGTAACTAGCATCATCTGGACCACGTTCCACCCAGCCTTTGGCACTGCCAAGAAAAATGTCACTTTGACATGACACCCCCAAGCTGAGGCCACAGATCCACAACATAGGTACACTTAAGAATATCTCAAGTATCAATTTGAGAATCCAAAACTCTATTCATCACCACATACTTGGTCTTCCACCCCACTACTAGGTGCAATGGTAATCCAGACCCCCTAGGCCATCCAGATATCGCCATTCACCATCAGGATTTATTTGTAGGTCTTGGACAGATCCAAGTAGTGGACACATATGAACTACACCAGATTTTTTTGGGGTTACCATAAACACCATACAAGATCACAGTGCTTCAAGCACAAAGTTCATTCACATAGTAGAGCTTTCATGGTTTCCCAAACTCATAAGATTACCAAGCTCTTACCATCAAAGGTATGGAAAAACATAATCAACAACCATCCAAAAGAACCATGAAAAACAACACTAAACCAAGGATATCAATCATGGATTTATAGACCAAAGAAGGTAATTCTAACTTAATGGGGTCAAACCAAACCAAGGTAAGCCAACTTGAGTCAATCCAAGGGAGGTAATTCAACCAAAAGAGGTTAACTCTAATCCAACCCAATCACTTGAATTTCAAGGATAGTGACTCCAAGCCACTCTACCCAACTCAAATTCATGTGTGGACACATCATCCATTAAGAGGAATCACAATTAGTTAGGTGAGATGTCACATGAGCCAAGACATCTTCCCAAAATAGAAAAGAGGGGTTACACAAGAATTTACACAAGTATTTACAAAAATATTTACACAAGGAGTTACATAAATATTTACACAACTTTTTAGGTGTTAAGGATAAAAATAGCTAGTGATGGGACACTTGTGCAAATGGGAGTTACAAAACCAAGTGTAACCTCCACAAAGGAGTTACAAAACTACCAAAGGGCTCAATTAACAACTGGCACCCACCCAAACACCAAGGAGGCCCACTAAATCATGAATTAGGCTCAATAATACCAACATAGACTAAAATAATCAAAAGTTGGGTCGGTTGCACAATGTTTGGGTGATCATCAACTAATAAATCCACCAAGGCATAAATATGGACCAAGGTCAACCAAACAAGTTCTAAAGTTCTAGGAGTGGCCCCATTCTCCCTCACATTGTGGATCTACGCCTCCCATACTCTTTTAGTGGCCCCTAATGTGCCAATTGTTTTCATTAATTAATTATTTACAAAATAATAATAATGTCTCTAAGTCCTTAAGGACCCTTGTTTCGACACCCTGTGCCACAATAATAAACAATTGAAAATTACATGTCCAGGTATTAACACATAGGGTATTACAAAAGGAAATGAGTTTGAGGATGCGACCAAGTACCGACATCTTGTAGGAAATCCTTATCTACCTTACCACTACCATACCATATTTTCCTTATGTTATTGGCATTCTTTCCAGATACATGCACAAACCTTATGAAGGACATTAGTCTGCTGCAAAAAGAGTTCTAAGGTACTTAAAGAGGACTCAAGACTTTGTACTCAAGTACACTAAGTTGGAAGACTTTAAAATCATTGGGTACACTGATTCAGACTTTGATGGTTACAAAAAGACAGGAGTGTCCACTTCTAGATACACAATGAGTCTTGTATCAACATATATTTCCTAGAGATCATGCAAATAATCAGCTCCAACAGATTCAACAACAAAAAAATAATATGTAGCAGC
Source organism: Pseudotsuga menziesii (assembly GCA_001517045.1). NCBI lineage: Eukaryota > Viridiplantae > Streptophyta > Pinopsida > Pinales > Pinaceae > Pseudotsuga > Pseudotsuga menziesii. The sequence goes on along the minus strand of LPNX011082011.1, from coordinate 986,828 downwards.
TGCAAAAGCAACAAAGGAGATTGTGTGGTTCGGGAAGATACTTGAGGATTTGCAGGAGAAGCAAGAAAATTCCACTCCCTTATTGATCGATAACACTTCTGCAATTAATTTTTCCAAGAATCCCAGATTCCATGATCGCACCAAGCACATCAACACAAAGTATCATCTGATTCGACATCATGTAGAGGCCAAGACAACTCATTTACGACATTGTTCCACAAATGAGGAAATTGTCAACATCTTCACCCAATCACTTGGATGAGAAAAGTTTGAAAGTTTTAGAACCATGCTCAGACTCACAAACACCTCTTCAAATTAAAAAGGGGAATGTTGGAAACCTAATCCTCGGGTTATGGTTCCATATATTATGTAAATAATGTAATTAAAGTATGAGTATAAATAGTTACGTAGGAAGATGAAAAGGTTGGTTGGAAGATGAAACTCAACCACCAGATGAAATGTATAAATAAATGCTTTGGCAATGGAAAATTTGAATTCAAGAGTTATCTATTTGACAGGGTTGATCCTCTTGTATTTTTGGACTTTTTTTCTTAAAATGCATGTAAGTATGAAAAACCATATACTTACAAAGAATGTGGTTTTAATCAAGGGTGTGTTGATGAATTCCATCAATATTTATTTAAAGTGTCTCGGGAACATCTTTCTCTAAATCCACCTCCACACAAATGCGCACGCAAGAGGATAGGTTTTGCTCAGTAAATAAATCAACCCCGCTTATTCTCAATATCTTTGAAAGAGCTATCATCCCAAAAATAAAATGTAGGTGAGGTAACCTAACCCACATAGGAGTTGAAGTAATTTCATCCTTTAGTTTAAATCCAAAGAGACCATGGGGACAAATGCATTCCTTTGGAACCCATGAAATAAGGTCCTGAGTGGAAAATCAAGTCACATTCCCCCTATTAACAAAAATAAATACAAAATAACCCCAAACAAATGCAAATGATAATACATGGCCTTGTTTGGAGTTAAGTGTTATGTTATCCATGTCACTATAACTTTTGGACTAAGCCAGGAGCCTATAAACTTCCCAACCAATGCCTGCTCAAACATGATGAGGGGTTTTCTTCTTGGCTTTGAGAATGGGCGATCCAATTGTGGAATGTATTCTAATCATTTTACAAATCTACTTTATTGCGGGTTGTGTTCCGTGTGCAACTTAAGAGACTTATTCAGAGAGTTGAAAGCCTCTTTCTCATATTGAAGGGTGTCACCCATGTTTCCAAATTGCTAATTGAGATCCTATAGATTCACCTCCTTCAACAACATGTCATGAATCAGTATGTATTGCCCCTTGCTAGCAATAGGTTACAATCCCTACATATAGTCTTGGCTCTAAGGCATGATAGTAGAGGAGGAATGTTATGATGACTGGAGGTGGTGGCAAATAGGGTAAAACCCTAGCCACAGACAAAGAGTTGAGCTCTCGCCATCCTCTCATCTCTAACAATTACCATTCATAAGTGTTGAAACAAAGTTAGGTAACCCCAAATTTGCAAAAACAAACTCTAACAAAAGTGTAGATACATGACACTCACCCTTTCTCTTTTTTTCCTATTTACCAAGTTTGGTCCCTAATGAACATCCACATTAAGTTAAATTCATAAAGTTAAAAAATATTTAAAAAATGCATAATAACTTTATAACTAGACTTTACATTTATATAAGTTTGGTCCTTAATAAACATTGATATTAAATTAAATCCATAAAGTTAAAAAGCTTTGAAAAGAGCACAAAATATTAAATAAAATTTACAAGTAAGCTTTACTCTATATTAATTGAGTCTATCTTAAATGGTTATAAAATTGAATGTTATCTTCCACACCCCTTCCCTATTTCTTGTAATTATTGATTAAACGGAGTTCACTACTTAACCGACCATTTGCACCAATCGGACGACCTGGCTCGCGTGAGCGGTCACATCCGACGTTGTTGGTCATCCGATCGGTACAAATGGTCGGGTAAGTAGGTTACTCTTTGATTAAACTAGTAATAAGTATAATGTTCTACTTACTTCAAACTTTATTGTTGACTATTATTTAAAAAAAAAAATTATTTATTCACGTATGAAAAAAGTGATTATATCAAATGCCCCATTTTGGGTCTCAATTAAATATTGACTCTAGGTAAAATTCCTAACCATGTCCTTTAATTAAATTAATTAAATATTCATGGTATAAGAACAAATAAATTTCCTATGTAATGTAATTATCAAAGCTGATTCACGCATATTCCCATCTCATAGTATTAGATAGTTTTGGATTGGTGTCATGGGTTTGGTTTTTTATGCCTTTCTGTTTGGTATTATCCGTCTGCCATGCTTCCTAGCCACCCTTGCATGTGTGATGGTTATCATTTGGTTTGTTTCGGATATTTGAGCTGACCCACACCTCGCTGTCCAACTACCGGCTGGAGTCCATCCTCATTGCTGAGGACTAGTACCAACCAACATAAACAAGTGGGAAGTTCATTCTTTTGTCACTGGCAATTGGCAGTGGGACTTACTTTCGTTTTCCTGTCTCTTGTGGGGTTGACTCCGTTTCTTATTTTGTCGTTCTCGCTGTATCCTTTACCCAGGACCCTAGAAGCTTCTGCAGACTTATGATTTTGGAAGGTCGTCCTATACTTGGCTCTCTCTGCCGCTGTAGACGCTGTTTGCAATGATGGTTATATGGGACGGGTTTTCGGGCCCGTGACTTTGTGGGGTCTGGATTTCTGGCTCGTGCTTTGTTTTTCCCGTGCCAGTCTTTGTCTTGTTTTGCTCGTGCCTGTCATTGTCTTGCTCTTTTGTTGTGTGGTGTTGAGGGTTTTGAGGATCTGGGGCCTCCGGGTTTTCTTTCCGGGCACTATTATTCTCCTAGGGTTTCTTCGGGATTCCGGGAACCCTCTTATTTTCTCTGCTTTACGGGGTCTCTGGCTGTGGTTCTCTAACTTGGGTTTTCCATTGAGTTACGGTATGCCTTTATAGACTTGTGGGTTGCACTGGTGGTTATCTTTCTTACTTCCCATGTGATTACACATGCTGGATTCCCTGGATAGGCCGGTGCCGGCTGCTAACGGTCCTACTGCTGACCGGTATCGGTGACAAAGGAGGAAGAAATCCCTCAAAGCTAGGGAAGGTAAACTCAATTTCGTGGTGGGAAAGGATATTTATATTGACAGGGTTTCAGCCTTGTGCTCACGGGCCCTCATAGGGAGGCTCAAATATGCCTCTTTGGACAAGAAGCAGTGGATAGCATGGGCTACTAAGAGGTGGAAGCCGCTTATCAATTATGTGCCTGCCATTAGCCTTTTGGTCAGAGGGTGGATTGTATTTGTTTTTCTGGAAGAAGGGCATGCTTCTACCATACTTAACTGGCCGTGGAGGGTTGACAGGGGTTCACTGGTTCTGGACAGGTGGCATGTGCACTTCGACCCGTCGAGGGAAAGGATAAAAAAGCGGAACCTTTGGGCCCTTCTGCCGGGTCTCCCCTATCCACTTTGGAACCGTGCTATTCTTATGGGTCTGGGTGACACGATTGGCCGTTTCATCACCATCGACGAGGACTTCATGAATGTTTTTGACAAGAGGATAGCACGGATTTTGGTGGAACTCGATACTTCCATCGGATTACCGGCTGACATTGATATATTTTGTGATGGGTCCATCATCTCTCAGCGCATCGACTACCAGGGTGTCCCATTCCGGTGCACATGTTGTCAGGGAATTGGGCACTTAAGGAAATGCTGTCCATACTTGCATCTTTCCTCACGTTCTTCGGGCTCTAGCTCTCAACATGAGGATCATCTGTCACCCCTGTCGACTCCGGGACATGACCAGGTAAGACGAGCATCGTATCTTCCACTATCTTCTTGTGATAATGTGAAAGAATCTTGTGTATTGTTCGATGATGCTTATATTTCCGAGATTGCTTATTTGGATTCCTTTGCACCGGGTGTTGATCCTAATTTTCCTTCTGCCTCGAGTCTACCCTTAGATGGCACTACCATGTCGACTTTCACCACCTCGGCCCCTCCTTTGTTGTGTCCTAGTGCTGGGGGTATGGGCTTGGATTTATCACCTAACTTGCCCTCTGTTCTTGTCGGGTCTGCTGAGTCGGGACGGCCGATTATCGCACTATTTGACCTACCTTTGAAGGCTTCCCATGCCGTGGGAGTTGGCTCTGACTTGCCTCTTTGTATGCCCTCTTTCAGTGATGGGGTTGTCGAACCTGTGTTTCCCTCGATCTCACCCTCTTTCTCACCTGTGGAGGATCCTTTAGCCGCGAGAGAGGATTTAGTTCTGTCTATTAGCGTGCCTTCTATTATTATCGGGGTGGATAACTCTGAATTGTCACATTTTGATCCTTCTGGCGTGAATGCGGAGGCACCTCACGTTGGGGTCGAGGTTATTGCTGATACAGCACATGTTGGTTTTGATGTTTATGTTCTTTCTCCTCCTGCACCCCTCTCCCTGCCTGGGGGGGATCCTTCTGTCACTTTAGATGGTACTGACGGGTTACATTCTGCTCCCGGATCGTCACCTTCTGCATTGGCCGATTATTCCATGATCGCATCTTCTGTGCAGGCGCCTCCACTCAATTCTTCTATTTTTTCTCACCTCCTTCCTTCCACGAGCACTTGTGCTCCCGTCATTACCTCTTCCTATGTGGATTCTGATTCTTGCCATGTGGATCGCAACCGCCCACTTTTCACACCGGCCGACTTCCCTCCTTTTGTTCCCTCGGTTCCACCATCTGACTCTTCTTCCCGAAGCCCTACCGCTGATCCGTCTTTTTCTAACCCATCTCTCCTCAAATCGCTGAACATCTTCTCGGATAAGTCGCCCCTTACGCCTTCGGTCCTTCCCCTAGACTCTATCAGATTTGACAATGTCACCATAAGGAGAAAGAATAAAAAACTTCCTAAGTCGGCTTTGCCTGAATCACTTGCTCCCGCTCCTCACACACCTTTTTCCACTCATCTAAAGAATGCTGCATGTAAGACTATATCCACAGACCACGGGGTTCTTAGAGCATCGACCCCTCACCATTCGAATACTTAATGCGTATTCTGTCCATGAATGTTTGTGGGTTAGGAGGTTCAGCCAAGCAGAAAAGCCTCTGCAATTTATTTTTGACTCTCCCCGGATGTGATCCTTTTTCAGGAAACTATGACCAGCACTTACCCGGCTCTTTTTGCCTTCTCAAAACTTTGTCCGGGATGGGAATTTTGTGCCCTCGACTCTTCCGGACTCTCGGGTGGCATCCTCTCTGGTTGGAATCCTCAAGTGATTAGATGCAAATCATTTCATACACTAGCGGGCATATTACTTAAGGTTTCGAGGAGGGGGGATCATTTGCCTTTCTCCATTCTAAATGTCTATGGACCCTACCTTCATCGGGACACTTTTTGGAATACTGTTGCTACAGGAGGACTACTCTCTTCTCCGAACCTTATACTGGCTGGTGACCTGAACTTTACCCTGAGTGCCTCTGAAATCTGGGGTTCAAAATCCCTCCTTGACCCTTTGGGACCTATTCTCTCCTCCCTTCTCTCTACCCATCACCTTGTGGACATTGCTCCTCCATGTGCCAGACCTACTTGGCAAAATGGTAGATCGGGGGAGGAGGGAATTTCTAAAAGATTGGATCATTTTCTGCTTTCGGAATAGCTCATTGGCCTCCTGCCCAGACATCAGGTGTGGACTCATCGATGTAGCATATCTGATCATTTTCCTATTTTGCTCGACTGGGGGGAGCCTCCGGGTCTTTGCCTCTACCCTTTCAAATTTAATCATACATGGCTCGGCAATGAAGGTTTTTGTGATATGATTCGTCACTCATGGTTTGCACCCCCATAGGATTGTTCACTGGTTGCTATGAATGTTTTCTCTTCTCAGCTTCGTCTTCTAAAAGAAAAGGTAAGAAAATGGACTAAGGAGGAGAATTTGAAAATGAAGGCCAAATCAACTCACCTGGAAGCTGAGATTAATGCACTACTTGTCTGTTCACAATCTGCGATCTTGGATCAGGATTTGCAATTCAGATTAAATGATTTAAAAGCGGAGTACAAGAAACTCTTGGAACATGATGTCAACTCTGCCAGATTACAGAGCAGAGTCACGTGGGCAAAACACGGGGATGCTAATACCAAATTTTTCCATGCTATGGCCTCTGCTCGGAAAAATCAAAACACCATTTGGAGTCTTCAGGATGTCAATGGAAACTGGATATCGGATGATAAGGGATTAAAGGATTTGGGGGTTCGTCATTTTAAAGAGATTTTTGCCGATGATGGGTTGACCGATCTTTCTGCCCAACTGAGAGTTATTAGACTCTTTCCCTCCTTTCTCAATGGGGAAGATCGTTGTGCCTTTACTGATCCGGTTACCCTCTCGGAGATCGAGGGCGCTCTAAGGACTTTTAAAAAAGATAAGGCCCCGGGGCCCGATGGTTGGACGGTCGAGTTTTATTTATGTTTCCTTGAACTGCTGGGACCTTCTTTGGTAAATCTTGTGGAATCCACTCGCATTCTGGGGAAGGTTACATATGCCATTAACTCTACTTTTATTGCTCTCATACCTAAAGTTGATCACCCTTTTAACTTTGGGGATTACCGGCCCATTTCATTGTGCAATCTGTGCTATAAATTGATCTCGAAAGTGGCTGCCCTGAGACTCAAGCCATTTTTGGACTCTTTTATCTCTCCTCAGCAGTTCGGCTTCCTAAAGAACCGCCTCATTCATGGACCTGTTGCCATTACTCAAGAAGTCCTCCACTCAGTAAAAATCATGAAATTATCTGCTCTTATTCTGAAGTTGGACTTGACTAAAGCTTTCGATAGGGTAAACTGGACTTACATCAGACTGCTTCTTATTCAGATAGGGGTACCTCTGGTGGGTGTAAACTGGATTTTGGGGTGTATCTCTTCTGCAAATTTTGCTGTTATTGTTAATGGTTCTCCCTCCTCTTTCTTTTCGACTTCACGTGGCATTAGGCAAGGCTGTCCCTTGTCCCCGTTGCTTTTTATTTTGGTCATCGAGGGTCTTAGCCTCCTTATTGCAGATGCTAAGTGGAATGGTCTTATCAAAGGTATTAAGATCTCGGATAATCTCACACTCACACATCTACTATTTGTAGATGATGTGATTCTCTTTGGGATGGGCACTCTCGAGGATTGGATTGCTTTTAAGGTTATACTTGATACATTATGTGCGGCCTCTGGTATGAAGATCAATATGGACAAGTCCAGTTTCCTTCATTCTGATTTGGATGATGCTGTGTTGAGAAGTATATCAGATATTATGCCTTACCGCTTTGCTCACCTCAACCTGTGCTTTACTTACCTTGGCTTTTTCCTGAAGCCCTCTGGCTATCTTGTCAAGGACTGGTGTTGGCTAATCACGAAGTTTGAATCTCGAATCAACCATTGGTATAACAGGATCTTATCCTTGGGTGGTCGATTGGTTCTTGTCCGTTCTGTACTTACCAATCTGCCGGTCTATTGGTGTGCTCTATTCCCTATCCCTGCATCCATACTGGATAATCTCAGGAAACTTATCTTTTCTTTCCTTTGGGGATCCTCAGCCAAAAAAAAGAAGTTTCACCTGGTTGACTGGCACCTGCTGGCTCGACCCTTATCACTGGGAGGTTGGGGTATAAAACATCTTCCACTCTTTTGTTGTTCTTTAAGGATGAAGAATTTTTGGTATGCCTTGAACAATCCTGGTATTTGGAATCAACTCCTGAGGGCAAAATATATGAAAAATCTGCCTATTCAGTCCTGGTGCAGGCTCAAAAAGTTTAGACTTTGGAAGGTATCCACTATCTGGATGGGCTTTATAAAAACTTTGCATTGGATTGGAAATGGACTTACTTGGCAGGTTGGGAATGGTTCAGAGGTCAGAGTTGGAGCGGATCCAATTGTTGGCTTAGGCGGTAACTTTATCCTGTCGGAAGAATTGAGGACTTATCTGGATGACTTTGGTATCACCACTCTCGATCAGGCAAAAAATCATACAACAGGACACTGGTTTTCTGCTGAGGATTTAGGTTTATGTGAAGAATGGAGTAAGCAATGGAGTTTATATATCAAGGGATTAGAATTTAACAGGATCAGATTAATTGAGGAGAATGATAAGCTCATGTGGTCATTTGGGAACTATGCAGGCCCTATCAGTGCAACTATTGGCTATGACTGTATTGTAAAAAACATCTTTGCTGAGGAACATAGCCCGGTCTTGTCTTTACTTTGGTCCTTAAAGATACCGTTGAAGATCATTTGTTTTACTTGGTTGCTGGTCAGGGACAGAATTCTTACCTGGGATCATTTGCAGTCCTGTGGGTACAATGGCCCTAGTAGATGTGTCTTTTGTGAAAGTGAATTAGAGGGTTGTGGACATCTGTTCCTTTTGTGTCCTTTCGCAGCGAACATTTTCACTCACTTCTCGAGATGTCTGGGCTTCACCTTCTCCCCTCATGACTCTGTTTTGTCTTTCTTGACTCACTGGTTTAGCAACTCTGCTCTATCTGTTTCTTATCGGCATATCCCTGTCTTTATCTTCTGGTACCTGTGGCTCCTTCATAATCACTGCATTTTTGAAAATGGGAAACCTTTAGCCTCCCTACTCATTTCTAGGATTGAGTCTATGCATTCCCTTTACCCTGTGCCTCAACAAACAAACAAAAAGCATAGGCAGATTGGTTCTAGGCCTGTACATGTCTTCCCTATTGGGTATTTTGATGGTGCGGCACAAAGGAATATGGGAGGTGCTGGGTTCGTGATCTATATAAGTGAAACCCATTATTTGTGTTTTTCTGTGGGCTGTGGAATATGTACCAATACTCGTGCGGAACTGCTGGCCCTTTGGTCTGTACTCAGAGTTTGCAAGCTGATGGGACTGCCCATTCATATGATCTTCGGTGATTCAATGGTGGTTATCTCATGGGTGAATAAACTTGCCACCCTTAAAATACCCACATTGAAACATTGGTGCGATGAAATATTTTCTATGTTGCATTTGGCCCCACCAGTGACCTTCAATCATATATACCAAGAACTCAACATGCTAGCTGATGATCTATCTAAGAAGGCACTTAAAATGGATTTGGGTTCTGGATATTACTTGGAATATTTGGATGGTTTGGTTATTGGGGAAGGTCTATTTTCCCTTTTTTGATGACTGTTCATATCATTTCTGCAGCATCCGGTCATATGATATGTTGTATTTCTTTTTTACTGCCTATTTGGATGATTTTCAGCTGGCTGCTTTGAATTCCTGGGAGGATATGTTTAAAGGACACTACAGATTGAAGGAATTATCTGACCTGAACCTTCAGGGATGATGAATAAGTCTGTATATGAACAGACTTAGTTTTTTTTACTTTTTGTTGTTTTAGTTCTGTCTGTTGTACTGTTTCAGTATGATTGTTGTTTCAGATTGTATCTGCTGTTCAGTTTGTAGTACTGTATGTATTTTGTGATGATGGCCTTCCATAATGGCTGGTGGTGATGATCATGGACAGTCTGGACAGACCCATGCATTGTTTAATATGTCTTTTCGATTCTTATGAATATCAAAGACTGGTATTTTTTCCTCTGAAAAAAAAAGATAGTTTTGGATTGCAGAGTAATAATATCTGATGTAACGTGATGGTGCCACTTTGCAACTTGCAATGGAAAGGTGCCCCTACGTAAATCCGATTTCAATATTTTTACGTCGAAGACGTTTTTCTTTGAGGTCGGTTTTTCGACACAGTTCTTAATTCTTGGTCGTCTCTCTGCTTAATAAGGATCATCCACGTATTTGTAGAATTTTCTGGTTTGTAAAACCATATTGAAATATTAGTCGTTCTGACGTTGCCGATAGTCCGATCAGTGCAAATGGTCAGATAAGTAGGTTACTAGTTTAGTGGATGGTAACGGTCGTACACACTATCCTCTTGCACGTCATCAAAGACTTTTGATTGAATACTACATAGTTATCGTTGTTTTTCCTTCTACGTCGTCATTTCAACAAGAAGTTTCTCTTGTAAAAACGCAAAACAATTATAATATCCATTTCAATGAATGGTCATTTTTAATAACTTCGAAACTTTAACTTAAATTTTCTAGAGACATAAGTATGGAGGTGTATATTAAAATGTACAAAATGTTTGTTTTGTTATTTTTATAAAAGAAAGACTAACTTTATAGTGTATTATGTTAAAAACTATATGAGTGAATCAAGTATAATATGAGGATTGAAAAATATAATATTATGAGAAATCATATATGTCTTTCATAAATTAAGTTTATGTTATTAAAAGAGTATGCATAATGTTTTATATTTAAAAATATAAGTATATTATAAAATATATTATATTAATAATAACATTATCTAATAATTATAATATAAAACAAATAAATTTAATGTTATTTGTGGGTTTGAAAACTTAAGTCTACTTTGTTTGTTAAGTTGTTGGTGCTTGTAGTTGTAAAGGATGAACGAAGTAATAACAATGTTGCTAGATTTCACAGCTTCATCTTTTCCCTAGTCAAGTGACATGGGAAACGATGCTATGTTTGGCATTAAGTTGTTAGAGTTAGAGGACTAACCGATGAATTTTAAAGAAGATGGTTGATTATGTAATATGAGGTCCATATCAACCATAAGGCACCCAACCAAATTTTGAAACGAGGCTAGAGCATAATCCATTTCCACTTGCATGCCCCTAAGAACACTCATAGTGGTGTGGGATTCAACCCCAATCATAAAGGTTAAGCAAATGACTCATTGCTTCTAGTGAAATTTTCATGAACCTAGTTAGTTTCCATATGTTTCTCCTTGAGCACTCTTACCATCACACAATTTTGAATGTTGAACCTCCTACTAAACCACACACTTCTTCCACATCCTTCATGCACAAGTGAAGACCCTTCCTAAGATCATTTAATTTACAGAGAACATAACACTAATGATAGTTTTTTGTGAATTTGTCCAACTCACGATTGTTAGGATCAATCTCTGAAGCCTAGAACACTACCAATTCCACTAGGACGAATAATAATGCCATCTACATTAGGCTTCAACTCTAAAATATCGATCCATAATGGAACCTTCCATGTAGGGAAAGGTGAGTATTAATACCCTCATAATCCAATGAATTCCACATGTGATAGCCATAAAAACCGCCATATAGTTTTCCAACTCAATGAAGGAGGGGATAATGTCCAATGCATAAGGTGGTGAAACCAATTAACATCATTACCCTACATCATTATCATAATGAGACATTTGTTGTAGAGGATCGCCCATGTTGAAGTCATAAAATGTCATGGCAAGGGGGACGCATGTGGAAGTGAATATGTACCGCACTTTCTTTATCAATAATAAACATTCTTCATTTTGGCTACATAATTGGTGTGGAGATTCATCGTATAATTTTGTCCTTGAACAATTTGCAAATAAGAAAGGGATACAATATTAAGACTCATGGTGCCAACTCTTTCGATTACTCTATTAAGATTAACATTTGCACTAGGAGTCTCAAGCTAAATAGTTCAAGTAAACACCATTGATTCTCCAACCACTATGACTTTTGAAATCCCTATTCATTTGATTTATGTTAGCCCTTGTAAGACAAAACAAAGTCTATCTCTAGTTATTGGTGACTCCTAATCCCCATGCAAACTCAAAGGAATTTTGTCCATCAAGGTCATATATGACCAACCCCCAACCCATCCCTCAAGGAAGGTAGAAGAAACATTAGCATGCACAATGAACATGAGTTTGAAAGACATAGATTAAACCATTAGTAGACTTTATATGTTTTCAATTAACTTTTTGGTGGCAAAAAATAGAATATTTAACCCTTATAATGTTTTTCTTCAAATACATAAACAATATTACTGCATAGATTTACATGGGAATATTGCTTGTATAAATTTATATTAGTTTTTCGTTACAACATGTTTTAGCATGAATGCCAAATAAATGATGACAAATATTTGGACAATACACCAAGGTACAAATAAAATGGAATTCACATAAAAAATGTTATAGTGGAGATCAGAAGGATTTTAATGAGAAATATCCGTGAAAATTGCATTTAATAAAATATTTTAGAATGTAGGAAAAAATTAAAAATTATTTTAATATCGCACAAATGTGAATCAAAGATGATATTTATAGAAAGAAAATAGCTCTCCTATTTAGTAGACAATCCCTTTAACTTTAATAAATAATTTTGCTAACAAAACTTTATCTCAATTATAAGATAATGCCAACCCTTTCTTCTAAATTATCACAATCTTTAAAAAAAAAATTGAGATAAGGAAGTTGAGGTGATTCAACTTCCTAAAATATTCATCTCCCTTTGACTTGAACAAAAATATAATATTATACCCTTAAGTTCCTTTCCATAATCTTTCCATGCATTATATGCCTTATTTATACAAATAGAACTAGGGAAGTGGACTTTGTCTCACATAATCCTTTCTCTCTCCTCTAATTCCTCAAGTATATCACTATTGCTTTGTTATATAATATCTAACTAAATGTGCTAACCCTTGTCAAGTTTCCTATCTAGAGTTTTTTATTCAACATAAACATAAACACAACCTACATTTCTTTGTCAATTTTTTTTAATAAGTTCTTCCTAAATCCTTCACATTTCATGACATATATGGATAAGAACCTGAGATTCTTCACTAAACCTTTCACATCTCCTTATTTCTCAATACAATTTTGAATTTTCACAAAATTCACACTTGTTCAAGTGTAGATGGGATTTGGCCATTCATCTTGATTAGGTGCTAAGCATAGTGCAATGGTAAATATCCTCTTTGGACTAATATACATGCTTCCATAATTGCACATGATGTCAAGCTTCAATCAAAGAGATGGTATTTTTTAGATTTTCCTTCTCAAAAGTAATGGTCATTTCCAAAACATCTTAATTGAAAATTAATTTTTCTTAATAACATTTCAAGGTGGAAGGCCAACTTTTTAAACAAAACCTTACATGATGGAGAAGATAAGGGTTTAAAATGTAAAACAAAATTAGCTTAAAGGTCAAAGTTGACCCTTATAAATCCTACTCTTCTTGCTTCATTGTTATGGATAGGATTTATGAGTTTTGGAATAAAAAAAATTCTCTCAACAACATATCACAATCACAACTTCCTATTCTGATTATTCAAGGCCAAATGATTTATGTTCTCCTCATTTCATCTCTACATTTTGTGAAAGATTCAACAAAAAATTTATAAGGCTTTATAATTTTGTGAAATATTTGCCTAGATTTGACAAGATTTTATCATTTTGTGAAATATTCACCAAACATTTATATATACATATTATATTAATAATAAAATATCCTTCACACTTTCCCATGCATCACCGGGATTCACCCATTTTTTACACAAATAAATTTATAGGGCTTCTTAAAATTTCTAGTGAATTGAATGAATCACACATCTATTATGGAATATAAAATAAAAAAGGGTTGTCAAGACAAAATGTTTCAATGAAAATTTCCATATAGATTGAAAATATGTAGATATAAATTATATTTCTTAGCAAGTAATTGTGGATCTATGTGCCATGCTACATAGTAGCTAAGTGAACCCACACAGATAAAAGGATGCAATTGTACACACATCAGGTTTTATTGCATCCAATACCCTTTTTACAAAAGAGTTTATTCATCTCATTATAATTATGACTTTGCACACAGCCCATCATCATTGAATTTCATGAGACTATGCATCTTTGAGACATGCCCTGAAACATAATGAGATCACATATAGTATCTCTTTTTTTAACTTGCTTTAATATATTTGGTAAGGAATTGTAAGTTTCATAAGACACTGAGTTACAAGTTATTAGCTTAGATAAACATAAAATCTTAAAATACCATTAATATTTAATGCCAATTTATTGTTATTTCAATGCCACTTTTATCAAAAAAATATTTTATGTCACAATTGTAAAAACACATCGTTGGTTTGCACTTTACTGAGATATCGTTTTTCAATAGAGGAGTGTTTTCGTTAGGTTGGTTTGTCATTTGTGCATTTATTCTAAGATGATATTTCATGTTCAATTTAAATTTATGTATTTATTCAATTTTACCTTCGACGTTATATTGCACCTTTTGGGGCAATTGCTAGTATTATTCTTTATTTCTAAAAATTTCAATATCAAAGAATTGGCCCTACAAAATCCGAAAGCCAAGGTCGTCTATCACATTCATTATAGAAAAAATATATGTTTTTATTATTATTTTTAGTCACTGAAATTATTGTTTTTATTATTTAAATTTTAATTATAATTTAAATATGAACAATTTTATACATATTTTAAATTGGTCTGAATTTTGTTGAAGTAGACATTAATTAGTACAACTATTTAATTTGTGGTTGGTGAACATCTATAAGTTGTAAGCCAATATATACATTGTGGTGCATCTTGTTGTTTCTTGGATGATGGACGGTCCATCTTGTGCATGGTCTAAGCGTCACAGCAAGACGATAAAAGCCCAAGAAGGAAAACTCAACTACGTCCTGGGTCGTGATGTATACATAGACAGGGTTGGCACCCTGTGTCGATGGGCGTTGATAGGTATATTGGAATATTGCAGCTTGGGAAAGAAGGAATGGGTTGAATGGGCAACGACCTACTGGAAACCGATCTTGACCTATCTCCCGACCATCAATCTCCTAGCAAAAGGCTGGCTGGTACTTGTTTTCCTTGAAGATTCCCATGCATCCTTAATTCTGGAAATGTTATGGAAGATTGGCTCTGGCTCTTTGGTCCTTAATCATTGGCACTCAGCCTTTGACCCTTATCGGGAGCGTGCGGTTAAAAGGCACCTTTGGGTTCTTCTCTCGACTTTGCCTTTTCCACTTTGGAGCTGGGACTTTTTGGTAGGGGTGGCGAATACTATCGGTTGCTTCGTGGCTGTGAATGATGACTTTCAATTAATATTTGACAAACGTAGGGCGCGTGTGTTGGTTGAAATGGACCTTTCTAGGGGCCTTCCTGTGGAGATTGAGCTCTAGTGTAATGATTTTACATTTTGTCAGAAGTTGGACTACCTATATGTCCCCTTTCGGTGCAATAAGTGCCATGCGGTGGGTCATCTCAGGCGCTCCTGCCCACTTCTTCTTCATGGCTCTGGTCCCTTGTTATTTTCGAATGCTTAGAGGTCTCCCAGCAGCGGAAATGGATCTCCCGAAGGGCCAACTATACCTCCTTCTGGTGGCCATTCTTCTCCTCATATGGGTATGTATGATTCTCTTTCCCCCTTTGTTTTTTATGATATTTCAAAGGGTTGGTTATTATTTATTCAAGATGTGGAGGCTTGTGCTTCTATATCGAAAATCAGTTGGGGAGCTCCTACTATGCCTCTACCGGTTGTGGCCCATCCCCTCTTACCTTTCCCAGATCCCTCTTTGTCCTCCTCACCACCTGTGGAAGGTACTCTATGATCGGTCGATGTCTCTCCTCTTGTGACTATACCAAGTTTGGCCCCTCCCCTCCCACTGTCTATCGATTCCTCCTTTCCCATCTCGCCACCTCTGGATGGTACTCTACGATCGGTTGAGGCGCCCCTTTTTTCTCCAAAAGACTTCCCACCCTTGGCCAAAAAAGGACCAGTTAAGAATCAGTTTAGTCCACCTATCAACCCCTGCTCATCCCCTGCTTTCTCAGACCCATCACTCATGAAGTCACTTTCTATCTTCTCGGTGAAGACGTCTGTCTCGTCCTCAAATATTCTGCTCAAATCCATTTGCTTCGAGAATGTAACGATCTGCAAGTCTAGAAAAAATCCTCTGTTGGACTCCAGCCTGGATATCAATGCAACTTCCTACACTCCTCTGTCGGTTGGGATAAAAGACGCTACTAGAAGCCGGGCAGACTCCATTCCTAGGGTTCTTAGAGCAACGACACCCACTCGCAGCGGTGTTTGATGAAGATTATCTCCCTCAACATTTGTGGCTTCGAAAGGTTAGCCAAACAGAAAACTCTCCATGCTCTCTTCCTCTCTCTTGCTCCGGACATGATTTTGATACAAGAAATGATGTGCGGTCATTTTCCTACACTCCTTGATTTCTCTAAGCTCCTCTCTGGTTGGGAGTTTTGTGCTACTGATGCTTCGGGTCTTTCAGGAGGACTATTGACTGGATGGAATCCCCATACTGTGTGTTGCAAGGCTTTTGAGACAATAGGGGGGATCCTAGTCCATGCAAAATTTAGGGGTTCTCCAGCTACCCTTTCTATACTTAACTATTATGGGCCTTATTCAAGTCGTGATTTATTTTGGAATAGAGTTATCACGGGAGTCCTACTTACTCTACCTAATCTAATTCTAGCGGGTGATCTAAACTTTACACTTAATGCAGGAGAGATTTGAGGGAAATTTGCTCGATTGGACCCTCTTGCACCCTTCTTCAAAAAAATCCTATCTGACCATAACCTAATCGACTTAGCCCCCTTTGGAAATTGGTCTTACAAACTCCTTTCTCTGGGAGGCAGGCTGGTTCTTACACAGGCTATACTTACTAGCTTACCGGTCTATTGGTTTGCACTTTCCTCGATTCCTGTATCCATTCTCAACAAGATGAGACAATTGACCTTCTCCTTCCTGTGGGGATCTAGCAAGAACAAATTTCATTTTCATCTTGTGGACTAGCATACTTTGGCAATGCCATTTGATTTTGGGGGCTGGGGCATAAAAAACCTAGCCTAGTTCAGCATCTCCTTAAGATTGATTAGTTTTTGGTGGGACCTAAAGGGTACTAGTATATGGCATCAGGTCATTTCGGCAAAATACTTAAAGCAACAGTCTATGGCAGCTTGGTTGAGAAATAAAAAGTTTGGGTTTAGAGGTTCTTCCATTATATGGAATGGTTTTTTAAAAACCATTTCTTAGCTGGGCAGATGTATGAGCTGGAAGGTGGGTGATGGATGGGATGTTTTCATTGGTACCGACCCAATCGCAAGAATTAGTGAGAATCACTACTTTACTCAGGATTTAAGATCTTACCTAAGTGACTACAGGATTACTTCCCTTCAACATGCCATAAATACTCTTATCGACTCGCAGTCATACTGGTTATCTGCTGATGATCTGGAGCTGGGGGGTGACTGGAAAATCGAATGGGATTCTTACATCTCAGGCTTACAGCAAGGTGGCATCCATCTATCTAATGAATCAGACTCCCTGCTCTGGACTTTTAATAATAAAAAAATGGGAGTGTCACAGAAACCTTGGTCTATGATCAGATCGTCGCTATGCATTTGACTCTGAATAAGGAGAAGATATTGATAGGCTTATGGAACCTTAGCATCCCACTAAAGATTAAATGTTTTGCTTGGCTTACATTAAAGAACATAATCTTAACCTGGGATAATTTGGTGAGCAAAGGCTGGTCTGGTCCGAGCTGCTGCTGGTTATGTCACTCGGAGGAAGAAACTGTCCAGCATATTTTTGTGGAGTGTAGCTTAACGATTTCTATTTTTAAAGTTCTAAAAGATATCTATCATTTCGCCCTTCCTACTTCCACCAAATCTCTGGTTGAGTACTTGGAATTCTTGCTAAGTCACAATCCCTCCTTCTACTACATTCCTTATTTTGTTTTCTGGTGTGTCTGGAATGCTCAAAACAAAGGTATATTTGAGGGCTTTAGCATATCTCTAACAACTCTCACCAATAAGATAGATTCATACATACACAACTTCCCAGTTCCAGGGAAAAAGAAAAAAATCAGGAGCATAAGCCCTACCCCATTACTGGTCTATCCTGTAGGATTTTTCGATGGTACTACAGCAGATGGAAAAGTAGGGGTTGGGATTTACCTAGTTGTTAACAGTAATCACCATTTTCATATTAAGTTGGGATATGGTGGGAGCACAAACACGAGGGTTGAATTGTTAGCTTTGTGGGCACTTTTGTACTGGGTTGCGACTCTGGGGCTTCCCTCACTTCACATCTTTGGTGATTCTTCTGTGATCATCAACTGGGCATTGGGTAAGGCAGCTCTATCATGCCTTCCTTCAGACTACTGGTGTGTGGCCATTAGGAAAATGATGCCACTCTTTCTCAGATTAGACATGCAGCATATATAGAGAGAGCACAACTAGTCTGCAGATGGCCTCTCTAAGGAGGCCCTGAAATTGGCTCCAGGCCTCTGTCATATTTCTGAGTTTTTTGATGACACAGTTACTAAGTTTGGTGAATTTTCACTCTTTTAAGCCTGTGCTGGAGCTGGGCTCCCTATCTTTTGGGCACTATTTGGCTTCAGATTAGATTGTGGATGATTTGTATCTAGGAACTCCTCGGAGGTGCCCTCTGTACGCTCCTTGTGCTCTCTAGCCATATGTTAGGATGTCTTGGAGTACCTTCTGGGTCTCTCTTATCCATGCTGAGTTTTGACCTTTTGGTCAGTTTGTCTTATCGTGCTCTTTGACGGGAACAGTAGCAAATGTTTTGCTGATGTCTGTTTTGGTCACACACCGATTTGTAAAATGCCCTTTGATTCTACATGAATACCAAGGATAGGAATTTTTCTTATGAAAAAAAAGGTAATATATACATAGTTTTTTTTTTAATTGTTTATTTGGAATTTGGAATTGTTGCTTCATCCACGTTTAATATAGAAAAAGCATAAACACTAATCTACCTCAAATTTTAAGATTTAAACAACCATCATCATAAATAAGTTATATATTAGTCTTGAAAAAAACATTCAAATTATTAATGCTTTTAGGTTTCTCTAAAAAGATACAAAAACTACGAGTATTCAGAATTATAAATTAGGAATTAAATATTTAAAAATGAAAAAAACTCCAAAAGATATCATTATGAAGCCATTATATAAAAACCTTACCAGAATAATAAGTTTACTCTAGAATATCAACTATCAACATATATACAAAGACATTAATATAATGACAAATCAATTATCAAAGAAGACATTAATATAATGACAAATCAATTATCAAAGAAGGGTCTTCAGGTGAGTGATGGTTCTTGGGTTTTGGAAATTATCAAATGACATGGTAAGAAAATATCAAATGACACTATAAATGAACATGATTCGGTATGTCATCTTGGATGATATTATCACATGTTGTAAGAGAAAATTCCTATAGAGATGTTTTGTCAAAACGACTTTTTGACCACAAATTGGGGGTTCATAATAAGCCTATGAAGAATGTGGTTTATTTATAAATATAAATTAATGGCTAACTTTACTTTTATGAAAAACATCATAAATACAAACTTTTTATAATTTTATTTATTTATTTTAAATTAATTTAAAATTTAAAAAAAAAAATTTAAAAAAAAAAAAAAATTATATAATTAAATTGTCTTTTAAAATATTATAAATAAAACACAACATCTTATACTCTATAAATAAAACACTAAAATATATATATTACCAAACGGCTGCTAAGACAAAAAGAGCTCCCTTTCATGTATCCTTTTTACAAAAGAAATTCAAATACAAAAACCTTTAAAATATATCTAATGGCTCATAATTTTTTTTTAACAAAAATGGTTATGTTATTATAAAGAGCTCAGCAGAGAAATCGTTGAACTGGAAACAGGTTACAACCAACTATTAATAATCTCTCCTTCCTTTAGGCGGTAAACCTACAAAGTTAAGGAGGAATATCCGTGCTTACAATCAAATTTATAATAAGATCATTAAGACCTACATCTATTGATTTATTAGCTGCAATATTCGCCAGCACATTTAGCTCCCTAAGAACATGAAAAAATTCAATCTTCCTGAACATTTTGACCACGGACCTGATTCTATTAGTCATCCTTTCAATTCGCTCATTTTTACCCCTTCTTCCCCCATTCAACGCTTGGATAATTAACCTGGAATCTCCAAAAACCATTACCTCATCCACTCCTTTCTTTTGCAACTGCTTGAGACCTTGCCAGAGCCCATAGACTTCGGCCATGTTAATAGAGTCATAACCGATATTCCAGTAGTATTCAATCTCAACTTTCCCGCCGGGGTTTATGACAACTCCTCCTCCTCCCGCTCTTCCCGGATTCCCTTTTGAGGCTCCATCAAAGAACAATTTAAAAATCTTTCGTTCTCTTAGCCAGTTCTCAAACTGAGACTTGTCCAGTCTGACATCCCATTTCTCCAATTTTTTAGGAACAAAACTATTTACAGCATGAATATTAAGACTATGCATCCAGTTTTTTTCTTTGTCTGTCAAGTCAGCTTTATTATTTGGTACCTTAGAGATACTTACCACCTCACCAAGTAAAGCATCTATTTTAGCAGCTGTCTTCCACACTGGCTGGCTTTTGTTCTGGAAGACTCTATGGTTTCTTTCTATCCAAATGCTCCAGCAAATAAGTTTAGGGAGTTTCAGCCAACATGCTCTCAGTCCTTTTTTCTTAACCAACTCTCCCTAATACATTTTTTCCCAATTGAGAAAACAGTCCTGAATTTTTTCAGGCCATTGAAACCTGTCACCTCCACACTTTAATACTTCCTTCCAGACTGAGATGGCACACAGGCACTTTAAAAAAAGATGATTGATATTTTCTGATTCTTCAGCACAGAGAGGGCAACGGAATGGACCTGCTATCCCCCTTTTCTCCAAGTTCTCACCATTTAGCACTCTTTGATGCATCAATGTCCAACTGAACATCTCTATTTTTGGCAACATTCTGCTATTCCATAAATTATTCCAAATTTCAGGATTGGTGGGCACGTTGTAACTTACATCAAAGATTTGATAACCTTCAGACGTCGTGTAGCTGCCAGTTCTCCTTCCTCAGCTGCGCTTGTCCTTCGTGGTTTTAGATATCGGAGCAATCCCAGCCAAATGCTTAATCAACAATAGTTTTTTAGATTCTAACTCTGTTGGACAGCCCGGCAAAGCCCATCTGACCCATCGATTTGGAGGCTCCAAATTCCATTCAGTGATACTCCAGATGGTTTTATAACCCATCTCATCCATCCATTGCTGCAATCATGGGAGACGTGGGGGAGATTTCCCAAGAATCATGTCCTGCCAATAATTAATTAATTTCCCGTTGCCCGGTATCCAGTACAACTTATCAATGAACTGAGGCAATGTTTTTTTACAGAGATTGAATATAGGAGATCCATTTTTTCTCACATGCTCCCCCTCCATACATCTGAGCCTTGTTCCCGGGAAGTATTTGCTTTTTAGAACCTGACTACAGAAGGAAGGATTTGGATCGAGCATGTTCTAGAGTAACTTGGCTCCAATTGCCAAGTTTTGAGTTCTTAGATCTTTGATTTGAAGACCTCCCTCTAGTCTAGGCAGCTTGATAGTTTTCCAACTGACCAATGCAAACTTTTTGCCCCCTCCATTGTCCCACCTTGCCAGAGAAAAGATATCAGCAAGCCCTCAATTTGGTTTATAATTTTGACAGGAGCAAGAAGTAGGGAGCACTGGTAAAGCATGTAGCTGTTCAGGACAGCTTTGATTAACACTACTAGCCAGATTTAACTAGGTTGTCCCCCATCCCGTGATTTTCTTTTTGATTTTTTACACAATAGGATTCCAGGCTGAACTCTTAGGTTTGAGTTTGAAAATAGGGACCCCTAGATACTTGAAGGAATCCCAACTAACAACTCCATCCATATTTAGAATCCAGAAGATGTCTGACATTTCCCTAGGATTTATATTCCATCCGAATATCTGACTCTTCCTTAAGCTGATTTTACTTCCTAAGACAAGGCAGTAATGGTTCATTTCATTCTTAAATCGACGAGCTATGATCTGACTGGATCCTCCCATCAAGATGGTATCATCGTCAAATTGCTCGTGGTTGATATCTTTAGTCCCTCTAGCCAATCTCATGCCTGGGAGCTCCTAATCTTGCCTGGCATATTCCAGCTAAAAACTAAGAACCGAAGCCTGGATGGCGTAAAGCAGACAGGAGAGCGGGCATCCTTGCCTCAGGCCTCTCGAAGCTTGAAAGAAAGGAGCAGCTCTTCCATTGATGAGTGGGGCTATCCACGACTTGCTAATACAAGCCTTGACCCAAGATACAAATTTAGGAGCGAATCCAAATCTTAGCATTACTTGAAATAGAAATGGGTGGTTGACTCTGTCGAAAGCATTTTCTAGATCAAGTTTCACCGCCATTCCTTTGCCTCCGTTCTTCAGGCTAGAGTGGATAGCCTCTTGCACTAATATGATATTATCCCAAATATTCCTTCATTTAACGAAACCGCCTTGGTTCTCCAGAATAATATTAGGCAGAATATGTTTTAATCTAGAGGCCATGATCTTAGTAATAATTTTATATCCAATGTTACGCAGGGATATTGGTCGGAACCTGTCAGATGAATTGGCTTCTTTCTCTTTAGGGATGAGAGCCAGAAAGGCAGAATTCGTACTGCCTCCAATTTTACCACACCTCTGAGATTTACTAACCATTTTTAGTAAATCATTTTTTATGATATCCCAGCAGATTTTAATGAAATTGGCATTATACCCATCTGGGTCAGGGGCTCTATCCTCCTCCATATTATTGACTGCTTCCTTAATTTCTTCCAGCGTGATGATTTTTTTCAGATTATCATTGTCTTTATTCTTTACTGTCCTGGGAACCAGATTCAACAACTCGGCGTCATTAGAGGTGGGCTGGTCGGTGAACAAGTCACTGAAGTACCTTGCTGCTTCAGAATTGATTTCATCAAAATTGTTGATTTCCCTGTCATTGGCCTAGATCTCGAGCACACAATTATGGTTTTTCCTAGCCTTAGTCTGTTTGTGGAAAAAGCTAGTATTCCTGTCACCATCCTTCAGCCATTTGCATCTTGATTTTAGTCTCCACCATTCAAACTCTTGTTTGTAGGCAGCGTGAAGGTCCAACTGCAACTTAGTCTCCATTTGGATGTCATCGTGAGTCACGATTTTGTCCTCCATGTCAGCCTGATGGATCTCCAGCGCGAGGGTAGCTTGGAATTTGATGTAATTTGGAGAAGGAATCGACTTATCCCAGTTTTCCAATATTTTCTTGAGCCATCTCAATTTCTCCTCTCAAACGAAGAAGGGAGACCCTGTAATCGAATGAGCCCAAGAGTCAACAACGATCTTTAAAAACTCAACGTGGTTGGCCCACATGGGGTTAAATCTGAATGGGATAGGGCCTAGATTTTTATCATTCACCATCTCCATGAGAATAGGCTTATGATCCAATCCTCCAAACGGTAAGATTTTGGACGTCATATTCAGGCCCAGCAAGAGAAAAGTGTCATGGACCAGGAACTGATCAAGTCTGGCAGCAATATGCCCAGGACCGTTCCTCCTATTATTCCAAGTGTATTTCCCTGTAGTTGGCTTAATGTCTATGAGATCCCAGGCCATGATGGTCTCATCCACAATTTCTCTGATGGGATCTCTGATCCGAGAGCCCCCTCTCTTTTCATCTTGACTAAGGGTGACATTCAGGTCCCCGGCCAAAATAACATTTCCTTGTTGGTTACTCCTTTCCTCACGAAGGAGATTCCAACAATTTATTTTTTTGACATAAGAATTAGGTGCATAAATATTGAAAATACTTACCAGAGTATTAGTGTCTTTTTGCCTCCGCGGGGTGAGGATCCAATGAGAGTTGTTCTTGATGTCCACAGCCTCGAATATCTTGTCGTCCCAAAGAGTTCCAATGCCCCTGGAGGCTCCTCTTGATCTTAAAGCAGTTATGCCCTTTTTTTTCCAAAATTTTTTACTGACTTGGAGGAATGCAGCTTCCTCCATCTTGGTTTCATTGATCAGAAAGATGTCCGGTTGGTGTAGAGAGATTAGATCTAGCATAGCTTCTTCCTTGATTTTGCTTCCGAGCCCTCTACAGTTCCAGGAAATTACCGTCATTACTTTTGGAGGCCGTAGGCAACCCTTTCAGGGCATGCCCATGCTGGCGGGTATTTCTTGTGTTTTTCAACAACTTTTCCAGGGTTAACTGGGAGCCTTACAACTTATCCTTGTATGTGGCTTGCTCCCTTACTTCTTTCTTGGATTTCCTTCCTTTGGTTTTAGTCATTCTTGGAGTGAGTCAGTTCTATTTCCCCTTCCTCCTCTTCTTCTTCTTCCGATTCAAGTTCTTCTTCATATTTCCCCAAACTTTCTCCTCCTTTTGTGCCTGTTGTGCCTTCCTCATTCTCTTTTGCTTGATCTAAGAGGACTGCTTCAGAGTCCTTACTTTCTTCATTACTAGATCTCTCTTCTACTTCATTGGAGTCATCCCTTACTTCATTAGTTTCTATAGTCTTTGAGGGCTCTTGAGTTCTTTCTGGTGGGCTAACTCTTGCTTCTTTATTCCCCTCACCCTTCTTTGCGGCCCCTCCATCTTGGTTTTTAGTTTTAGATCTATTCACCCTGTGCCATCCTTCCACCTTGTCTTGTTGGCTCTCAGTTTTTTTAGGGCAGTTTCGAATGAAGTGCCCGTATTCATGGCATCCTCTACATTTGAAGGGGAGTTGTTCATAGTCCAGTTTTTAGAAATGGGACCAATTCCCCGTCGTTAAATTTATAGCTTCTAGCAGTCCAGCTTCGAGATCAACCTCAACGCAGATGCGGGAACAGGTGTATTGATCCTTTGGGCTAGCCATGTCAATGTATTTCCCCAGGGCGTTCCCTATAGCATGTAGAGATTTGGGGTTCTAGCAATGCATAGGGAGATTGGGTAGTTTGACCCAGACTGGCATAGCTTTGGGGGTGTCGGCTTCGGGGTCAAAGTCCGAGGTCCACTCGTTAAGATAGAGGCCTTGCGGCCCCATGAAGTAGGGCCCATTCTTGAAAATTAAGTCTTTGTCTTCTTTGGATTTGAAGTTGAACAAAAAATATCCCCTTCCGATGGAGTAGGAGGCAACATTTTTGGAGGTTAGGGGTCGCCATTTTCTTTGGACCCAGCTGTCAGTAGTTTTTTGCGAGGGCCAAAGCCCTGTAAATTGCCCAATCAGTGCTCAATCTGCGAGGGAAAGGGCAACCCGAATCGTTTCTTCTGGGGGGAGGGCAACCTCCGGCACATCTTCAATTCTTTTAACGAACTTCGAGAGGTCTCCTTTGCCAGATCTTTTGTTGTGACTGGCGATTAGCCGGTCGAATGCATCCAAGCGAGATTCAGGCGGCAAATCACCGCCTACCTCAGCCACTATCGAACTGCCCCACCAGAGATCCGATCCAACTCAGATCATGAGGACAATAAGGTCATAGCCTCGGTTTCAGCAGTCCAATCTCTTCAATACAACAGCTTGATCAGCGGCCCAGCCAAAGGACAAGCACCAGGCCAGCTCCAATAGAGATCCCGCTCAGGGTGAGGCTCACACCCAGCCTCGCATGCACGTCCTCGAAGCCTCGCATGCACGTCCTCGAAGCTCACGCTCAGCCCAAAAAACCAGATCTAATGGCTCATAATTAAACCACTTAAATCCTATTAAAAAAATAATTTTAATGAAATAAAATTAATATTATAAAATAAAATTAATTTAAAAGATTAAATATAATATTTAATTAATTATAATTTTAAGAATTAACTCTATTCGTTATCTCGGATTGACAACTTATATGTTTTATCATCTATCATCATAATAAAAGATTATTAAAAAAAATCATATAATTTATTTTATTGAAAAAAAATTAGTTAACTATATTGCTAAATATTTATTAAAATTTAAAAATTTGTTATCTTAGATTTTAAACACGTTTAAGCCAATTAACAAGATTAATTCAAGTATAACATATTTATAGTAAGAATTTATTTCATGATTATAACAAATGTAAAATTATATATTTTAATCTTTGTTTAAAACCCCACTATTTTCACAAAATTAATAATTAATTATAAATATTAACATTTACCAATCATTTTACTTATAACTACTAATTAAAATACAATCTACAATTTACACTAATATGCAATAAATACACCGATATAGTTAACGTTCGTTAAACAAATCTCGTCTTTTAATTGTACAAGCCATTGAACAATATTCAACTCATTTTTTTATTATTAAACGTCCAAGCGCCTCCTTTTTATATTAATTTCACTGTATCTATGACTTGCCTTTTCCGCGTCAGATATGTAAAGGTAAGGCAGCATAAATATTTAATAAAATATAATATTTATACAAAGACAAAGAAGCTATTCTTCTAGGCGGGACGTGTGCATCATTGGAAGGTGGATGTGCCACGTAGACAATGCGATCTGACAGGCGAAGTTTGTCGAGCCCGACATATAACAAAAAAATTATCAATTTTTCAATCAAACGCGGTAGCTGTCGATTGATTAAATGGTTCTGCCTTTGTTCTATTTTTTATTTTTTATCTACGCCGAAGATTGCAAAAAATACAAAACAATTTACCGTTCCGTTCAATAGGAAATATAAACTTTTTCAGTAACACCAAATCAAAATTCTAATTTGCAATTTAAAATGTCAAAATCAAAGTTTTATTGGGTTATAGTTAATTTTCTTTTTCTTTTTTAGGAATATGAGTTCTTAGCTTTCTAAAATGTAACTAGAAAATTAAATTTTTTTTTTGGCAAATTCAAAATACCGTTTCAGTGCACTTTGCTGAACAAAGAGATTATATCCCTTCCTCTTAGTGCACACCATTCATGAATTATGCAACCAATATTACCCATTGACCCACTTGACAGCTTATCAATTCTTATGACATTGATATCAAATTCTATTGATCATTAAACAAATTATGTTAGGATTTTCATGGAGTAATTTAACTAATCAATTATTTAGATTTTTTTTAATTAATTATATTTTTGGGTTTAAATTGAGTAAAAATCATATAAATATATAAACAAGAGCCACATGGTGGCAATGTCCCCGACATTGCTGGCATACAATGATGCATTTCCAATGGTCATGGTGGCAATGTCCACCAATGATGCATTTCCCCTGTTGGTTTTTCGATGGTCCAGCCGCCAATAACAAAGGAGGGGTGGGTTTTGTATTACACTTCAGCAGATCTCATAGTTTACACGTCTCCATGGGATGTGGCAGATGCACAAATACAAAAGCTGAGATGATGGCATTATGGGCCCTCCTCACGGTTTCAAAAATCTTGGGAATCCCTCTTCTCTCCATTTATGGTGATTCCCTAGTCATCATTTCATGGGCTACCGGCAAGAGCACTCTGAACCTTCCTCATCTGAGTCATTAGTGTGATGATATTAGAGAACTTCTACAATTATTCCCGGAAATGATCGTGAAACACATATACCGTGAGCATAATCAGATTGTTGACAGTCTCTGCAAAAATGCTCTCCTTCATGACTCAAGTTTTGGGAATTACAAAGAAATTCTGAATGAACTTTCCACTGATCAGGGTAATTTTCAGTTATTTTAAATGTGTAATGTTCTTCTTAAAGCACACACTCTATTTGTTTTGATGTAGGAGCTCAACAATTACATGTAGAGATCCTCAGTTATCTATTATGCTCATGATATAATGATGTTTCTGAACTTTTCTGGGAATACTATATATCTGACCTATTTTACACAGGAGTGATGATAAAGCCCGCATACACAACAGGCCTGTGCTATGACAACCATGTTTTGATGATAGCGTTATGTCCATGTTAAGAGGAACGCCTCTTTGATTGAGATAATATATGTTGAATGATCTCTTGATCGATTGTATATGATGATCTTCGATTCAATAGAATAACAAGATCTGGTATTTTTTCTACTGAAAAAAGAAAAGAAAAAATGTCCCCGGCATTGCTACTAACTTTGTGGCTAGTAATTAACAAGTGTCCAAATGACTAAATGAATTAAACGAAGTACTCAATGCCGATTGCATAACATAATTGAAGGATGTTTTGAGCTAAAAATATTGCACATATATTTTGAGTAGAAAACATTCTATTTCAAGAATATTATAAAAAAAAAATGGTATATTTCAAAGCCCTTTCTAAGGTTAAACACATATATCATACTAGTAGCTAAAGACCTTCATATTGTCTTCCCACATATTTAGGAAAAATACAAAACGAAATAAAACAAAAATTATTTTCGCTATTAAAAACATCAAAAGGGAAACAAGCTTCTACAGAGAATTGACTCTTAAAAAGGCTTTAAAAACATAAAAAACCAAATTTCCGCTCATTTCAGCTGCGAAATAAAGATTTTTTTCTGATTCACTTATAATTGAAAGAATTTTTCACTTTTAAGGATATTTCAAAATCCAAAAAAAACCCGAAGTCTTTACAAGAATAAATCCAGCAGCCGGCTAAGATTTCATGATTTGGGATGCATTTGATCCTTTATGAAATCCTATGTTAACAATGGATGAAGATCATTTGAAAGCTTGAGCAAACAAAAGTGTGTAATCACTGTGTTAAGGCCAAGGAAGGAAATAAAGAAACACATGACAGTATTGTAAGCATGAGTAGTAACGAATTGATGGGAATAATGGTTGAGTAAAGGAAATTAATGTTATTAGAAGTGAATATAGGCAAATTTGACCGTTATTCCTTTAAGTTAATTATTTATTTCATGTCACTTGAAGACCCAATAATTTTGATAGCTTAAATCGATTACTTTGGCTCTCGTGTCAAGTATGGATAAGATCATGTCTCAGTTAATGAAGAGAGAATATTCGAAAATCCTAAGAAAAGAATAATTCTTAATCAGAGCGATCGTTCTGGTTTAGATGGATTTAAGCTGGAAAGAGACTTAAAAATTGATAGTTGTTTGCAACTTTCCTGTACTTTATACAGATATTGTATAGATCATGTAGCTTTCGTGTACTTTATATATATTGTATAGATCATGAGAAATTTATTGGTATTAAAATCGATATTGGCATAAAAAATGTGTAGTAGGTATGGCACTGAAGGCAAAAAAAACAAAAACAATCTACAATCTCACAATTTGATAGAATTAATACAATCTACTTATCTACCTATCTATATATATCACAGCTTGCTCATGACATAATAATCTATTGGAA
Organism: Pseudotsuga menziesii; assembly: GCA_001517045.1. Lineage (NCBI taxonomy): Eukaryota > Viridiplantae > Streptophyta > Pinopsida > Pinales > Pinaceae > Pseudotsuga > Pseudotsuga menziesii. The sequence goes on along the minus strand of LPNX011082011.1, from coordinate 957,847 downwards.
TTCACGAACCAAATTATAACTAAATACCAGCTATTGAAATTCAAAAAAAGAAACACCTATTGTTGTCTAAACTATTTGTGACAAAACTATCTGCGACTTTATATTTTAAAGCATGGCTTCCAATTAACCAAACCTCCCATGTGTGTTTAACCTTTCTCAATTAATAACCATAAGCATCTTATTGTAAAATTAGAACATAATACCAGCTATTGGAATTCACTGCCTTCATGGAAAAGAAAAAATGTATTGTAGTCTAAACTATATGTGACAATAGCGTCACCATCCTTCACATTAGTGATACCTAAACTATATGTGACAATGGCGTCACCACCCTTCACCTTAGTGATACAACAATCAAGGCTGGTCCTTTTGCAACAACCTAGAAGATGAAGATGACGTTAAGAAATTTTAATTTCTAGGAAACTTCACAATAACCATGATTTTTAGAGTTACTTGGAATTGGCGCTACTGATTTTGATTGATTATGTCTATATTAAGACTTATATAAAACTAATAATAATAACAATTTATTTACTAACTTGTCAACACAGCTACTAACCAAAATAATTACACTTCCAAAAACCTAAAAGCATAGATCTTCACATAACCCTAAAAATCTTATGCAATCTGTCACTGGAAACCTACAAACGCCCTTTGCCTTTCTCAACTTCAAACTCGCCCTTCGCGTTCTCAACGAACTAACACTAATATGAATGGTTATCTTGGTAAGACTGTTGGATCTCGTTCTCAAGGATGATCCTCTGAAAGAGAGCTTTATACATCTTCTCTTTTCAATGTTAGCTTAAATTCTGATCTCATCTTGTAATTTTACTTCAATAGAGAGCTTTATACATCTTCTCTTTTGAATGTTAGCTTAAATTCTGATCTCATCTTGTAATTTTACTTCAATATTAATGATTTTTTTAAATGAAACATCATTATTTTCTGAAGATTATTTAAAAAAAAATGTATTTCCCATTATCTGGAAACTAGCACCATGCTCCATTGAATTCATTCTCTGACCCAATTCAGCCTGATTTTTTGCTTGAGAACCCATACTCATCTCTGTTTTTCTCAGATCTAGACTTTTCCCTTTCGTCCCTCTCTTTTAAATTCTGGAGATCAAGTAGAATTTTGAGTAGGTTCGCAATCAGGTATCTGAATTCGCAATGCCATAAATAGCATTTGAATTCCTATGACAAATATCCTTGATGCTTGATTCAAGCCCGTCATCAAACATAACATACTTGATTTTTCAAAAAACAAATATTGATTTCAATAAAACATCTATCCAATACATTTCTAAAGAAGTCTAATGCATTTCTAAGATGCAGAAAAGTTGCCAATTCCACTTTTGATCATGTAATTTCAATACTCATTAAGAAAGAGGACAAAGACGACCATGTAAAAGCCCTAAAAGCCCTAGTCCGAATATGATAGTAAAATATAAAATTTGTACAATTGACATAGTACGAGTCTGCAAAATTATCCTGAGGATTGCAAACTTTTATCCAGCTGGTCGACAAAGCCCTTCTCCTACAAGCTTGCTGTAGATTCCTTGATGGCTTGTTCTATGGGAGTAATGTAAATTTGAGCATATAGATATGTAGACAAAAACAAAACTCAGAAAGAAGATCTCACAATTTACTCAGCAATTAAAGAATGAAACAATGCAAAAGGCTTGCAGCTGTGAATGCTTTCATTAATCAAAAAATTAATTCAGATAATAATTACAATAATGTAA
>LPNX011082011.1:909557-943575 GCA_001517045.1 Pseudotsuga menziesii | reverse complement strand
TCTCATTCCCGTCTTTCCAACTTCATCCAGATGGACACTTTCAAGTGTCTTTGTGGCCCATTTAGGAATCTTCCGTGATGGTCCTGGTTGATCAGCTGGCGGTGCTTCATTTCCTTCAAGGTTGAGTCTTCCAAATCTCTCAATCACATCATCCAGTTGAATCTCTTGTTTAGGTGAAGTAGCAGGAACTTCTTCATGCGGGGGAGTTGGTGCTTCATATGGAAATTCCAAAGGTTGATCCAGAATAGGAATCCCCCCTTCAAGGTTTGGAATTTCATATTCATTTTCAGAATATTTCTTTGGATGAGGATATTTTTCCAAACGATCAAGTTGTCTCTCAATGGACTGGTCATTTTTATTAGTCTCAAGAAAAATGACATCTCTGGAAATAACAAACTTCTTGTTTACCTCATCATACAGACGGTATGCCTTGGAGTTTTCTTCGTACCCCAGGAAAATGCATTTTTTGCTTCGAGCACCAAGCTTGTTTCTTTGCTCCTTTGGAATCAAGGCATAATAGTTGGAACCAAAAACTTTGAGATGCCTGACTGAAGGGAGATGACCAAACCACATTTCATGTGGAGTCTTGTTATCAAGAGCATTTGAGGGACTTTTGTTTCTCAAAAACGCTGCACATTTCACTGCATCACCCCAAAACATTAGTTTTACATTCTTAAAAAACATCATTGAGCGTACCATATTCATTATGGTTCTATTCATTCTTTCTTCTACATCGTTTTGTTGAGGATTGTAGGGAACTGTAGTCTGATGTGCAATTCGATGTTGGCGAAGATAATCTTCAAAAGCATTTGAAGTGTATTCTTTCCCATTTTCAGTACGAAGTGTACCAATTTTAGATTGTGCTTGTTTTTATATCAATGCATGAAAGTCCTTGAATGCTTGAAATGCTTCTGATTTTGTCTTTAATGAGTAAATCCAACACATTCTTGAGTAGTCATCAACAAAGGTTATAAAATACTTATTCCCATTGGTAGAAGGAGTTGGGATTGGGCCACATAAATCAGAATGTACTAATTCTAATTTCCTACTTGCTCTGAAATTAGATTCATGGAATGGCAGCTTACTGTGTTTCCCTAATATACATGCATCACATTTGCTCTTCTCTTTGGGAATGGTGGGCAAACCAAATACACCATTATTTCTCAACAAACGAAGACTGTTATAATTCAGATGACCAAATCTTGCATGCCACAATAAACTTGATGACAAATTACCTTCTCCATGTTGAGAAAGGTAGGCATAGTTCTGAAGCCTTGCAGATGAACCCTTTAGCTTCAGCAGCTTCCCATCTTCGTATCCAGTCATGATGACTTGGTTGTCAAAGGACTTTCTTATTTCTATGATTCCATCAAACATGTGGATGGAATGGCCTTGCTGTCGAATCTCCACCAAGGATAGCAGGCTTCTCTGCAACTCTGGAAGATAAAGAACATTCTTCAACAAGAAATCAGGGAATCCAGGCATCTTCAGCCGAATGGTGCCCATTCCCTTTGGTTTAAGACTTGACTTGTCTGCAAAGTAAACTATGCCATTTATTGTTTCATTAAGTTCTTCAAAACAATATTTTCTAAAAGTCATGTGTGATGTTGTACCAGTATCAAGTAGCCAACAATATGTGTAAGATGAAAGTGAAGTCATTTCATTAATACCAAGATTACAATGTGCAACAATACAATGAGAAGAATCTGAAGATTTACTAGCATCTTGGTTTTTATTGTCATCTTTCTATCTTTGATGGAGTCCCACGAAGCCCAACATTGATCTGCTGTGTGTCCAATCTTTCCACAACGCTTGCACTTCAAATCTGATCTTTTGCTGGAGTTGTTTCTGCCTCCTCTACCTCTGAAGTTTCTTCTTCCTCTGCCTCTCTTGCTGCTTTCTCCTTTGGGATGATCATTGGATTGGTCTTTGGTGTGGTTCTTTGCTTTTTTAGTAAAGCAAAGTGATTCTTCAGAATGCTCGGTTATCTTCTTACCAAAAGCTTTCTCTCTGTCAGCTATCTTCTCTACCAGGGTGTCAAATGTCAGTGATTTGAACTTGTCACTTGCTTGAAATGACTCAAGATAGTTGGAGTGAGAAGGATACAAAGATTTTTTCAAATGCTGCAAGGGGAAGATCTAGTTTCATACCAGGGGCTTTAATATTTTTCATGATAGCTTTGATTTCAAAGGCAACTAACATGGGATCATTGTCTTTTACTTCTAAACTGAATAGTTTTATCATTAGTTGAATAACTTCCATTTCAAAGTGTGAATCATACAGATCTTTTAACGTTTTTAGTGCTTGAAAACATGACTTTGCAGGCAATATGTGCTGGCTCACCTCTTCACTAACTGTGGCAATGATTACCGCTAAAGCTTTCTTGTCTTTTGTTTTCCAAATGGCCTTCTCTTTCTTGGATTCTGGAGGTCATGGGTCTCTGGTTATGGGCCCTCCAGCTTCTGTCTCTATTGTGGTGCCTTCGCAAATACCGTCCCAAAGGTCATTGTAGATGAAGGTGGATTTGATCTTCCTCCACCATTCTGGATAAGTGTCTTTGCCAGTGAGAGTGGCACCAACTACAGATGCTATAGATTGCATCTTCTATGATGAATCTGCAACTAAAACAATAGGAGAAAAAGAAGAAAGAGTAAAGGTGCAGGTCTAAGTCTCTGCCACCTTCCTCAAGCTTTACAACAATGTCAATGTCTATCGTAATCTTTACACAGTACTCAACGATACTCCAATTGCACTAGCATTCAACGTATCTGAGTTTATGCACTAGCAACAATAGTGAATGGTCTCACACACTCAACGCAAATGAAAATGTTTGCAGAATTTACCACTCAAACTCCATGCACAAAATTAGGTCAAAAAAATAGGTTTTGTGTAACCCAACGGTCACATACAATTATACCAATAGCACTTTACCTCCACGCAGTTGATGAAAGCATGAGTCTCCACCAATGGTCTTCAGTCATCAGGATTCAAATAAATCGCAGCAGCATATCACAGGTTCAGTCTTCATACAAATCAAAAGGCGTGATTCTTCATCCTATTCTTTGAGTGGACTTGCAGTGAGGTCAACTTCCTCAACGTAGCGTGTCACCGAGCAGAGTCTACCCAACAGATACACGCATGTCCTTGTTTTTGCAGCAGTCTTAATCGGAGAATTCACCAACGATATCCACCAAAAAACTAGGGTTTCGTTAATTCAAACAAAAGACAAGTGGGGGTTCATAGGTCTATTTAAACAGAACCCCATCAAACACATTTCATTAACACATCAGACAACTTCAATACTCTTCCACGATCGTCGTAGATCCTGTGCTTTCAACGTAGAGTCTTCACATGTTCACTAGAGAGTATGTAGAGTATTTCAACACAAAGTATTCACACTTTAATGGAGTAGAACACATCATGGGAGAAGTGCATATCCACGAGGTCCATAATACACAACAACGAAGATTAGGGTTTCCATAAACTTTGGAGAGAACACCTTCACAGTGATTCAACAATGTTCATGAACGCCGATGCAAAAACTACATTCAACGCAGCAAGGCAGAAAACCAACATGACACTAAATAGATATGTCTTATCCATGCAAAAACGAAGGAGGAGTTACAAAGAGGACAAAGACTCTAGTAGGAGAATCACAGGAGTGCGAATGGCCTCATTTGCTAATGCAGAAAATGAAGTGAAAATGGTTAGTGCGGAGGGTAGGCCTCATTTGCTAATGCATCACTCATGAACGTTAGAGCAGCCAACGCATGCACCAATGCATGCAATCTGCAGACTGAGGAAAGCCCAGGGTGCAAATAGCAGCAGAATCCAGACTGTACATGCAGGAGTTATGAATCGCTCTGATACCACTGTTAGGTAGAATAACTCCCGAATTCCTATTATTTCTCCATAGAATGCCTTTATTTATACATTTACAATGACTCTTGGGATCACACATCCGAGAGTCTCTTCATATTCCTACTATGTACAATAACGTATAATCCTGACGGATTATATTCCAACAAGTCCAAAGGTTCTCAAGTATACGAGAGGCATCGACAACTTCAATGAATACTATGACCACCCAATTGTTAGCAAGTAAGCTGATAGAGGAAACATAGCGAATAATAGGCTTCCAGTGGACTGATGCCCATTCCACCCAATCCCCCCGAGACAAAGAGCAGTACTCGAGCCTACCAATGAGAGCACGCTAACAAAGAGACTTCACCTTATCAATATAGACATCGTGACCAAGGACAAAATGATGCTTAGCATCCAGAGCCCTAAGTGCCTTTGCTTTTCGGCGAGCACGGTTATGAAATTGCGACTGAACCAGTTTTGGGCCACAACTTCCCAAAGACTGGGTATTAGGTACGTCATCGGATATCATGAGGCTACCAAACAATGCCCAGTTACCGGCCCACAGTCCACCCAACCAAGGAACCACCACAAGTAAACCCTAAAGCTAGCCTAACCCAGATAACCAAGAAGAACCACCTACAGGTCACCCTATAACAGCTAGTGACAGGCAAGTCCTAACCAGAAAATAACATACCCACAAAGAGTAAACACAACCAGCCAAATATAATAAATAGTCAAAGAACCAAGTAAAAACCACAAACGGACAACCAAGGGTGACGACTCATCAAGCCAGTAACAAAGCCCACCCAGAAAGGTTCAAAGGGAAAGGCCCTATACACAAAGCCCGAGAAATACCACAGAACAAACAAAGAATACCGAATCAGAGAAGCAGCATGACAGACAGAGCAACCCCCAAGCAATTCAACAACCGATATAGACATGTACTCGACAACAAAATCAAGAGAGAATAAAAATACTGCCAACAGACAGAAACAAACAGTAAAATTCCCACTTTTTATTCATGGTTGGTACTAACCCTCAGGAGCGAGGGTGAACTCCATGTGGGGTGGCAGACAAACTATCTAATAAACCCTAGTGGTCGGGTTAACCAACCCTCAAACAAAGACCAATAACAAAAAATAGCACAAGTCAGAACAAAACCTGGTAAGTGCAGGGATGCCCGAAATCAATAAAAATCACCGCGCGGCAGTCAACCCATGTCGGTGTCCGCCATATCCAGCCACATCCAAGGGTTCAAGACCAGGATTGGTACACATCGATGGAATCCAAGCCAAAGTCGCACTCCAAATGCCCATGTTTCGACAAGATAGCAAAACCCGAACAGGTTCAAAGTAAAGATTCCATGAAAAGGTCGTTGTCCAATGATTAGAAGTGTCAGAAGACTAAAACCCACCACGAAAAAACCCCAGTCATCACGGGAATGATTAAAAAACCCCAACTTCCCACAATAGGACCACAAACGGCCAACCGAGTACCAATCCAATGCACGTCGACAGAACAGAAAGAAAACCCGACAAACTAGACTTATAAAACCCCATGACCCAATGCCCAGCTTCAGTCCACAGAATAGCTGGAAGCCCCAAACGTAATCAACCAAACGCGACTAAAACCAAAGTCCAGTCTCAAGTTCGGAACCAAGGGGAGCTCCATCATAGAACCCTAGCAGAGCTCAGGCTCAAAGTCAATGACAGCCATGAAACCCTAACAAAGCTCAAAATCCAATACTAAGCTTTATATAATGTGTGGGTTGCTAAGGCAATCTGTATACTCTTTATCACAACATTGATAACTCTACCAAAAGACTTTATCACAAAATTTATAACTCTACCAAAAGATACATATGTAGTTTATATAGATAATAGGCGAATTAAAAAACAATAAATGCAGCTTTACATATTGATGGTGGATCGGATCGTACGGGAACCCATGCCAAGAAATAATTAAAATGTTTCAAACATCAATTTTTAAAGCTCTAAATTGATGTTTAAATATATGTTCCTTCGAAATGGTTATGTGTATGGTTTTAATGGATATTCATACAAATTTATTATTTTAAGCTTTAAATTGATATTTAAATATTTTTTTGTTGGTTGTTTAATTTGCACCATTATAAATCGTGTTGTAATTTGTACTATATGATTTTAATAGAAATTCATAAAAAAAAAATTATGTGATTTTTAATTGTTAACAAAATAACATAATAATAAATATGCTTATGTGGTCTTTTTACAAAATACAAATTTTTTAAACGTGGAAAATTATTGTTACTACAACAGTGAATTACATGAATACGTTTTAATGATCTTTTCACATAGATTATTCAACACTTAAAATTATTGTCATTATCATGGCAATTTACCTTAGCAAAGCCGAAGGTCTCTAAGGGGTGACTCCAAAGTCAAAAGAGATTCAGGTCCCTAGAGTTACATTTAAGCCTTGAGTTGCACCCAACTCAAAAATTGAAAATAAAGTTGTCTTAAAAAAACAAAAAATATCAGCTCTTCACTGTAAAAAAACAACATGCAAAACAATAATTGGGTGTTTATAAGCATAGAGTTACATTTAAGCCTTGAGTTATGTCAAACTTAAAATGAAAAATGCAGAAGTCTACAAAACAAATGAGCTAAAATAATAGAATAATTAAAAAAGGAATGAAATCAAGAAAAGCTGAAAAGATTTCTTTTTGCATTCCAGAAATGTTTTCCTTTTTGCATTAAAAAAAACAGGAAAGCTTTCCTTTTTGCATTCAAGAAAGTTTCCGTGCATTATTGCATTAATAATAGGAAACATTTTTTTTAAATTTTTTTTCTAAATTTTTTATGCTTAATTTTTATTGTATACACCAATTATATTTAAATAAATTCTTGTAGAAAATAAAATAAAAATAAAAATAAAACAAAAGTTTAACTACACTTTAGAAATGTTCAAATATTAAATCTATTTCTATGAAATTAATAAAAAAATTAAAACAATAGTACCTGCCTACTGCAAGGGCTAATAATAAATATTTCCTAATATAAACTTCAAAAACATATGATCTTGGATTAATATAAGGACATCATAGATTATACCAAAGGAAGTTAATATATTCATCTCCTCATTGGTAAGAGAGTCCCAGACTATGGATGTGGAAGGGGATCAAGCCTTTGCTAATGCCTTAGAGGAAGGTTTTATGCACTCTTCAAGATCCTCATTTCAAAACAATGAAATTGTCTACCCAACAAAACTTACTTCAAGGAGTCTTGTACAAATTAAAAATCTTAATATTCTCTTAATTCAAAAGTTGAGGGGATAATGGGAAAATTATATTAGATTTAGGGAATTTTTTTATGGTTGGGAGTTTTCCTCTATTAAGGCAAAAGGTCAAATTGGTGGGCTAAATACTTGGATGAAGGGTGGGCCTTTATTTGAAGGGTAGGTGGTATAGGTAATAATTCGAAGGGTGAACTTCTAGCATTATGGATGCTCCTGCTTTTTATAATAATAATAAAATCCCCATTTGGATGGCATTCAAATTTTTGGGGACGCATGAGTAGTTATTGATTGGGCATCTAGTAGATGTGCTAAATATCCTTCATCTTTCAGCTTGGATGTCGAGTATTAGATCTTTGATAAAAGATTTTGAGGATATATCTTTCTCTCACATATATAGGGAGTTCAGCCAGGATGCAAACTCCTAATAAAAAAGAGCTCCAATGGCCAAAGAAGGTTACATTTTTCAGTGAGCTTTGAGAGGATTGAAAGATTATATCATTAGATTGGATAGAGGTTTTCCATTCGAAACACATCAGTTTTTCTCCTTACATTTGGGTTTCAAATGGTCCTATGCTCCAATTTTGTTTGTTTACTATGGGTTTTTTAATCTCTCTTTGGGATTGACCAAATACTGGGATGATGCTTTAAAGTACTATAAGTTATTTGTCTATGTATTTTTTGGTTTGGTTTATGTACATTGTTGGTGTATACTCTGCGTAAATATTTTGGTCGGACTCTTGGTCTGTGGACAAACACACAACTCACAAAATAGATCACACAATTTACTCAGCAATTGAAGAATGAAAAGTGCAAAAATGGCTTGCAGCTGTGAATGCTTTCATTAATCAAAAAGTAATTGGATAATAATTACAATGAAGTACAATGGCTTTAATAGCCACATGAAATTTGAATCCACATGAGGAAATTCAAATTGATAGACTCTACTTGACTATAGATAACCAAGACCTTGTCTATATCACTATCGGAGGACTCAGTAGTTAACTGACCTTGTCTAAACCATAATCGGAGTTCATCGGAGCTCTAAAACACAACTCAAGTGTTACATTCAGTGTTGACTAAGGCTAACTGACTGTGGTAGGTGAGAAATGTGCCCCACATGAGTGCGTTCAAGTAAACCTAGCGCTAACTGAATGTAGAGGACTAGAACTAAATGTAACTGACTCCTAACTTAGCTTGACTGGTCATTAACTGAATTGAACTAACCTTGGTTGTTTTCAGCACTCCCAATGGCTCCTAAATTGTAGAGATTGGTCTAGGAGGCTCCTAAACTGATGCAATCAAGCACAATCAGTGGCAGTGAGCCTTAATTAGTGTTCCCCACACTTTAGTAACTGAAACATGTGCCCCACTCAGGCCAAGTGGACCCAATGGTGTTAATGACTATAAATAGACTGAATGGGCTCCCGATTTAGACATATGACCAAATTTGGACAATGGAGGATTAATAATCCTAACACCCCCCTAGATGCTAACTTGGACAACTGTGGGCCCTGGTAACTAATACCATAGGTCACCCATTACATCAAGTAAAATAAAGTAACTGCTTAATACAAGGAGCTGGGGAAAAAACCACATGGGAAAAAAGCCCCCCCTCTATCTAAGCAGGTAGAATCAGGTCTCAAGTTTGAAAAACTTGAAAATATGTTGCTGCAATCTTCATCTCTGTGAGGTAGCAAAGCAGCATGCATGGTGTGTTGTGCACAAGTATTCTAGGGCCTAGCATGTAGACTTCTCCTTCTTCTCCAAAAATGATGATGGAAGGAAGGAGGAATGTAACCTTTGTCTCTTGCTGAATGAAGAGGTGTATGATCATATCCATTCTTCTGAATGTAGTGAGACTGAGCCCTTGCCATATAGCATCTTACAGGGAGTCTATTGCATCTCCCTGAAGGAGGTAAGATAGCATGACATAGCGCAAGGGTCTTTCCTTTCTAAGTGTCAGGTGAGTTTCCAGTCATCTTCCTAGCTTCCAGTTTGGAAGTAGGGACTGAATCTAGATCTAAGTCACCCTGAATCTCAAGGACATAAACTGATAAAGATGGATCTACAAAATTAGTAGAAGCTGTAAAAGAAGTAGATGCAATGATTTTACCTTCCCTTGCAAGTGGCTGCTGAGAGTGCACTGGTTCTGAAGGAGGCAGGAAATGTGAGAACTCATATGCTTTTGAAGCATGATTTGTAGTACCCTTTGCTATGATGCTCCCAGTAGAGATATCTGTGATCTCCACTGAGTCAAAACCAAAGATTACTTGCTTTGGAGATCCAGTATGGGTCATCTGATAAACAGATAACAGGTTTGAAGCTAGGGAGGGAACAAAGAGCACATCTTTGAACCTTCCATGTTCAAGTTTGACAGAGCCTTTCCCCTTTGTTTTGACTTTACTGTTATTGCCCATCTGAATACTAGGACCATCAAAGGACTAAAAAGAAGAGAATCATTCTCTGGATGCAGCCATATGGTTGGAAGCTCCAGAATCAATGAGGAAGACAGGTGCTGATGTGCAGCAAGCCTTCAGTGCATGGCCTTTCCTTTGGTATTCTTCATCTTCTTCTTCTTCAGAGTCATCCTTCCTTGCGCTAGCAGGTACATAAATGTTATGCTTTTCCAAAAGAAGAGTCATTTCATCAAGTTGTCTTCTCATACATGAGCTTTCTGAATGAAATCCCCTTCCATAATAAGAGCAGAGGACCTTGCCTTTGCCATTCTTCTTACTTCTCTTCGAACCTGAAGGTTCTTTTGACTTCTCTTTCTTCACAGGGGACTCATCCCTTTGCTTCCCTTTGTCATTCGCTGATCCGAAAATATGATCTTTGCTACTCTATGACGTTAACATGAATTGCATAAAGAGCATGAATGAAGCTCACAAATCCATAAGAAGAGAACCAAACAGCATAGACAATACACACATAACGACAACAAGTTGATAACGGAGTTCGTCCAGGATGGACTACATCTCCGGGCCTGCTTCTCAATAGGAGGGTCAATCTATAATCTCAGCATAAGGAAAAATACATGGCAATGATACAATGATACCTTGGTGACAATGGTCAGGAAGAGAACCTCTGCCCAAAACACAATCAGACTGCTTCCAGCAACTCCGAAGCCTGAAGACGGTGTCAAACGAGTATAAACACTCATACCTTCCTTCTGCAGAGCTACGCAATCTCCCTTCTCTCCTTTAGCTACAAAGTCTCCACTCCAAAGCATGAGTGGCAAATGGCAACTAAGGGGGCTTATATAGCCATGACTTGCCCCTCTTCACATTTTCCTCATGTTCTCTTTGGTTACAACAAATTTTTCCCAAGAAGGCATATGCTTCCAACTCCCCACACTTGGTTAGGCTCTTCTTAAATTATGTAGTTCACATAGTTACAACTATGCCAACCACATTTTATATTTTTAGAATATTACAATAAAATTCTTTTCCCCCAAAACCACATGGTTCATTGAAAATATGGTTTTTTTAAAAACAAATTTGTTATAACGTAACTTGTTTTTAGACCCACTTATAACCCAAACTCTATAGTTGATAATTCGACATGTGCTAAAATAGAGCGCGGGCTCCTGTGCTGGTTAGAGCTCCCGGTCACGCTGGAGGAAGAACCACGGTCGGGGCTAAGCCTCGGCTCCTTTGGGGCTCGAAATGCCACTTTTAAATAAATTTGTTTCCATACCTTATACAAGGAACACTACCAGCGCAGTTGGTAAAGGCGTAGAGACAAGATATGGGAGGTCAGGAGTTCGAAACCGGCAGAACAACAACATTTTGGTGAACTTCAATCAATAGTGGCCAATCTGGTGCTGCCACATGGTAGTTCCAGATTGGTCCACCTCAACGCCCGGTCAGCTGCCAACTCATCTACCATACTGCCAACTAAGTTGTGCAGTCACCTCCGTACTGACACGTGTCACATTTGGATTGGTCCGTACTGCTGACTAGATTGCCACCTCATCATCCATACATGACATGTGTCGCATCCTAATTGGTCTGTACTGTTGACTGGATTGCCACCTCATCATCCGTACATGACATGTGTCGCATCCTGATTGGACCGTACTACCACCCGTCTGTCCGTACAACTTCCATCTCATCCATCCGTACTGTACAGATGCCATGTGTCACCCTGCCAATGGTGCCACGTGGCACCCCCATTTTGCCAAATTTGTCTGTTTCATCAATACAACAGAACGCGATAACTTTCTCATACGAAGTTCGTTTGAGGTGAAACGAACGGCGTTGGAATCGTCTTGACGAGCCCTTTGATCTGACACCATTTTTGCTGAGATTGGAGGACTTCAAAAAAATTTCCTTCTTGGATCCTCTTGGATCATTCGCTACCTTATCTCCTCTTGAAACTAGAGCTAGATCTTTGGGAGATCGAATGATCCCCATTTGGATCAATTTATCATTCTCAGAAATAAGAGATTGGATGAAGGCATTAAGAGTGGGCATCTTCCAATTTAGAGTAGTGAGCCTTACTGTTTGGAAGGTGGATACAAAGGCTGAGTAGTCTGCATTGAGCTTTGTGAGAATGGCAAGGATGAGCTGATCTTCATCCTTCTTCACTTTGCATTGCTTCAACTGATATATTAGATTCATGAACTTTGTGAAGAATTCATTCAGAGATTTGAAATTAGATGGATTGAGAGTAATCAGATCATTTTCTAGCTGATGGATCCTCATCTCATCATGCTTATCAAATAAGGAAGCAAGCTTGTCCCAAACCTCCTTGGGAGTCTCCAAGTCTTGGATGTGAAATCGAAGATCTCTAGAGACTGAGGAGAGCAAGAGTCCATGGGCTTCATCAAGCCTGTTCATGTACTTAGCTTTGTCTTTATCTGATTCTGGCTCTTCCTCTGTTTCTTCTATGAGTCTGAAGAGATGCCTGGTGTGGAGCATTACCACAATGTCATCCTTCCACTGGTGATAGTTGAAGGGAGTGAGAGGCTCCATTGGATGAGCCATTTTGAATGTAGTAAGAAGGACTAAGCTGTTGTAGCGAATGCAATGAGAAGAAGAGGCTTCTTGTAGCGAATGCTATAAGAAAAGCTGATAACCTGTCACACAATCAAACATACAAAGTAAGGTCGACAGTTTGCACTTTTGGATTTTCCTTCACACCCAGCATAGTTGATCAAGAAAGCTTGATCAAAAATTTCCTAACTTGGGATATTAAGTGGTAAATTCTCCACTTCTGGTGTAGTACTGGAAGGAGCAATTTGCTCAAAAAAAATGATCCAGATGGAGACCTGAGGAGGAGAGGTGTCTTGTCCGCCGAGGCTCTGATACCATGTCAAATTGAGCACATAGATCTGTGGACAAACACACAACTCACAAAATAGATCACACAATTTACTCAACAATTGAAGAATGAAACAGTGCAAAAATGGCTTGCAGCTATGAATGCTTTCATTAATCAAAAAGTAATCGGATACTAATTACAATGAAGTACAATGGCTTTAATAGCCACATGAAATTCGAATCCACATGAGGAAATTCAAATTGATAGACTCTACTTGATTGTAGATAACCAAGACCTTGTCTATATCACTATCGGAGGACTCGGTAGTTAACTGACCTTGTCTAAACCATAACCGGAGTTCATCAGAGCTCTAAAACAAAACTCAAGTGTTACATTCAGTGTTGACTAAGGCTAACTGACTGTGGTAGGTGAGAAATGCGCCCCACATGAGTGCAGTCAAGTAAACCTAGCACTAACTGAATGTAGAGGACTAGAACTGAATGTAACTGACTCCTAACTTAGCTTGACTAGTCATTAACTGAACTGAACTGACCTTGGTTGGTTTCAGCACTCCCAGTGGCTCCTAAATTGTAGGGATTGGTCTAGGAGGACCCTAAACTGATGCAATCAAGTGCAATCAGTGGCAGTGAGCCTCAATTAGTGTTCCCCACACTTTAGTAACTGAAACATGTGCCCCAATTAGGCCAAGTGGACCCAATGGTGTTAATGACTATAAATAAACTGGATGGACTCCCGATTTAGACATATGACCAAATTTGGACAAGGGAGGATTAATAATCCTAACACTAAACATCCTTCATCTTTCAGCTTGGATGTCGAGTATTAGATCTTTGATAAAATATTTTGAGGATATATCTTTCTCTCATGTATATAGGGAGTTCAGCCACGATGCAAACTCCTAATCAAAAAGAGCTCCAATGGCCGAAGAAGGTTACATTTTTCAGTGAGCTTTGAGAGGATCGAAAGATTATATCATTAGATTGGATAGAGGTTTTCCATTCGAAACACATCAGTTTTTCTCCTTACATTTGGGTTTCAAATGGTCCTATGCTCCAATTTTGTTTGTTTACTATGGGTTTTTTAATCTCTCTTTAGGATTGACCAAATACTGGGACGATGCTTTAAAGTGCTATAAGTTATTTGTCTATGTATTTTTTGGTTTAGTTTATGTACATTGTTGGTCTATACTCCACGTAAATATTTTGGTCAGACTCTTTGGTCTGTATTGTGATTGGATGTCTTTACTTATACTATTTTAATTAATGGTATAGTTTTTTCTTTGTGAAAAAAAAAGAAGGGGTAGGTTTTTATTATGGACTAATTCTTTATCTTTAGATTCAAGTCTAGGGACAATGCTTTATTCACAATAGTTGGATAATAATTTTTTGGTTCTCGACATTTATGAATTTTACCAAGCTAGGGTGAATTTTTAGGAGAAGTTTCTTTTGTTTGAATTTTTTTTCTCAAGTAGATGTATGCATTAGAGGGGATTTAAACTTCTCTTTGGGAAGGGTTGGACTATGGGGGAATGTTGCTCGGGAAGATATTCTAACTGATTATTACATTCAAAGGATTGAGGCTCATGGATTGCTTAATGTTGAACTAGTGAAGCTTAATGACACAAACTTTTAGATAATTCTTTAATCTTAGAAGGGTTTTTTAATGATCTTTTTAGGGTTAAATAATGGGTAGGGATGAGGAGCACAACTTGACCTATTTCCAATTTTCTTGGAGATGGAAGAGTTAGAAATAAATACCTTGGTTAATTTAAGTATAACCCTTAAGTAAAGATGGTGAAGGAGAACAAGAAGTCTTTTTATGGGAATAGAGCGAATCGACAACCATACAATTTTTTTGAGAACTTAAATATGATTAAGTAGATGGATATATGATGGGCTCTTAAGAAAACACTAAAAGTTTCATAAAAATTACAATAGCTAGAGGCTAAATTAGAGAAGTTTTACAATCAAGAGGTGGAAGGAAATCCTTTAAAAGATTTTCAATTGGAAGTTTATAAGTTGGAACAAAGGAAGAGGAAGCTTCTTGAAGAAAGAGATTGCATGGGAACATAAAAGCATAGCTCTTTGCCTTGCAAAGGGTGATGGGAACACAAGAACTTTTACCAATTTGCAAATGATAAGCAGATTTCAACACTATTTGGAAAGTCAAAAGTGATAATGGTGAAGAGGTGTCAAGATTTGAGGACATTGTCAAAGTCGAGGTGGAACATTTCAATGAAGCTAACAAACATGAAAATATAGTAACTATAGATGAGGTTGTTCAAATAGCTTCATACTTTCCTAGTTTTGCATTTGAAGAGGTATCTGACGAAGAATTAGGTGTAGTTCTACATATCTTTAAAAAAGAGAAGAGTCGTGATCTCAATGTCTACCCTTTTTTTCTATGAGATCATCAAAAAAGATTTAATGAAGGTAATTGAGCAATATATATTAAATGAGAAAATGTTGGTTAAAAAATGTTGATTGCTTTTAATTGTGCTTTTATTACAAAAGTTAGAAAAAAAATCAAAGCAATCTTATTATATAACTATAGGTGTAAAATAATAATAAAAATCAAATTACTTGAAAGCTTTTTATGCAATTTGTAAACTAACTTAAATATGAGTTATCTTTCAACTATTTCTTTTTCAACAACGGCTCTACAATTGCTTTCTTAAGACCCAACATAAGGTTGAAGTTGAGGCAAGTATGTCCTCTATCACCTTCTAACATAATGACTACTAGCTATAATTTATTAACCTTCGATCATTTATTTATTCCTTAAAAAATATGGGGAATCTGATTCTATGAATAGTTGTTTTGCTTTGGGGTTTCCGATCCCAAACCTTTACAAAAAAATCTGATTCTATGAAAAGTTGCTTTGCTTTGGAGTTTCCAACCCTAATACTTAAAAATAGAATCTGATTCTATGAAAAGTTGCTTTGCTTTCAATTTTCCAAACCCAATGCTTCAAAAATAAAATTAGTACAACTCACAATGGAACGCAAGTGGTTTACCACCTACCCATGTCCCACTTTGGTTATCAATTAAATATTCAGCTCTACGTAAAACCAAACCAATATCATACACGTACCACTAACTAAATATTGAAAGTAATAAAACCAAATAATTTTCCTATGTAATGTAATGATCAAAGGTGAATCACACATATTCCCCTATCCCAAAGTATTGGATATTTTGTATTGGAGAGCATTCTCATGACACATGCATTGAAAGGTGTCCCCCATAAATCATATTTCAATATTTTATTCAAAACTCTGAGTTTAAGTTCAATTGTGGGCCCATTATTCCATATTTCTAAAAATATCAAACAAGTGATCCATCGAAATCCCCAAGTCCATGCAGAAACCAATCACAAATCAAAAGGTTACCTATCACAATATATATATTCACCAAAAAAAAGCCTATAGTTGATATTTATTAGTAATTGAATTAAACTATACATTGTCGATCAACAAACAACAAATGAGATGATAGATAACAACATACAGACATCAGACTAGATTAGATGACAGATGAGTTGTTTGGAAATCTAATGCAGCGGGTTCAAGAAATTCAAGAGAAACAAGCTCAGACCCATTCCAAAAAATACATAAACAAACACCTATGACTGACTAACAAAAAGAACTGAAAGGGACATAGGAACTTTCCTCAGAAGATAACAAAAGCAAAGCCCTCAGTGGAAAGAGGTCACAATGTCAAGAACCATGGCCAAACCGAGCATCAAAGAGCATAAAAAGGAAGAGAACCCTCTGAGATCAAAGCCTCATCACTCCATCCTTCAAAGAAAAGAATGCATTCCAACGATACCAAAGCACGCTTCGAAAGCATATCCGCCAAGACATTGTATTCTTTGAAAATATGGTGGAAGGACAAAGAACCAAAAGTTTGTTGAAGTCTTCTGATACATATCTTCCAACCCTTCAACAAAGTTGCTTGTAACTTAGATTTAAAGCTGACCCAATCAAAAACAATTTTAGAGTTTCTGTGGCACCAAATCCCCCAGCATACATAGATTGGAAGACAAGCAAATTTATCCCATCCATGACTCCATACTGTGGTCAAAGAGATTTGCCCCCAATTTTTGTATATATATATTGAATAAACTATAAAGGTTGGACTAGATAGCTCGCATAACAACACAAGAGCAGAAAAAATGGTCTCAGATCTCCATAGAGCTACGACATAGACCGCAAATTCCTGAGCCAAGCCACTGTTTTTTTAATAAGTTCTCCCAAGAGAATTTTATTTTCCAAAGCCAACCAGCAAGCATAAACATAAAAAAATTAAAAAGGAAGTTCCAATCCCAAAGTTTCTTTTTCCATCACTTCTTTGGATCATTTTTTTCTCCACCTATGCTAATTATGCTCCTTTTGCATCCAAAATACCAAAATCATGATTTCACAACAAAAGGATAGAATCATCCTTGTTTGATAGGCGGATACCACTTTTTATTCACACAAATTTAATTCAAAAGATATTTTTATTATTTTTTTGTTAACTACACTTAAGACTAGCACACTCACATAGTTTGTGGCTAGATCATGTCGATACGAATCAAATGGTTAATAAATAGTTATGGAATGGAAGAAAGTTTGAAATTTTTTTTAATGACATTCTTCCTGTTGTCTATTTATCAACTATTAGTTTTTTTTATATTATTTTTCTTTCTATCTCACATTCTTCTAGTTATCTGCCATGAATTGTTGGTTATCCATTCATCGTCTATGAGTTATCCATGCATTGCTATCACTTATACATTCATCAACTAGCTACCAGTTATTTTTTATATTCCTTTTTTTATAATTGTTTATTTCGAATTTTGAACGACTGCCATAAAATCAATCTCGATAGTTTACTTGTCTCATCCTCAATAGGGGTACACAAGGTACAAGTATTTGAAAATTCTTGATTAGTAATTATTTAGATGAAGGGGTAATATCTCTATGAAATTTACTTTTGTGGTCAATTCTTGATGCAACACATTTAAATTAGTTTTTATCTCTATCTTATTAACAAATTAATAGGGAAATGAATTCTCAGACATATGGACTATAAAAATAAGGGGACTATTTAGAGATTAGCTACTAAGAATATTTGTTCTGTATATAATTCAGTTAACTAGAATAAGAATTTTTGGGTATATGTATTACAGGGTGATTGATACTAGCCTTGGATGAGACTCCATGTGTAACAGACTAGAGACCTTGAATGATTGCCTTCTTTTTTATGAGATATACAATTTTTGTTTTCTTAAATATTCTTTTTTAATGATTATCGAACTACCTTTTTATGTACTCGATTAAGCTATTTTCCTATCAGCGTTCACTGGCCACAAATTAAGTGGTTATGCTAATTACTAATTACTTTTATATGTTATTAGCTGGCATTAATTTTTTTAATTACTTTTTATTTTAGGGAACATTATGTTACGTTACGTAACTTAACATGACAACATCTTCCATGTATTGGGCTGTAGAGCATCGAGAGTACTCAATGTCACAGCCACAACATGCACCCACTTTTTCTAAGGTGTGTTGTGGTGTGTGGCACTGCCTGGAAGCCTCTCGAGGGTGTGGCCAACTAGGGTGTCATATCCAGCGGACTATGCCTAAACCAACCATGAATAATTTTTAATTGAAACACTTATCTCTTACACTTGTTTACTTAGCACATTTACTTATTAAGCTTAGTTTACATAATAACATCAAGTAAATAAATCATGCATTTATTCATCCACGAAAATACAAGTAAATCACGAGACAAGTATGGGTGTGGCACCCAGCCAGCTAACCCTGTAAAACTTTATATAGTGTAACTATAATACAATGGTGGATCTATCGAACCGGCAAAGATCCTAGTGTACGCCCAACCAGCAAACACACCAAAATACAACTTTACAAAGAATACAAGTTGACCCCTCCTAGGGTGTCCAACTATGTGACTGTCGATTGTCACTAACCCTCTTCGTTCATTGCTGCCACAACTGCCACTGTGTTGTTAACTTGTTTATAATGATGGCTTTCCAAGCCGTCACTCCCACAAACCTGCTTTGTTGCTAAGCCATACTATTTTAGCAAACTGTTCTTATGACTTGCAGAACTAGGAGAGCATCCATAGTGTGCTTTCACATTGGCACCTTATTCTTTCTTGCAAAAACTTCGTTTGTGCCTCTTCATCGTTTGACACCATGCCTTTATAGGCGTTGCATGAATGAGCGCAACCCCAAAGGTGAGTGCACCCCTTTTCTTAGAGCACACTCTAGCTCTGGGTCGGTGCATTCTCTCCCATCGGGCTATCCACTTCCCCCATGCGCACGCTTTGTTGGTCCGTCATGGTGTCATCAATTGGGGCATCGGTTACGACTTTGACGAGTGCTCGGTCCATCCCTCCTGAACTTCCAAGTATGTCCTACTCATCATACGGAAGGTCCCTCATGTCATGGTCTTAAGTGTGCCTTGCGGGCGCTCGATCCAACTTGCCCAAACATCTGACTTAGTGCTTCCACTAGCGTGGCTTCCATGTGACCGGTGTGGTTGTTGGATGTGCTTCTCATGGAACACATTGTCATTTGGTCTAGTTCATCTATACTCTATACAAAGGTGTGTTCGACTGTCCACAGAGTGCTTAGGCTCCATTGTGCTACCAACTTCAAACATGGTACCATGCTCATGGGCTTGCCAAGATCCAATATTGAGTGCAATCTTCATTTATGGGATTGTGCCCATACTCGGTCCATGCACTCTACTCTCATTCTGTCACTTGGCCAAGTTACCACTTTCCAAGTATTCCTGATCAAACATATGTTTGCCCACATGGGCACCCAAGCCAACCTCTTGGGCAGGGGTGAGGTTCATGGCTCTAACAACCTCCCCCACTTAAGCTTGTTTTCATCCCAACAATGTCCCATGTAACTACTATCCTTAATAACATGCTGCAACCATTGCATATGGATGATTCACAGCTAACTATAGCTGAGAGTCTCTAAGAGTCCCTCATGGTCCAACTGTTATGCCTAACACCTAGTAGCCCATCAGTACTTAGTCAATACGTCAGAACCTCCATTCACTGCATGCCCCTAATGTTAGACAAGTTGGGTAGCTATCCAACCATCCGCCCAACTCGAACGAACGAACTTCATTATATATGAATTGTGTTTTCTTCTATGTTTCAGTGTACTCCACAACCTGTCGAACCTTGGAAAGACCTATTCTTCCACGTTTGTTTTGAATTGTCAGTTTACTTAGACAATTCATTGCAATGTCCCCTAGCTTCGTTTGTTGTGTGCTTCCACACTGTTTTTACTGAATTTGTCTCAAGAAGCCTTCTATGAGGTGCCTTTGGTATCACTTCCTTCGTTACAAGTAGTGAGCCAACTCATTCATCCCTCATCCTGGAAAAAAACAAAGTGACGTTGTCATCCATCATGTTCCATTTTGTTAATAGTAAGCCTCATTTACTTCTCAAATGTTTCTTGTTCTTCAAACAAAGTTTGTTCATCTAAATCCCCAACAAAGAGTGGTTGACTCTTGTCGTCATCCTTCCCATGGTTAGGAAAGCTCCCTATTCCAAATTCTGTTTCTTGGTACACACCGTGTCCTTAAGGACTCACTACAAGTTTGCGCAAAGTGGCAACCAACTCTACATCTTCAAAAATCATAGACTTTCGTCGATTTTCCAAAGTCGCATTGGACTGCAGGCTAAGTCCCACAACTCCCTTGATCACATGCTCATCGCAATGTTTCATTGTTTCTACCAAAGGTGTTTCCTTCACCTTGACACCCTTGGCCACTTCAACTTGACTTCCTTCCAACCGAAAAATTTGTTGAGCATCCCATACACTGTTTTTTCTCTTCTCCAAGACTTAGTTTTCCTTCGTTGTGTTGGTCATTAAGCTTCTGAGTAAGCTTCTGGAGTATGCATTCCTCAATGGAAAAGTTCTTGATTGTCTCCACAACCAAACTCGCTACAACCTTCGTTCTTGTTAACTTAAGATCTATCTGCACCAATCGTTCTTCCCAAACCTTCGTTGCAACCATGCTTGTTTCACAATGCTTCCATAACTACTTGGTTTTCCAATCTATGTGTGGAGTTTGCATCTTTCCCCGCGATGCCCTTTAATCCACCTCAAACATGTTCTTGGAATGCTTTCTGCAATAGGTCGTCCAACTCTTGCAAACACTTAGTTTTTTTTTCCAACGCCTACGACAAACT
Source organism: Pseudotsuga menziesii (assembly GCA_001517045.1). Taxonomy (NCBI): domain Eukaryota; kingdom Viridiplantae; phylum Streptophyta; class Pinopsida; order Pinales; family Pinaceae; genus Pseudotsuga; species Pseudotsuga menziesii. The sequence goes on along the minus strand of LPNX011082011.1, from coordinate 922,915 downwards.
TGTCCCAACCATCTTCATTTGTCTTTTGATCCACTCTAAGCACTTTCACATGCACCCACAATATTTGACATGTGTTTATAACGAACCTTTGGTATTGTGGTGCTACTGTCTCATTCTAATGAACATTCGCTTCACAGTACCTTGTGGTAGTTTGCAAAGCTACCAGTGGCTTCCCCATCTACATGATTCGACTCTGTTTGAATTCACTACTTCTAAGTCTATGTGATGTTGCTACCAGCACCACACATGAGCTTCCACGCTCTTTGACTACAGATGCAACTCTTGGAAGCCTTCAATTTCAAAGAAACAGACTACGATGAGCTTTTTGAAGCTTACCGAACATTCTTGCCACATGTTCTGCCTCCATTTACCTCCTCTCACCTATGCGACATCCAATCAGGTGGCTTGCCAAGCCAAATCTTGAATAAGCTTTTGGTTTTATTGCGGTTCCATCAGGATTACTTATTGTGGAAAGAAGAGGTGATGCCCCCCAAACCAAGGTAACACCACTACAGAGTGACAACTCCTTCAACCGAAAGCTGATCCAACACAAATATGTGCCAATCCTCCATGACTGTGGTTCTGCGAAACACTTATGAACTTCAATTTTCCTAGTGATTCCTAACTAACATCACCCATGAGATTAAAATTCCCTGTCTTTTATTTGATCATTTTGCTGAAGCACGCCTCGCTTGGACGCACCTATATGGAGCACTTTTTTCCCAAGTGCACCTTGAGTGCTCCTCCTTGAATGCTCTGTGGATGCTGCTAGTCGAAGCACATTGTCACGACTCGCTCTACCTGAGCGCACCATGGGTGTGCCCTTCTGGTTGTTTTGTCGGATACACGTTTATGTCGGACGAGCTATGATGGAGCAATCTGTAGGAGTGCTTCCTGAGCACAATTTTTGGGCACTCTGCAGAGCGCTACCTGCCTAATCGCGCTGTCGTGGGTTGCTCTTCCTGAGCGCACACTAGACGCGTCATTTGGGTGTTATGCCAAAGTGTGTTTCTGTTGGACGCGCTATGATGGAGCGCACTTCCTGGGCACTCTTATTGTCATGGAGCACTTCTCCCAATGAAGCATTCTTATGTGTTGAAACTATTTGTCTTTGACTTTGTCTGCACTGTTGAGGTGTCCCACAAAACTCCCTCCCAAGAGCTTGCATCGAGCTCTTTGTTATTTCGGCATCAAGGTTCCAAGTGACCTTTTGTGCGGCGCTTCGTCCAGCAGTTTCCCAAATTATTAGGTTGTTGCGGCTCCGACAACACCCTATCTACGGCTCTTGCAAATTGGTGCTTCCTTCCTATGACTGCTTGGCAACCTTCAGTGACCACCGACTAAACCTTAGTGCACTTTTCCAAGTTCCCTAATCTTTAATACCACCTGCTTCTCAAGTAGTGGTGAGGAGTGTCTTTGCTGTTGAAATGGCTTTGATACCATTTGTCACAGTCACAACAGAAACCCACTTTTTCTAAGGTATGTTGTGGTGTGTGACACCACCTCGAAGCCTCCCAAGGGAATGGCAAACTCGAGCACAATCTCCAGTGGACTACGCCTAAACCAACCGTGCAAAATTTTTAACCAAAACAATTATCTCTTACACTTGTTTACTTAGAACATTTACGTATTAAGCTTCATTTACACAATCACATCAAGTAAATAAACCATGCATTCATTCATCCACATAAACACAAGTAAATCACGAGACAAGTATGGGTGGGGTGCCCAACCAACTAACCCCTTAAAACATTTATATAGTGTAACTATAATACAATGGTGGAGCTACTGACACAGTAAAGCTCTTGGTGTGCGCCCAACCAACAAACACACCAAAATACAAGTTTACAAAGAAGACGAGTTGACCCCTCCTAGGGCATCCAACTCTATGACTGCCGACGGTCGCTAACCCTCCTTATTCGCTACTGCTGAAACTACCACTGTGTTGTTGGTTCGTTTAGAATGATGGCTTTCCAAGCCGTCAGTTCCAAAAACCTACTATGTTGCTGAGCCAAACTATTTTAACGAACTGTTCTTAGGACCTGTGGAATTAGGAGAGCCTCCATAGTGCGCTTTCACGTTGGCACCTTATTCTTGCTTTCCAAAACTTTTCTTCTTCCTCTTCATTGTTTGATTTCATGTCTTTATAGGCGTCGTGTGAGTGAACCCAACCCTTTTCTTAGCACACACACTAGCTCTAGGCTAGCTCGATCTCTCCCACAGGGAGGTCGACTTGCCCCATGCACGCGCTCTATTGGTATGTCGTATTATCGTCATTTGGTGAGTCGATCATGACTTCGACGGGCGCTAGATCCATCTCTCCTGAACTCCCAAGTGCGTCCTACTCAGAGTGTCAAAGGTCCCTCACGTCATGGTGTTGGGTGCACCTTGCAGGCGCTTGACCCAAATTGCCCAAACATCTAACTTAGCGCTCCCACCAGCATGGCTCCCGTGCGATTGATGTGGTTGTCAGGCATGCTTCCTATCGAACACATTGTCATTTGGTCTGATTCATATGTGCTCTATTCAAAGGTGTGTATGACTGTCCAACGAGCGCACAGGCTTTGTCGTGCTTCCAACCACCAACATGGTGTCACACTCTTGGGCTTGTCGAGCTCCAAGGTTGAGTGCAGTCTTTGTTTGTGGGAGTGTGCCCATACTAGATCTACGCGCTCCACTTTCGTTCCATCACTTGGCCAAGGTACCACTTGCCAAGTCTTGCCGACTGAACATGTGTTTTCCCACATGGGCGCCCAAGCCAGCCTCTTGGGCGAGGGTGAGGATCATGGTTGTAACACTCGATGCAATAAGTGTAAAGATCAATAGAGTCTAATTAACTGTTTTATTTATTTACATTTTTAAAATAAAGTATATTAATGTGTTATGTTCTTATTGGAGTAGAAGTCCTAATTGAACTATCTTTACCATTAACCTGATTAAAAGAAGTTAAAAAAAACTCCTTATACTTACCCAGATACACCAAACTCTATTTTTCTCGAGAGGGTGTCTAGTTGAAAAAAATGACATTTAATTTATTCTTTACTAGGCTACACCAAAATCCATTTTTCTCGAGAGGTCCTTTGGTTGAAAAGACCGACATTCACTGCGTTTTTCCATGTGGTCCAGTTGAAAAGATCGACATTCAATGTGTTGGATTTTCACAATTGCACGACATATCCAATTTCAATGCGATGTAATCTTGTGTTTTAATTTGGTTAACTTTAGTCTCCAATTCATCGGTTACAAATACCATTAGAATTTCCTCATGAGCATGGATGATTTTAGGGGTGAAATTCATCCCAAGGGTAAATTTACTATTTTATCCAATGCTCGACCATATTTGCCTCTCCTCTCAAGCTAGCAACAATGGCTTTGACCTAGAAATTTCAGAGGAAGTGCAAAGAATTGTCTCCGACTGGGAGGACAAATTGTCTGGTGCGCTTGGGGCAGCACGACACACAGTGGAGCGACGACAGAACTACTAGATTTTCAAAAACCTGCTCACGCGCCTGGTCCTTAAATTTAATCCACTGGTTCTGCCACACCCTTCCCCCCTGTTCCTCCAACCATGGCCCCCAGGAGACGGCACCACCAGGCCCCCAACCGGTCCTGTGTCATGTGTCTCCATGTTCGCCTGATACCTCGGCTCCACCATAGAACTCCATTCCCCTGCCGCACCTCCAACCCTCTTCTAGCTCTGCGTGCAAGTTCTCGTCCAACCCAACTATCTCAAAGAAGACCTCTCCATTACCCACCAAAAATCCACTTGCATTCTCCGGGAAGGAAGCATCCAACTCTAGTGACGAGGAAATGGCGACATTTGATGACAATTCGGTGACATCTTCAGGAGAGCCTGTACATCTAGAGTCTCTAGGTTACACATGTCCAATCACAGAAGAACCATGGCCTGGGCAAAAACCATGACCCGCAGTCTTCACAGCCATGTGTACTTCTGCCTGCCGCATGCACCACGTTTAGGTTCTTCCGACCACATGCTGCTTAGTTATGTTTATGTTTGATTTCCTTTGTTCATGTATTGTCCATGTGTTGGCTCTTGCCACACCCTCTTTGAACTATAAGAGTTTTTGTCTATGTTCATTTGGCATGCATATTTTCTCTCCGAGAGGGAGGGTCATTTTCAATCTCTTTTCCCTCCCGAAGGGAGGGTCTAACTATACTTTGACACTCCATACCTACTCCACCTGAGCAAGTCGGACTGTATTTTTACCTGTACTACTATTTTTTTCTCTTTTTAATAGATTAGATCTCAACTTACAAAAAATAAAATAACCCATTATCTTCACAAAATTAAATAATTAATTATATCTATTAAAATTCACCAATCACTTTACTTATAATTATACAAGTTAACATTCGTTCCACAAATCTCATCTTCTAATTATACAAGCCATTGAGCAATATTCAAGTCATTTTTTAATTATTAAACATCCAAGCGCCTCCTTTTTATATTAATTTCACTACGTCTTTCCTTTACCGCTTCAGATATGTAAAGGCAAGGCAGGCATAATTATTTAATAAAAAATAATATTTATGCAAAGACAAAGAAGCTATTCTTCTAGGCGGGACGTGTGCATCATTGGGAGCTGGATATGCCACGTGGACAATGCGATCTGACAGGCGAAGTTTGTCGAGCCCGACATATAACAAAAAAATTATCAATTTTTCAGTCAAACGCGGTAGCTCTCGATTAATTACAAATCCATGAAACACATGTTTTATTCACGCTTCTAAATGGTTTTGCCTTTGTTCTATTTTTAATTTTTTTATCAACGTCGAAGATTGCAAACAAATCCAAAATACCGTTCGATTAGGAAATATTTTTCCCGTCGAAAAAAAACATTTCTTGGTATTCATTGAATCAAAGGAATTTTTTACATCATCGTGATATGCAGACTTACATACTGCACCGAACAGCAATAGTGATATCAATCCAAACATGGACAGCACACAGCAAATACAGACCCATCCTGACAAATAAAATACAATACATAATACAATGCAAAATACCCACAGTATATCATACTCAAAGCACTTTGAGTTCACTACAATAAGAACCCCCTCATATGAAGGCTACCATAAATACAGTCATCAATGTTCCTAAAGAAAATAACAGGAGCCCAGAAATCTGATCCAAGGAGGGGATGAGTCTCTAATAATCAGTAATAGCTGCTCAACAAAAACCTGAATATATCTCAGTGAAACTGGTGAGATCAACTGTAATAGAATGAGCATATCCTAAAAGAGCTGAGATGAGCTTTCCCCAATAATCTCATTCCCAAAATATTCAGTGAGTAAGAGATGGCCCGCTGCCAAGTGCAATCCCTCCTTTGATAAGATGTCTGGCCTCCTGTTATGTTCCCTATAAACATGACTGAGATCCACCCACATGAAAGAGGACATGAGAATCCTAGTATTGAGGCACCAGGCCTCAAGATTCACCATATCCAGGGTAGATTCCTTTTTAGCCCAATTTATAATCACAGATGAGTCACCAAAGATATGTAGGTACGGTAGCCCAATATCCTTTACGACCCATAGTGATGCCCAAAGTGCTAAGAGCTCAACTCTAGTGTTAGTACATCTGCCACATCCGAGCTTGAAGGTAAGTAGGTGAAGTTTATTCAGCCAGAGACAGAATCCCGCACCCCCGAATTTTTTTGCAGCCGCACCATCAAAAAAGATCATAGGATACACCGAAGTGGGAGACTTCCCAATGTTCCTGCTTCTATGCTTATGAATCAGAGGAGGCTTGAAGGTCAAATAATCATCATAAATGAAATGTAACAATCTGTTCAATGAGGGCTCCTGATCATCAAAACATAAACGGTTCCTATCCTTCCATATATTCCATATGATGAAAAAAGGCACATACAATAAATGTCCCTTCCAAGAAAGCTAGCAAGTTAAATTTTCCTGAAAAGTATGGGCACTCCATTCCAGGTACACATTTAATATGCAGCTAAGGCCCCCAATAACCTCCTTCAGAAACCGACAACTGACAAAAATATGTTCAACCGACTCTGCTTCCTCTTTACAGAGACAACATCTATTAGGACCACACCATCCTTTCTTGCATAAAGTATCCCTAGTATTTATTTTTTTATAGCACGTGAGCCACACAAAACATTTGATATTAAGGGGTAAGTTAAATGACCAAATCTTCAACATAATGTCATTTTCCAACACAGTTTTGTGATTGGTGACAATTAAATCATAGGCTTTCCTAGCTGTTACCATACCCCTCTGTTCATCATACATCCATAACAGTCTGTCCTCAGAATGACCAATCCTAATGTCCACATGTGATAGTCCAGTAACATATGAGGACCACTGATCAGCCCATACTCCCCCTAATAGCGGATCCGAGGCAGAGTACCATATAGTCCCATCTAAACCACAGCCATCCAGATTCTGTGCGTGTGCGAGATGAGTAATACCCAGGTCAGTGAGATAATCCCTAAGCCCCTCGAACAGGATATACTGTGAGTTAAGCCCAGCAATGGGATCAATGCCAACTCTGATTTTTAAACCGTTTCCCACCTTCCATCCCAGCTGACAAGTAATCCACTCAATGATCCTGATAAACCCATTCCAAAAATATGAAGTACCAACAATACGAAAGGACCGTCCACGAATCCATACATCAAGAGGTCTGTTCTTTAAGTATTTCTGGGTAATGATCCTACACCAGGTCCCAGTTCCAGTTAGAAGATACCACAGACTCTTGAGTCGAAGAGAGATACCAAACCATTCCAGGTTCTTTATGTCCTAGCCCCCAAATTCAAAAGGAAGAGCAAGAAGTTCCCAGTTGGCCAGATGGGAGAAACTGTGACCCGCAGAGGTTCCCCACAGAAAGTTATAAATGTGTTTGCGCAGTATATTAAGAATGGATTTGGGACATCGTGCCAATGCAAACCAATATACAGCCAAACCAGTAAGTACAGCTTTGATGAGGACCACTCTACCTCCAAGTGATAGATACCTGTAAGTCCAATTTTTAATCTTCCTTTCAAATAAATGGATAAGCAAGTTCCAATCAGAAGTATGGTATCCCAGCGGTTTAAGATTGAACCCTAGGTACTTAAACCCCGCCGAGATAGGATCCATCTTAAAAGGAAAGAGTACAGCAAGTTCCTCCCTGAACCTCGAGTCTATATTCTGGTAGAGAAAAGAAGACTTTATAGAGTTTACAGACATCCCAGATACCCCACAGAATAAATCAAGTGCTTCTTTATAGGCCCTCCATTCATCAATAGTGCCTGCCCTAATAAGAATAACATCATCTACAAAAAACAAGTGTGATAAAGACAGGTTTGGCGAAAACTGATACCCCATGATCTTCCCTGAGTGCTAAGCATCCAAGATAATGCGACTAAGTCCCTCCATAACCAAGATAAATAAGAGGGGGGATAGGGGACAGCTTTGTCGTAGCCCTCTGGAGACAGTAAAGAAATCAGAGGGGGTCCCATTTACCAAAACAGCGAGACAGGAGCCCGTGATACATCCCATAATCCAATTTACACCCATAAGAGGAATACCAATCTGTATGAGCAGCAACCTGATGAAAGTCCAGTTTGCTCTGTCAAAAGCTTTTACAAGGTCCAATTTTAGAACCAAGGAATCAGAATTTTTAGTCTTGATGGAGTGCAAAAGTTCTTGGGTTATACCCACCGGTTCAGTGATCTGTCTATCCTTGAGAAAACCAAATTGATTTGCAGACAGAGAGTGGTTCAATATAGGCTTAAGTCTGATAGCCGCAATCTTCGAAATAATCTTGTAGACCAGATTACATAATGAGGTTGGCCTGAAGTCGTCAAAAGTTAAAGGCTTTTCACATTTAGGAATTAGGGTCAAAAAGGTAGAGTTCCAAGCACCCGTGACTCTACCATATAGTCTGGCCTGTTCCACAGCATTTACCAGTTCCTCCCCCACCAGTTCAAAAAATTTCAGAAAAAATTCAACAGGCCAACCATCCAGTCCAGGACTCTTGTCCTTTCTAAATCCCTTGAGTACAGCTTCGACCTCCGAGCTGGATATGGGCTGGAGGAAACAATTTATATCATCATCCGTGGTCATATGAGGAAAGAGTCTGAACACCTTCAGTTGTTCTGAAATTTCTGAGGACTTATCATCACAAAAAATATTTCTGAAGTGATCTACGCCAAGAGCCTTCAAATCCAAGTCCTCCGATACAGAGAGCCCATCTTGGCCATTGAGTGACCAAATGGTATTAGTGTTCCTTCTGGCAGAAGCAAACAGGTGGAAAAAATTTGTATTTGCATCCCCCTCTTTTAACCACGGCGCTCTAATTTTCAACCTCAGAGTCGTGAGCTCGTGGGCCCAGTATTTACTATTTTTTTCCTGAAGTGCATCCCATTTAATTTTATTTGATTCAGATAAAATACCAGAACCCTCCAATAAAAGGTCCGAGATGCCTTTATTTATATCCAAAATCAGCTGCTACCTTTCAATATTCTTTGTTTTTTCCCATTTCTTCACAGAGCATTTAAGTCTACTTAACTTGTGTGTGAAAAGTTCCATATGGCTGCACTCAGTAGAACCCAGAGTTTCATTCCAGGAGGACCAGACCAAATGCTTGAAATCCTCCTCCATCAGCCAAGCTCTATTAAATTTGAAAGGCCTGCAGGGTATATGGCTGATTGGTCCCCATTCCAAACATATAGGATAATGATCTGATACATCAGAGGGGTAAGCCCAGGATCTATAAGAGGCAAAGGAAGGCAAGAGGGACTCAGATACCAAGAATCTGTCTAGTCTCTTGCAAATGCCCTCATCCCCAGATCGCCCGTTCCGCCATGTGGGGGTACATGGGTCCATTGAAAGATCCACCAACAAATTACCAAAAATAAGCTGCGAAAAATATAGAGCCAAAGGATCCAACCTAGCTTTAAGCCCCCATACTTCAGCTGATGATAAGGTGAAGTTGAGATCCCTGGCCAGAATTAAGTTAGGCAATCCCAGCAACCCACTAGATACCAGTCTGTTCCAATAGCTAGTACGATGAACATAGGGTACATAACAGTTTATCACAGTAAAAGGCTCAGTCATGCCTTTAAATGAAGCCTTGAGTACAATTCCAACCAGTGATGAGAAAGCTTTGCAGCGAACCAAGTGAGGATCCCAACCCGCAAGTAGACCCCCAGAGAGACCACAAGCATCAGATGCACAAAATTCCCAGCCAGGCTTGAGTTTGGAAAACAAGTAAAGAGCATGTGCATGACTGCACATAGTTTCCTGGAAAAGTATCAAGTCAGGTCTAAGCACAGATAATAACAAACCAAGGGATTTTTGTTTGGCCACCCCCCCAAAACCACGAATATTCATAGATAAAATCTTCATGGGGAAGTGTGTTCAACAGGTGTACATGCTCTAAGTACCTGGGGGGGGGTAGGTGAAGAAGAGGAGAGACGGGCTGCCTGCTTTATATGAGTCGAGAGAGGTGTATAAGAGATAGTTTCCCCCGTACCTTCCCGCTGGCCCCTCCTGGATTTCCTGATGGTCACATCCTTAAATCTGATAGAGTCCAAAGGTAAGGTGGAGGGAGATACGGGAGTCTTGTCCGAGAAAATAGAAAGAGCTGAGAGAAGGGAGGGATCCTGAAAAGTCGGTGCTTCAGGAAATATAAACTTTTTCAGCAACACCAATTCAAAATTCTAATTTGCAATTTAAAATGTCAAAACCAAAATTTTATTTTGATTATGGTTAATTTTCTTTTTCTTTTTTCTTTTTAAGGAAGATGAATTCTTAACTTTCTAAAGTTAAACTATAAAATTAAAATTTTTTTGGCAAATCCAAATACCATTTCAGTGCACTTTGCTTAACAAAGAGATTATATCCCTTCGTCTTAGTGCACACCATTAATGAATTATGCAACTAATATTAGCCATTGACCCACTTGACAGCTTATCAATTCTTAAGACATCAATATCAAATTCTATTGATCATTAAACAAATAAGGCTATTTATATTATAATAATTGTGTTATCATTTTAATAGAGTAATTTAACTAATCAATTATTTAGATTGTTTTTTTAATTAATTATTTTTTTATTTAAAATTAGTAAAAATCATTGACAAATAAAATGCATAAACTATTGCAATTTTATAACTTAAATACAATAAAAATTTAAAAATAATTTAATTATATAAATATAAATTAAAATATGATAAAGCTACTCCTCTAACCAATCATAATTAAAAGTTACCAAATTTTGTCAATATATTACATATAATACACAATTTCATGAGTTGGTAAGGCAACCTGTATGCTCTTTATCACAACATTTATACAATACACAAGTTTCATGAGTTGCTAGGGCAACCTGTATACTCTTTATCACAACATTTATAACTCTGCCAAAAGATAAATGTCTAGTTTATCTAAACAATATGCCAATTAAAAAACAATAAATGCAACTTTACATATTGATGGTGGATCGTATGGGAACCCATGCCAAGAAATAATTAAAATGTTTCACCATCATTTTTTAAAGCTCTAAATTGATGTTTCAATATATGTTCCTTCGAAATGGTTAAGTGTATGGTTTTAATGGAGATTCGGTTGTTTAATTTGCACTATTATAAATTGTGTTGTTTTTTTGCACAGTAGGGATCCAAAAAAAATTATGTAATTTTTAATTGTTAACATAATTACATAATAATAAATATGTTTATATGGCTTTTTTTACAAAATACAAATATTTTATATATGGAAAATTATTGTTGCTACAACACCAAATTACATGAATAGATTTTAGTGATTTTTTCACATAAATTATTAAACACTTAAAATAATTGTCATCCCAACTAAATATAATTTGGAACCAAAATTTACATATTTTACAAAAGAAATGAATAAGATAAAGATCACATAGATTATTAAACACTTAAAATTATTGTCAACACAACCAAATACAATTGGGAATCAAAATTTACATAATTTACAAAAGAAATGAATAAGATAAAGATTTTGAAGAAAAAGAATGATCAATATCATGGCAATTTACCTAAGCAATGAGGAAGGTCTCTAAGGGGTGACTCCAAACTCAGATTCAGCTCCATTGATAACCACAAAAATCTCATCCAATCCCTAAATTATGTGAAAAAAATGGCATCCAATCCCCAAATTATGTGCACATCATCCAAGCTCCTGCCATAAATAAGCCTATAAGTAGAGTTACATTTAAGCCTTGAGTTGCACCCAACTCAAAAATTGAAAATAAAGTTGTCTAAAAAAGAAAAATATGAGCTCTTGACAGTAAAAACAACATGCAAAACAATAATTGGGTGCTTATAACCATAGAGTTACATTTGAGCCTTGAGTTATGCCAAACTTAAAATGAAAAATGCAGACGTCTACAAAACAAATGAGCTAAAATAATAGAATAATTAAAAAAAAGGATTAATAATAGAATAATTAAACAAGTTGAATAAGCAACGAAGTCGCGTAGTACCTGCCGCTTAAGAAAAGTTTGGAAAAATGAATAATAAGCTAAGTTAGCTTAGTTTTTTTTTTCTAATCTGTGGATTCGTTAAATCGTTGTGAAATTCGTTGGCCTGTGAGACTTTGTGATAGACTTGCAATGTAACTAGACCTCCAGATAACCAAGCATATTGCTGGATGCACTTGGTGATTATTGGATGTGATGTGTCGAGTCTCGATGGTGACACCTCACGATGTTGTGTGCTGGAACATGTATGTTTCGATCAGAAAACTGCTTTAAGGTCGGATTAACGTTGATAAATTTTTCTAGACGATAGGTAGAAGATATGAATCAAACACCCAATGCAATGAAAATGGTTGATGCTAGTAACTATAATAGCAATGTGTTATCAAATTCAACTTAATATTAACAGTCTAAAATCGCTTAAAACCATTCACTTTGGAATGGAGGGCCAAAAACCATTAGTGTTTTTGCAGTTCATGATTGCTTTCCTTTACAAAATCTAATCAGATTAAGTTCATTTCAGCAATAGTAAGCGTTTAGTTAATATGCATGATTTGACTAATTTTCAGCTTAGCTTTGACAGGTATTTTAGTAATGAATAACACATAAGTATGTATCTTCTGCGTAAATTAACTCGTGTCAATTTGCGTCGATGCCAATCCCCTGGTTTATGTCGGTTGATGTAACACTCTCGCCTTTCCGATTTGGCCCAAATTCTGTTGAGAGAAAGATCTTTCAAATTCAAAGTGGCAACATTCTTTAAGTTGCTGTACTCACACACCAATTTCAAGTTCATTCAATGTTTATCACAAAACCTCTTTCTGTTTCAAATTCCAACAAACCACTCGGCTCAAGGGATCTGTTTAGTTAATGGTGGTTCAAGGCTTTTCTATTTTTCCCGGGGTCTGTGACAAGAAGTTCTATATTTCTAGGCGCCTGCCACAAGAAGTTCTATATTTACAGAAGTTCTTAATTTCCCAGCGCCTGTCACAAGAGTAGAAGGTCGGTAAAGTCCACCATGGCCGGGTGATGTATGGGACACTGTGCGTGGAGGCGTTTAAGCAAAGCGAAAGCCATAACCTTGCATGAAGACGGTAATGGACTTACTGTCAGAATAGCAATTGAAACTGTGGCTGCTTACCAGGCGGACATAAATAATTAATTAATATGGATTTCACGTAGAAGTAAATCATTGTTATATGTGCAAAACCTAACACTAATTAGTTATTATGTGTTTTAAATATATTCTAGAATATTTTACTCATTGTTTTACTAGCTTCCTCCTCTTTGTCTATGGTATTAATTTAAATAGTTATATAAGAAAAAAAATTAATTATTAATATTAATTATTATTATAAAATAATTGAAAAAAAATTAATAAATATAATTATCATTGCATGGAGAGAAGTTAGATGCTCTATAACTCATTCTGGGGAGATGCTGTAGCATGGATAACCCTAACATGGCAATGTCAGTTAACAAGAAAAAGAATAACGTGTTGAACCATCTAAACCCTAAATTATAAATAGATAAGGATTCAAGATGGATCTAGGATGGTATTATGGGAAAGATGTTGTTACACTTGTTCTCTAACATACCATTCTCATTAAAAAAATGTAAATGATGTCACCTTAAAAATATATATATAAATTTTCCATTTGATTCATCTTAAACTTAGATATATCAAACATTGATCAAATATCTTGAAATGTAAATTTTTCCTTAATGTGTAAAAATAATATTAGAAAAAAATTAGATCCCAAAAACTTGAAATTCTCTTGGATGCAAGATAAATCTATGCTCATTTAAATATTTCAACTATTACTATTTGGAATAACATACAAATAATTTTTTATTGATATTAAAAAA
>LPNX011082011.1:891442-907428 GCA_001517045.1 Pseudotsuga menziesii | reverse complement strand
ATATATATAGATATAGATATAGATATATAATATCATATAATATACACAACAATGAACATGATCAAAATTTAGACCTTGCTTTACTTTGACACGTGACAAAGTATGCCTCCAAGGAGGTTGCGTAGCATGGGAGAGGAGCATATAGTAAACAAGGTGGGGACCAGTTCACTTACTGAGACTATTTCGAGGAGCAGGTCGAGTGAGGCGGAGAAATAAGGACTAAGTTGACCCAACTAGGACAAGCTGCTATGAACTGCATTTTTCTAGTTATTATTACAAAGGCCCTCGACGACTTGGAAAAGAACCTGCCCCTCCAACCCATTTCAGTTTCTCACGGCTAGGCTTCGCTCAAACAAATGAAGAATAAGTTCAGCTATGCTATCTCGATTTCGACATTTGTAATGAGCCTAACATTGCGCTTACCTCGAATAATGGCATGACATATGCCTCTCTTCGTCCAACCACGACCAGGATTAAGTCGATTATAGTACGGGTGATTGTGCGCTGCCAAGCATTCAGGCGAAGCTGGGGCTGCTTCTTCCCGGGAAAGATCCTCCATCAAGGCTGTCACATCCGGCCATTCAATAGCCGAGATGAGAAGAGGTCCAGAGCAGAGCAGGGGGATCCATTGTCTTTGGATGAAACCCATGATGCTTAGAATGCTAGCAGGGAAAACAATCCTACACACCCAAAGATTGAGAGTCGCTTCACTGGGAATCAGCAGTAGCATATATAAGTCCTTCTAAAATACTAAAACCATCTATATGAGCAAACTATATTGTTCAACGCTTTTCACCCCCTCACAAGACTGGATGATATTCATATTTTCCAACCAAAGAGCACGAAAAAGGTAGTGCATTCTCCTCTGTTACGTTGGATGAGTGCACAAAAATAGTTACGAGCAGCCGTAATCTTCTTCTATGTGAAAAAAAAGGTGGATTTGCGGGATTGTTGGAGCGTGGCCATTGAATTTTTTAACAAGAATAAGAGGAAATGGCCAACTCGTTGCTTGCCAGTACTGCAAGCCATCTTTAATGTTCAATTCCAAAGCTCAAGAGTTTTGCCCATCCAAATATCTAATCTCATTTAGCTCTCTAACTTTAAGGAAAAAGAAAATCTAACAGAAAAGTCTCAACAATTGTTGTACACAATTGGACAACAATCCAAAGACTCGGGTAGGAGAAATGTTGATGGAGTTGGATTTGCAAAACACCAAAAAATAATAGTTGCAGGCTCTAATACCAACAAATATATGCGTACTTAGACAATAATGAGAAGATAATATACATAGATAAAAAATTCTTGGAAAAGTTACACTTTCTAGCTAGCAAATATTCTTGAACTATTTTGATAACTCAGTGAGTGAAACACAAGGAAAACATACCGGCTCTCTACCATTTAAAGGAAAGGTTTATATTTTATTCAAAGAAATCATAAAACATAATCAAGAGGGAAAAAATTAGAAAGGCTATATAAATTACAGGGCGTTTAGCTTTTGATCTCATACCTGAAAAGCTTAATTCCAATGCTCGTAATTGTTCTCTAGAGAGCGTTTATCCCAACACTCAATTGTCTCTCCTCTAGCAAGCGTTTGTCCTCTGACACCACCAGGATGACCTTTGAAACTTAAACTCATTCTTGCCAAACCGACCAAACCCAAAGGTAACCTATCATCTATAGTTTTCATTTTCAAAAATTGGGACAATATCTTAAAACTCTGATCGCCATTGAAGCTGTTTTGTTCTTTCAAAACACTCTCCCTTCTATCGTTCTATGGTTGTATGTGAAAACGAAAAAATAGAAAAAACACCAGAATATACGTAAAGATTCTTTCGAATGCAGAGATAGCCATCTATCCACTTCAACTTCAAAGGATAATGCACAAAGGTTCCGTGTAATTCTCTCATTTCTTTTCTCACACCACCTGTATCTTTCCCTCTTCTCCACCTGTAAAACACTGGCAGAAAGGCAGGGCTATCCTCATAGCTACATTCAAATCAATTGAATAATCGAATAATCGAAGACATATTCAATGAATAACTGCAGCGAGAATAGCGACACTAGTCATTATTCCGCACTGCACTGGCAAGTTCCACTATATCTATTCAGTGGAGTGGGTGTCGTGATGCTTATTTTAGTGTTCTCTTGCTGGAAGTTAGACCATCGTAATAACAATGAAGTCAGAGATCATATTGATCTTTCACCTCACCTTTGCAGTGCAGGGATCGATTATAGCTGAAATGAAGCTGAAAAAGTCGTTCTATGTAAGCCTTAATTCTGTGAAACAAGGAACCGTTATATGTAATCCTTAATTCTTTGGAGTTGCTTTGATGGATTAATGCATTAATTTTTATCAATTTAAGGTGTGTTAAACTAGAAATAGCCTCGAAGTTATTGAATGATTGACACAGCTACCGAGTGAAGAATCCATAAATTAGGTTAGAGTTAAATGATATTTTTTTATGATATGTAAAATGAAATATTTTTAACAATGGTTTATTTGAACAGTATACTCAATCCTTGGAGATTCACGGTAAAGTTGCGTTAAATTCCTGAAATTTGTTCCAACATTACGACCATTTTTGCGCAGGCTATGGAGTGTTTGTTTTTGTTGAATCCTGCATCAATCTCAACTCTTTTTAAAGTGTTCTTGCCCGATTTGGTCGTTTCTTTATAAAGCTTCTACGAAATTCTCGCCATCCTTTCACTCATTCTTGTTTTTGTTGAATCCTGCATCAATCTCAACTCATTTTAAAGTGTTCATCAGATCCTCATCCTCTCATAAACACGTGCAATATCTTCAAGACCGTTTGCAAAACAACAATATCAGATCCGCTCTCTGACTCTCTGACTCTATATTATAGCCACAAAACAATGATACCAGATCTATCTACAAGAGTGATCTGATAGCAATTCTACCAAATTCGCCTATAAGTGAATTTCCTATCTTCATGAGCGAATTGCCAATCAATTTGTTTCAGCGATCTCGTTTTCTTCAGCCACCAGCATCTGCCAAACAGAATTACAGTGATCTACGTCTGTGGATCCTGTGATCTCCATCTGAACCAGCGATCTATGCGATCTAACCTGCCATGTGATCACTGAGAGGATCTACATCAAACCTTGCAGCGATTTCCATCAGTCAACGATCTATCAAATCCTTTGATCTACAATTTCATAATCCTACGATCAGCCCATCTGCCTGGTGCAATCTGGTATAAACAAACTAATGCATTGAGATATCTGCGTGATATGATCTGTGTGGAAATATGCGACACGAATATCTTCATTATCTACAATTTTGTTTTCATTATGCACCCTACATATGATACACCAAATGTCGTGATGTACTGGAGGAACGAGAAAAATAAATAAATAAATAATGCTGATGTCATCATTGCCATGTGTCAAGTGAAAACCAGATACCAAACTCCAAGAATGACATCATTTCTGATTGGCCAATTAGAATTTAACAAAATAGCAAATACAAATATTTTTATTAAAATTTAAAATATTTTTTTGCAAACTCTAAAGTTTAACTTTTGAATACAGATTTTAATTTTTTGGTGGCAGCAACTAATACAAGGTCAAAGCTTCGGTTGACTAGCAACCGATTACTATATACCTGCTGCGGCAGGTATAAAAAGGAATGAAATCAAGAAAAGCACAAAAGATTTCCCTTTTTGCATTAAAAAAAAAAAACAAGAAAGCTTTCCTTTTTGCATTCAAGGAAGTCTCCGTGCATTATTGCATTAATAATAGGAAACTTTTTTTTAAAATTTTTTGTTTGAAATTTTTTGTTCTTAATTTTTATGGTATACAATAATCACATTCAAATAATTTTTTTACAGAAAATAAAATAAAAATAAAACAAAACTTTAACTACACTTTAGAAATGTTGAAATATTAAATCTATTTCTATGAAATTAATAAAAAAAACTAAAACAATAGTATCTAAGGCTAAAGCTAATAATAAATATTTCTTAATATAAACTTTAAAAACATATGATCTTAGATTAATATAAGGAAATTGTAGATTATATCAAAGGAAGTTAATATATTCATCTCCTCATTGATAGGAGAGTCCCAGACCATGGATGTGGAAGGGGATCAAGCCTTTGCTAATGCCCTAGAGGAAGGTTTTATGCACTCTTCAAGATCCTCATTTCAAAACAATGAAATTGTCTGCCCAACAAAACTTACTTCAAGGAGTCTTGTATAAATTAAAAATCTTAATATTCTCTTAATTCAAGAGTTGAGGGGATAATGGGAAAATTAATTCAAGAGTTGAGGGGATAATGGGAAAATTATATTAGATTTAGGGAATTTTTTTATGGTTGGGAGTTTTCCTTTATTAAGGTAAAAGGTTAAATTGGTGGGCTAAATACTTGGATGAAGGGTGGGCCTTTATTTGAAGGGTAGGTGGTATAGGTTTTAATTCGAAAGGGTGAACTTCTAGCATTATGGATGCTCCTGCTTTTTATCATAAAAAAATCCCCTTTTGGATGGCATTCAAATTTTTGGGGACGCCCGAGTAGTTATTGATTGGGCATCCAGTAGATGTGCTAAACATCCTTCATCTTTCAGCTTGGATGTGGAGTATTAGATCTTTGATAAAATATTTTGAGGATATGTCTTTCTCTCACGTATATAGGGAGTTCAACCAGGATGCAAACTCCTTATCAAAAAGAGCTCTAATGGCCGAAGAAGATTACATTTTCAATGAGATTTGAGAGGATCGAAAGATTATATCAATAGGTTGGATAGAGGTTTTCCATTCGAAACACATCAATTTTGCTCCTTACATTTGGGTTTCAAATGGTCCTCTGCTCCAATTTTTTTTGTTTACTATGGGTTTTTTAATCTCTCTTTGGGATTGACCAAATATTGGGATGATGCTTTAAAGTGCTATAAGTTATTTGTCTATGTATTTTTTGGTTTATTTTATGTACATTGTTGGTCTATACTCCACGTAAATATTTTGGTCAGACTCTTGGTTTGTATTGTGATCAGATGTCTTTACTTATACTATTTTAATTAATGGTATAGCTTTTTTTTCGTGAAAAAAAAAGAAGGGGTAGGTTTTTATTATGGACTAATTCTTTATCTTTAGATTCAAGTCTAGGGACAATGTTTTATTCACAATAGCTGGATAATATTTTTTTGGTTCTCGACATTTATGAGTTTGTCGAGCTAGGGTGAATTTTTAGGAGAAGTCTCTTTTGCTTGAATTTTATTTCTCAAGTAGATGTATGCATTAGAGGGGATTTAAACTTATCTTTGGGAAGGGCGGGAATATGGGGGAATGTTGCTCGAGAAGATCTTCTAACTGATTATTACATTCGAAGGATTGCGGCTCATGGATTGCTTAATGTTGAACTAGTGAAGCTTAGCCCCCCTACAAGAAATAAGAGGTATGACACAAAATTTTAGATAATTCTTTAAACTTAGAAGGGTTTTTTAATGATCTGTTTAGGGTTAAATAATGGGTATGGATGAGGATCACAATTTGACCTATTTCCAATTTTCTTGGAGATGGCAATGTTAGAAATAAATACCTTGGTTAATTTAAGTATAACCCTTAAGTAAAGATGGTGAAGGAGAACGAGAAGTTTTTTTATGGGAATAGAGGGGAATCAATTTTTTTGAGAACTTAAATATGATTAAGTAGATGGCTATATGATCGGCTCCTAAGAAAACACTAAAAGTTTCATAGGAATTACAATAGCTAGAGGCTAAATTAGAGAAGTTTTACAATCAAGAGGTGGAAGGAAATCCTTTAAAATATTTTAAATTGGAAGTTTATAAGTTGGAACAAGGGAAGAGGAAGCTTCTTGAAGAAAGACAAATTGCATGGGGACTTAAAATTTTGTTGAAGTCTTCTGATACATATCTTCCACTTATAACTTAGATTTAAAGCTGACCCAATCAAGAACAATTTTAGAGTCCCCCAAAACCTGAAGGTCTCAAACGCCCCTGGAATTTGCAAAGAAGAACAACCCACCAAGAGATAAAAGTTCACTTCTGAGTATTTGTTCCTTGACTGCACCCCATCCAGAGCTTAAAACCGTGCATTAGGTTGAGTTGAAGGCAGATAATTTTGTTCAGGAATAAACACCCTTATAACCTAGGGTCTGGGGTTACCAACTTACTTCTAAAACTTGTAGACAATTAGCTTTAGTTAAATGCAAAAAGGAAATAGGAAGAAATATTGGACTCACCCGATTACCGACGGTTGATCCAAGCTTTATCTTCTTCTGCTCTACTTCTCTCCAAAGCTTTCAGGGATGCACCTCCTTCACTTGCAAAGAGAAAATTCTTCAAGTACAATTTTATACATGTATATATGACAGGTTAGATAAACAACATATATAGTGCTTAATCAAATATATTCATCAACCCCTAATACATGAAAGAGACTCAACACAAAGATGGAAGAAGAATTTTCTTTATTAACAATCAGTGAATGAGATAAGTATACAACCCAACGCCTAAGACAAGGACTCCTCTGCAACCAAAGGACTCGCAGTTCTGTTGCTCCAAGACTTCTGAAGATATACCACTAGCATAACTTTTCTCTCCAAGATTCATTCTATTAATGCCCTTCCCAAGGCCTCTTTTTATACTTTGGGAAATAGAGCAATTTCGAAGGTTGAGGAGGTTGAGACAGTTGAGATGGTTAATGATTAGGGCTCAACTAATCTCCATTAATCGTGATTTATATTTTTAAATGTCGAATGGATATGTACGTGACTATTGATACTGGCAACCCGCGTATGACAGGCGAGTTGCTTTAAGGGAAACCCGCGTATAAATCTGTACACGGGTTGCAATCGAAATAGTCGCATACAATATGCGAATTGTCAACAAGGATAGTCATGTATGTATGTGGGTTTCAATGAAGATAGTCGTGTACACCAATTTACACTTAGAAAAATAATGTAGCAAGCTGGTTGAAAGGTAAATGCATCTCATGTCATGCCCATCTATAGTGTTTTGGCAAACTTCAATCCTGAAATGTCCTTTTGTGTACCAACATAATGAATTGTCGGCACTCAAATAGAGAAGTGCCATTTGGGTCGATAACAGATGCCCCTAATGTGTGAGGTCAGAGGGAAGCGATGGCCGAAATACATTATAATCATTATCTTTGGAGAAACTCAGAAGTCCAATGGAGCAAAGGTAGTACCTAAAACAAATACATAATAATGTCATATACAAAGTCATATATGAGGATGCTATGTTCAATATACTGGAACACTAGCTCCTTTACAATATTTGAGTACATCATATAGTACGGGTACAAGACCACATATATTACAAAGGTGGATCGAAGCCACATTATACAATAATGATGAGTCTTCAAAGATTTGGAAGCTGTGTAAGTAACCACAACATAATCTTGCGCAACTTAGTCCATGAATGTGAAACTAAGGTCTTCATAAACAATCCCAAAGAACCAGTACAATCCAAGCCATGTGAATAGATGTTATTGAAGTCGAACATGGAGAAGATTTAGCAGATTGTCAATCAATAGGTGATAATCAACAACTGAAGCAAAGGAATTCACCAATAATGAAAGTGAATCCTGAGGTACGATCATCAAAACACTAGGTCTTCGTCGTCAGGAAGTGCTGATGCGTAACCATACTATGATAAGGAAGGCAATAGATCCTCCAACGGATCAAAAGAGTGACTAGGAACTGGGTAAAGGAAGAGAGACACAAGAAGTAACAGATACGACAATGATGGGATCAGGATATAGATCAGATACGGGGTTAAGTCCTTGAATAGTGAGCACGACATAGATATGACCCAAGGAAACTTTTTAACTCTACAGATAGATCAACTAAACTTATCTGTCATGTAGGAGACATGATCAGATTCCCCAGGTAGAACTGACAAGAGGAGGAGTAAGAAACTTGAAGTAATAGCTGAATC
The DNA here is from genome assembly GCA_001517045.1 of Pseudotsuga menziesii. Classification (NCBI taxonomy): domain Eukaryota; kingdom Viridiplantae; phylum Streptophyta; class Pinopsida; order Pinales; family Pinaceae; genus Pseudotsuga; species Pseudotsuga menziesii. The sequence continues at coordinate 899,487 of LPNX011082011.1, read as the reverse complement.
GAAAGTGAACACTGAGACATGAGTATCGAAAAAGACAGAGAGTGCTTTGTTCAAGGATGACATGCTGCCACTAACTGAGAACCAAAAGAAAACTTCTTCCTTACCTTCCTTGTTAAATTTTAACAAGTCCAGGAAATTCAACTCGGATCTCTCTTCATTTTTTAACAAGCTTGAAGAGAAGAGGGAATAATGCTTGATAGTGTCACTGATTTGTGGATTTTATGAGCTTGAACTAGTACATTCTCACTCGGTATTTTCATATTTAGAGAGTCTGGAAATTCCAAAGAAGACTCCAGGGGGGTCCTTTTTCGTCCAATTTAGTCTCCTAAGGCCGGAAAAGTATAAAACATACCCCAGAAGAACTCTCTTAACTTCCGTAGAAGAAAAGGTGAACCTTTTTCATACTTAGTTAGGGAGTTCCGAAAAAGGTTAAATTGCCACCTACCCAACGCTCCTTCGAGAGCAGCATATAGCTTGAGTTTTACGAGTTTGAAGGAAAGCAAGATCACTCGAAAAGATCCATTTGAGTAAGAGAAATGGGGCTTACAACAATAAACTCGATGCTTTGTTCTTGGTGTTTAACGAGCATGAAAAAGACACAAAGTACACTCGGAATGTTTTTCATGTTTAGGTCTAGAGCACGAAAAAGAGAAAACTAAGCTCATACCGGGAGATCCTTTTCCATAAGTTTATTCCCTCAGGTCCAGAAAAGTGATAAACCTATACCTGAGAATACTCTTCTCAATTCCGTAGAAAAGAGAGTGATCCTTTCTCGTATTATTCCACATGGTCTGAGAAAGGGATAACCTACCACCAATGTGGATGCCCATTCATGTATTCTTAACGAGCTTGAACGAACAAGTTTACTCGGCAGTCAAGTCTGTTTTAAGGAGTTAGACCTGGGCCTAAAGAAACTCCATAAGGGTGGGGAGTCCTATAAAGGGATAGCTTGTAAAAAGAGACCAAATGAGGCTCAATTTGGCGTGAAAAATAGCTAAAAATATTCCCCTGAACCAATGACAGCTGCAGTATGAGTATCAAAAGACAATAAATAGGTTCTAAATGAGGATACTCATAGGAAAAAGGTCCTATCCACGGAAGAACAATGGTAAAGACAAGGAACTAATGGTTAAAAATACCATAGTCCGTGGAAAAAATGTTAATGCTAGGTTTAAGATGGAGTAGTTATAAATGCAAAATGCATGTGAAATGACGAAAAACCAGCCTATATGAGCAAAAACACCTTAAAAATGATAATGAACCTGTCACATGGAAAAGAAAATATGGTATTAGTTTTACAAATTATGAACTATAGGGAAAAAACCCACTTGAAAAATAAATTTTCTATAAATAGTTCAAAACATAAATAAAAACTCACCATTTGGATTTTTAACCATAGAAGACAAGTTTATACCTCTACCTTCAATTGCTCGGTGTGGACAATCCGGTGGACCATTTCCAAATCCGCAAGTGTTAGGTAATACTACACTCCATGATCTTTCATTTGATCCAAGCAATTATTAAAATTGAGCCTGAATTTCATATTTTTAGGCACCTTCAAAAAGCAACGCTATGTACGTGGGTTTGCTATAGTAAAAGTCGCATACACATGTTCTATACGCGGGTTGTCCGAAGGATAGTCGCGTACAGTATGCAACCTGCCTTAAAAGACAGTCGTGTATGCTGCGTGGAGTGAAAAAAAGATATGTAGGGTCAAAATTTCCAAATTTGATATGAAACTAATGATTGGCAATTGCTTGGTTATTAGGTTGAAATATGGTGCTTGAGTGGAGGGAACAAGAACATGAAGACATGGACCAAGAAGCTCTTCAAGATGCCCCCACCATGAATGTTTTACATCAAAGTGGGTTATTGAAGTTTTTCTATACTTCACCTATGCGGGCCAATGTCCGCCTCTTAGAGTTCTTGATAAATTATTCGGATCATGATTTGGGCATGTTTGACCTTCAATGTGAGTCCTTGGATATTACTTCAGAGGATGTCTATTTCATTGTTGGTCTATCACAACGGGGAGCTCCGGTAAACTTGGAAGGCATCGACAGAGGCGGTGTCCCTCTAAGTGTACAAAACTATATTGATATATACTGCGCACCAGGCACACAAAAAAGGGGTAGCTGCATCCCTATTGTTCACATACGTGACCTTCCTTTACATGTGGTGACGAGTACTATAGTGAGGGTTGCAGGGTTGTCATCACTTCACCTTGCAACACAGAACTAGATGATGACACAGGCTGTGAAGAACCTCAGCAAATCAATATCTTATTACGTGAATGAGTGTTACATATAAAGGAGATTAAAACCGTTATCTACAGTTAGATAACGACACTACTACATTTTGACCAAAAATCCGACGGCCGTCATGTCAGATTTTCGACACTTCCCTGTCGCATGTACGACACTATGATTTTTTTTGAAGCATTGAAAACTTGTCGTCGGTTAGCCGACACCTAAGTAACCATCGGTTAAGCGACACTTAAGTAACCGTCGGTTAAATGTCAAGCGTCGGTTAAGCGACATAATATTTTCAACTAGCGTAGTGAAATTTTTTTGATAAAATAACCTTCATGTCGTCGCTTAAGCGACAGCAGAGCCGTCGGATAAGAGACGGCTAGTCAACTTTTAAAAAAAATTAACCTTCATGCCGTCGGTAAAGCGACGGATATAAGCTGTAACCGTCGGATAAGCGACATGATAATCTGTCGCTTAAGCGACGGATATAAGAAAAAAGCGTCGAAAAAAAGACATGTATAACCGTCGCTTAAGCGACGGAAGTGAAGTTTTTTTATAAAAAAAATATTTGGATTTGTATTTTTATGCGTTGATTTTCAATGTCTGCAATTTCAATGTTCCCCGCTGTTTTGTATCTTTTGAGCAAATGCAATGGAGCCGGACTGAATATCCACAAAATTGATGACTAAGGTTATTGATCCGAATATGAAATCCGGCGGATTGGACGAATTCTGCACACCTGTAAGCATACTCTGATAATCATGGCTGATAATCAAAAAGGGAGATTGGGATTCACAAACTGACATTATCACTGTGGCTTCACAAATCATATATCAACTTCGTTTGCTTGGCTGAATAGATATTCTGGCGGCTACAAACCCTGTAAACACAATATCCGTGACTACTATGCAATAATCCAGGGGTGCTTCCATATGGTTCAATCAAAATGCGTGGGTGAAATAATAGACTGTAAGTGGCTCCATAAGAATTTTCACAAGCTCCAAGCCAGTGTTAAAGTAAACCCAGAACACATGGGATATACCGTTGATGATGGTAACCCATAGAGCAACAATTTATCTGTATCACCCATTGATCCTTATTATTTAGATGACACAGATCTGAGATGACTGAATAGTGGCTGAAAATAGCAACCCCATCCTTAAAACAGAGCGGAGATTGGTTCTTTTTAACCAATTGCTTGGATCAACATCCTCATTCTTGTGATCCAGCTATTTAGAATACCCTGTTTAAGACCAGAGCTCAACTGCATATATGTATTTAGGGAAGATTTTCATGCTGGATAGTGTAACTATGTCAGGCTCGAACTCTGAAATCTAGGATCTGCCATCACTTAAACTCAGCTAAGCTATCAACCTGTAATAATACCAAAGCTACACCAAATATGCTATGCCATCACATTAATATCTATAGCATAAAACGTTTCCTACCTGAAAAATTACACTATTCCATCACTCCTCTAAAAAGCCATACATAATAATGTTACATTAAACTGATAGTAGATATGCCATAAATTTGGTTCGATGGATCGGCTACCTGGCGAACAACGTTAAGTGAGCGAAGCGAGGAGGCTTGCCAACTTCTGGGTGAGAGGTGAGGAGGAAGGAATATGGATTGATTGAAGAGATGAATCAACAATGCTTGCTTACAATGCAGCACTTGTTGAGGAGGATCATGCCACAGACAGACACATAGTTTGAGTGCTACTAATCTCCAGAGAAGATCCATAGATTGGAGTTGATTCCCCACTTCGAAATCCTGAAGACAAGGTTGATTTGCTTGTGATTCCAGAAGAAGAATGCTCTGACTTTCTATGTTTTTTGTTTTTTTTCTTAGCATTTTTCTGCCATCTGTTCAAGGAATTGCCTATTTGTTCTTCAAATATTGCCTTCTTCATGTGAGAACCCATCTACACAAGAACATCCCATCATATTTGAGAGCACAATCTGAAGTTCACCACAACAAAACACTTACATAATCTGGAAAAACTTTTTGGATTACAAAAGGATGTTTTCATTTTATCCATCAACATGCCCAGAAAGAAAATTGAAAAAACAAACAATCGTTGTCATTGTGCCTCTTTCTCTGTTTTTCTTGCATAGAGGAGACTGCTACAGTTTATTACAAAGTGACACAATTAACAAAGTTTTCTGGATCGACAGTTGCGTAGATTTTTTTTGTTTTTAATTGTTTAAAGTAGTTCTATTTTTATTTTTAATCCTTTAAAGCTTACATGAAAGCCTCAATATAGGATAGTAATAGTCTATTGTCCTATAGAAACAAAACAAAAAAATTCCACAGTTATTATATTTGTCTCCTTAGTAAATCTGTCTCCTACGAGTTTAACTAATTCTCAAGTGACACCTTATGGAGTTGGCTAATCTCTAGACAATTTTCACCTTTTTAGGCATGTTTCATCGAAATCCGGCAACACGATTTGTTGTTGAGAATGAAATTTTCAGTGTTAAAATTGCAATTTTTATTGCAGAAATGGATTCAGCACTCTCGATTACCCTTGGGGCACCCACTTTATGCAATTCCAATCACTGGAAACTACCCTTGAACAATTTCCGCCGGATTTTGACCAGAAAACTCGTTGGATTTCAGGTGCAAATGATCCAGATTTTAGCTTACTGCACACCGTATCTCTAACTTTTTCAAGTACTGGTAAAGTGGAACAAGTTACTAGGGTAGATAGCCAGAACATGGGTGTGTACACTGTATATAGATTGGGAAATGGATCAGTAGGAAAGGTGTGACACTTTTCAGCATTGCGAGACATGGGCACAAGGTTGTTTGAAAAAAATATATTGAATCTGAAGTCAAGTGTAATTTAAAATGTAAAAATAAAACCTAAGAATGAGAAGGTAGTGATCTCATAAGATGCAGTCCTATGCAGGAAAAAGTTAATTGAATAACAATGATCATCTAGGAAGCATTAGTGTGAAATTCAGTATAGAATGTACCTAGTCAGTTGTCAGGTTTAAGCACAGCCATATCGATCTCACAGTTATCGTTTGAAGGAACATGAACAAGAGAAGCATGGAAAAACAAGCTACTGTTTTCCCAAAAAAATTAATTTCAAGTACTGTAACAGGTTGTAATGATAACCAGGAATGGCTGAGGGACATGTCCAAATTCAAAATCATCCCTTTGGCATCACATTTAAGACTCTAATCCCCATCATCATTCTTGTGATCTTCTTTATCCTCGGACTCAAGGTGAAGGTCAAATGGACAAGAGGGAATCATATTTTTGAGTGAAAATGACTGGTAAATGCTATTTTGGATAGACTAGTCTAGGTTCTCTTGGTTTAGAACATCAGGTATTAGTAGAATGCATAAAAAAATGCACAAGGAAGAAACATCTAGATAACAAGATACAGTTCACAAATATATCTCAAAAGCATTTTCAAAGTGGACAACCTCAAAGGAATTTGAGCATTTTTGAGATCATTTTTGAGTTTTTAGCAAGCAGGGTAGTTAACGTTTAGTTTTTGGCAGGTATGGTAGTAAGCTTTGAGTTTTCAGCTCTCAAAAGAGTAAGTTGTGGACTGATAATAACCATTCTGATGTAAGCCTGTATGTAGGTTTTTGATGTAAAAATTTTCACAAAACATCTTAGAGCACCACGTTCATTAATAGTTTAAAGACCAAGGTTATTAAGGCACAAAGCATCCAAGCACTGTGGTATACAAGCTACTGCATCTGCAGAAGGAAGGACACCAACCATGATAGCATCCAAAAATGCATTAGGCAGACCAGCAGCATCTAGCACAGAATAGCAAGTTGGATCTTTGTGAATAAGATCACTCATGACAGTAGCTGCAAGTGAAAAGACCCCACCACCAAAGTCTTTCGATCTTCTGAATATAGTGCACAAGCAAAATGGCAAAGCGCTCTCTTCAAATCCATATAGCCGTGTAGTATTTACAGGAGCATATGTGCCAAGAGATATAGCCCGAAGCAAAGCCTTCATTAGAAGTCTTCTATGATAAGGAACCAATGTGTCAGACTGAGCTATCTGTGTTTCCTCTGACCCAGCAGCATTGATCTGAGGAGACTTACCCTTGAAACCAGAATGTGATTCTTCACTCTGCTTCCTTGCTCCCTCCTCAAAATGGCAGACTTCACACTTCAATCGTGCTATGGTGCTATCTAACCCTCCCAAATCCCTAAATGAGGTTGCAACGGGATTACTATAGTCCATAAAAGCCTCAAGAACATGCACAGCAGCTGTTACCAAGTGTATGTGTTGTGGATCCAAATCTTTGAGAAGAGGGAGAAAAGTTGGCATTAAACCTACATCCCTTAAAGCACTGCAGCCTGAAGAAGAAGAAATTAAAACTGTTACAAGAGAAAGCAGTGCTTCTAGGAAAGATATCGAACAATAGGATGATTCAATGGAAAGGGAACTTATTGCCTTTTGCATTAGACTAGGTAAGATGCCTCGATGTCCTCCTGATGTAATGACATTTAAAACCGTTGACTGACGAGACCTGTCCTGATACAGAGCCCCCAATGCTAGTATTGCCAAAATACGAATCTCTTTAGGAACTACATCATCAAATCGTACTAATGTTACAAGTTCATTAACAAACTCAGGCTCATTGGTGAAATTCCTTCCTTTCAAGCCAACAGCAGACCCAATAGAGGTAGGTGTAGTATCCCATTTCTTTTCTTCTACCTGCAGGAAAGAAACACTTAGTTAGATCGGCAAGGACTCCTGTCTTTATGCCATTATTACATGGAGCCAATTCTCTTAGAGTTGTAGCCAGCTAACAGTGCTAAAACTATTTTATGTAATGTGCCAGAATAATAAGATTCAAGAATAATGTGCTATTGCTTGTTAAAACTTAACACAGGAAAGCATATTTTTCAGTTCATCGAATATTTTGTTCTTGTTTAGTTATTCTTCGATTGTATTTTAGAAATTCCTGGGTGATGCGTTGCAGGTTTTCCACTGTTTTGGACAGTACTTTTGTCTTCATTTTGAAGCCTTTCAATTAGGTATGGCGCCGGTAAGATGGCATCTAGCCCTGTCTGTTGGTAAGATGGCGGGATGCACTTGAGTCAATGTACCACATAGACAACCTATGGTTATCACTTATCTGCTTAGGCATGAATGCATAGAAGGCTAACTCCTCTGTTTGTTCTACAACATGAGCCTTCTATTGAGACCCTCCCTCATTGATTTTTTGTTCAACCAACCTCTTTATGTAGAGCTTCTTCATATGTCTTGCCTTGCCACAGAAGTGACAAGTGATGTTCTTATGACTTTGTGTGGCATTGTCTCCACTGCTCTGACCTTTCTTCTTCATCCATTTACCTTTGCCCTTGAAATTGGCAACAAAGGCATGTTCAAAACTCTCTATCGTACTAATGCTATTGAACTGTTTCTTCCATCTGTCTTGCTGTAAGAGCTTATAGCAAAGCTTATCAAACTTCATGTCAACAACAGTATAGGTAATGTTCAAAGTCTCAATAAAGTTCTCATAAGCATGCCATAAGCTTTTCAAATTTCAATGTGATTGCCACCATGTCTTCTTCATCCATCTTGCACTTAATGGCAACCAGTTGTTCTCGAATATCCTTGATCTTGAGTAAGTGCTCTTGTAATGAGGCACTCTCATCCATTTTCATTGAGAAAAATGTGTTGTTCAAGAAGAATGTCTGTTGTTCTCAAATATCCTTGACTTGAATACAAGGGTGTCATTCTCATTTTCAGCTACAGTTGACCTTATATTGAGTTGGGTATTTATACACCTGCTCCTGT
>LPNX011082011.1:860599-887381 GCA_001517045.1 Pseudotsuga menziesii | reverse complement strand
CCCAAACTATGCAAGCATTACATGTGTCTGAAATAATTAAATAGCTTGAGGAACTGCAAAATCCTACATTATTAGATATATCAAGGCTTCCATCCTCAAGGAACAATTCTTTCAAGAAAAGATGGGCCTCGTAAACACCAATAAATAGACTAACTTGAGCACTCTGTCAATGGGAATTTGATTTTGGAGAGGAGTCAATTATGCTATGCCGTTTGACACACAACCTGATTTACATCTCTCGAAAATGCAAATTAAAGTAAGAGACCAATGAGTGACGAACTAATAAAAATGCATTTGATTTCCAAACCAGTTTTACTATAGTACAAGTAGCATTTAACTTCAAATTCAGTTGTAGTATTCGAAGAACAGAAGGTACACTCATAACATACAATATTTTTTTCTGTCTCTGTTATTTGACAATTTTTGTCTCTGAGAGCAAGATATAAACAATTGTAACTATAGCTTGAGACATGGACTTATAAAAGTAGTATATTTAGAACCCTAGATTGCTGAAGCTTATGGTTTAGGCTTATCAAAATTATCCAGGTTGGGGTAAAGAGAGCAAATAATATAGTGTCAAAATACAGTGTAATGAACATGAGAAAGTTAGCCACCAATTTTCTAGTGACAGTTGATTTATGATCCCGGAAGGATGTAAACAAAGTTTTCCACAAAATGGATCTCAAACTTTGAGAATTCTCGTAGGTTGATGGATTATGAATAAAAATACATTCAAAGAATAAGATAGCAATATAAATTGCTGAATTTGCCTTACCATTTGAGCAAGGTTGAGCTTATTTGGTATATTGTAGGCACTGCTCACTTTATTGGTATTGCAGAGAAAGGGGGCAAAGTTAGTTTGCAGCCATTGTTAGGTGCATCTGCCCATGCCATTAATGCAAATGGAGTGTTTCGTTTTAGAGTGGTGGATTCAGAGTTGCTGAGAAACCATGCCATTTGAGCAAGGTTGAGCTTATTTGGTATATTGTAGGCACTGCTCACTTTATTGGTATTGCAGAGAAAGGGGGCAAAGTTAGTTTGCAGCCATTGTTGGGTGCATCTGCCCATGCCATTAATGCAAATGGAGTGTTTCGTTTTAGAGTGGTGGATTCAGAGTTGCTGAGAAACCATCGTGAATCACAGATTGATCACAAAGTAATTTCTACCAGGAGAGGCCCTGACTCAAATAAATTTATATCAGATTAAAAACTAAAACAGGAAATTAGAGAGATGGCATGTAATGAACAGATTTTCTTAGGATGGTTGCAGATAGGCATAAACAGAAGAGCATGTGATGATAGAGTGTAAGAGGAACATATACATCAGATACAAAATATCAGCAAATACATATACCAATAAGAAGTATAGATATGGTCAATTATTTGCATACATAAGATCACTTGGCAAATGAAAGAGATTTCTATAAAACAGTTCTCCGAGTCACGCTCTAAAAAAACTTGCCCATCCCTTTTATGCCAGTTTTCTAGTGACAGTTGATCTTATGTGTGCATCAAATGTCCAAGCGGAATGGAGCTACTTGCTACAGCATGAGAAGTCCTAGGGGCACGAAATTCTGAAACCTCTTACACATGAAAGATTAGGAAGATGTAACTTGAAACCTTTTACACATGGATATAAATCTTTGAGCAAAAGACCAAACCCCGGTCATGGGCAAAGTATCCACTATTATAAGTATTGTCATCCTTGTGCCAGTTTGCATACTAGACTTGCTTCAGGTTGGGAACGTTGATGGGGAATGGAATTCAAAACCCACACCAAAGACTGAGAAAGCCACTGATGAATTCAATATTATTGGTCTCATAAAGCCTTTCTATGTCATGAGATGTTGGTAAAACAATTATTTATCCACCTCACACATAACTCTTTGTTAATTTTTCGAATGGATCTCTCTATCTGGTGGACGGACCTAAGTGGCATGATATCTAACTGCAAAGCATTGGAGTTAGAGGCCATTGTATGGTTCAATAAGCCAAAGGCTACATAATGACTGAGTTTCTTAAACATCAAATCAATCTTTCGAAAACAATACACATTTACAAAGCGGGAAACCCAACTTAGCTTTTTGGTTAAAGATCCAATCAAATTTAAAAAACAACACACATTTACAAAGCAGGAAACCCGGCCTCTCATTTTTGAAAGAGTTAAACACTGATGATAAGGTAATGGTGGCTCCCAACCTATGACAATAGTGGTAGAGAAAAGCTAGGATACAATGATATGTTCTAAGATAAAATATTGAAGATTGTGATAGCGTACACATATTGAATTTCATTGTACATTATTTTGAAAATGTTGATATAAATCTACAAGACTGAAGGAATTATTACTATGCTTTTGCTAGGGAATGACAGCAAATGGGCTTTTGGGAACATGCTCAGACTAGAAGTATGAATAAACCCAGAAAGTTATTCCTATGACTACAAATGGTAGGACATCAAGTTCACATTCCTCAGACAGATGCCAAACAGAAGGTTTCAAATGCTATTCATGGCTACATCATAATGCAGAATGAAAAACCTAGTTGACAATAGATTTCAAAACATATCTAATCTAATTCATTGAACTAACTAGTCTTAGAGGAACACAACACCGATTCCTATAAGAAAAAGCCTATACCCATTGCACAACATACAATATAAAAGCAGGAGGTTACCTTATGCTCAGAAAAATACAGAAGCAATTCCTCAAAGTAAAAGCCTAACAACAACATAAAATATGAAACGAGAGGTTACATTATGTTTTGAGAAACATGTATGAATTCAGAAACCAAACCTGCAGCAATTTCTCAAAGTAAAAGCCTAAACCCATTTAACAACACACAATATAAAACAAGATGTTACATTATGCTCTGAGAAACATGGATGATTTCAGAAACCAAACCTGTGAATCGAAGCAAGACTGTATTCTCTTGCGTGGAAGACTCCAGAACAAGCACACATAAGCATTGCATGCAAGAATATAGAATGAAGAATACATTATACATTCGACGGATATATAGAGAAGTGCGTGTGGAGTACATTGGACCCCTGGCTCTGCAGTGAGTTGAGCTGTGCGATCTGTGTTTCCATTAGGTAGGCCAAACATACAACCTTCTCACGGTATCCTCACTCGTTCGTGCAAGGTGAAGCAATTTGGAGGTAGGACCTGGACTTTCCCTCCCCGGTGTGAGCAAAAAGGTGAATCCTTTGGCGCCTATGTGACTTTTGGGCGCTTTTCTTTGTTTGTTTGAACGACTTTTTTTTTACTAACGAGCCGTCGGTTAAGCGATGGTTATGAGACGATAATGAGACAAGCCGTCGCTTAACCGACGCTTGTGGCCATATTTATAAAAAAAAAAGAATCTTTGTGATTTTTTGTAAGTTTAAAAAGAGAAATCCACGCGCCGTCGAAAAAAACCGTCGGATTTTGGATCGAAATGTAGTAGTGCGAGATTATTAACTAGATTTTACTAACTAATAACTGAAATATTATTTACAATGTAATCTCGAAGGATTATTCAACATTCCCCCCTTAATCCGAAGGGACATCTGACATGCCAGGCTACATTCTAAATTTTTCAAACTTTTCACGCCCAATGCTTTAGTAAAGATATCTGCAATTTGCTATGAAGTAGGACAATGTGTCAGATGAATGGTTTTGGCTTCAACATGATGTCTAATCAAGTGATATTTGGTGTTGATATGTTTGGTTCGATCATGGAATTTTGGATTCTTGGCCAATTGAATTGTAGAAGTGTTGTCAACAAAGAGAGGCGTTGAAGTCATTTGTTTCTCCTGCAAGTCTTCAAGTATTTTATGAAGCCAAATGATTTCTTTTGTGGCTTGAGCTGCTGCAACATATTTGGCTTCAGTTGTAGAATCAACAGGAATAGATTGCTTTCATGATCTCCATGTGATAGCTGCTGATCCAATGTTCATCAAATAACCTGAAGTAGAGACTCCATGCTCTTTATCTACATCAAAATTAGAATCTGAATAACCAGTCAGATGAAAGTCTGAAACTTTAGAATATTTGATACCATAAGATTGAGTGCCTTTTAAATATTTGAGCACTCGCTTTGCTGCATTCCAATGACCTTCACAGGGATGATGCATAAACCTGGAAAGTATTCCTACAACAAAATTTATGTCAGGACGAGTAGTGGTAAGATAAATTAAACTTCCAACAAGCTTCCTGTACTTTGTTGGATCTTCAAATGTGCTACCTTCATTTGAAGTAAGCTTTAGATTCTGCTCCATTGGTGTTGAAACATGATTACAATCCTACATACCAAATTTGTTTAATAACTCTCCAACATATTTTTTCTGAGAAATGAAAATGTGCTTTGGTTTTTGATCTACAATTCCTAAATAATAATGTAATAATCCCAAATCTGTACATTTTTAAAAAACATCATTGATCTCACCATATTCAAGAGTGTCCTATTCATACATTCTGCCACACCATTTTGCTGTGGATTATAAGGAGCAATTGTTTGATGTTTAATACCATTCTCCTACAAATATTTTTCAAACTCTTGAGATGTATATTCACCACCATTATCAGTTCGAAGGGTTCCAATAGTAAGTTGAGCTTCATTTTTAATCCATAAGTGAAAATTTCTGAATGTATCAAAAGCTTGAGATTTTGCTTTTAATAAATAAACCCAAGACATCCTCGTAAATTCATCAATGAAAGTCATGATATATTTGTTACCATTTGCTGATGGAACGAGCATGGGCCCACATAAATCTGAGTGAACAAGACCAAGCTTTCTTGAAGCTCGAAACATAGAATCATTAAAAGGTTGTTTACTGTGCTTGCCTAAGATAAAAGCATCACATGGGGAAAGTTGTCTTGGAATAGTAGGAAGCCCTTAAACTCCTTTTTGTTTCATAATCCTGAGACTGTCATAACTAATATGACCAAATATTGCATGCCACAATAAGCTAGAAGATAAATTACTATTATGCTGAACCAAAATTTGCAGAATTCTGTGAATTGGATGATGTACCATTCAACTTTAAAAGTTTGTTATCTTCCACTCCATTCATTACAACCTCATTATCATAAGCTCTTCTAATTTCAATGATACCATCAAACATATGTATCGAATGATTTTGTTGTCTAATTTGCACAAGAGATATTAGATTTCTTTTCAATTGCGGAACATAAAGCACGTCAAAAAGTATATAATCAGCAAATCCTGATAATTTCAATCTAACAGAACCAATTCTTGAAGGTTTTAACTGAGACTTATCCACCAAATGCACTACCCCATCAATTTGATCACTAAAAGTTTCAAATAAATCTTTTCTAAAGGTCATATGACATGTGGCTTCGGTGTCCAATAACCAAGTATCATTCCATGAAAACGAAGTACTGAAAGCTTCTTCAATTCCTAGATTACAATGTGCAACAACATAATGTGCAGATTCAGGAGGGTTACCTTTATCTTGTACTTGCTCTTTCTTGTTAACAATTTTATCCCAAGAAGTTCTACAATAACTGGCAGTATGACCAGTTTTTCCACATCTATAACATTGTTTCTCTCCTTGATTAATTCTTCCCCCCCTTCCTCTGTACTGTCCTCTTTGTCCTCTACCTTGACCTCTGCTTCTATTTTCATCCTTTTCAAATTCTTCTTTTGATTTGTGTCCTTTCTATGCAAGACACACAGTTTCTTCATTGGGTTTAGACTCTTTCTTCCCAAATTCTTTCTCTCTTTTTGCAATTTTCTCAACAAGTGTTTCAAAGGTCATAGCTTTCATTTGGCCACTAGTTTGAAGTGATTCTAAATAATGAGTATATGTAGGATAAAGAGCTTTAATAAATGCAGTAAGTTGAATGTCAACTTTTACACCAGTTGCATCAATATCATGGAAAATGGCTCTAATTTCAGAAGCAAGTTTCATTGGATCGTTATCTTTTAACTCTAAGTTAAATAACTTCATTAACAATTGTATGATTTCAAGCTCAGAATGTGAATCATACAAATCTTTTAGTTTCTTTAATGCTTCCCAATCACTTTTGCTAGAAACTAAATGTCTACTTACTTCTTCACTTACAGAGGCAATAATCAAGGCATAAGCCTTCTTGTCCCTGCTTTTCCATAATGCTAACTCTTTGGCATTAGTAGGTGGCACTGGTGCACTTTTGTCCACTTCATTTATTGCTTCTCCATCTTTCTTATCTTCTAAATTCTCATTTTCACAAATTCCATCCCACATATCATTAAAAATAAGGGTATTTTTAACTTTACGAAACCATTCTTGATAATTTTCTTTTCCAGATAAAATAACTCCAACAATTGAAATTAAAGAATTCATTGAAATTTACTGTGTAGTAAATTTTTGTGTACAAAATACAGTCTGATATATTCTTTTCCTTTTAGCCAATGTTCTTTAAAATCTTTTTATCTTCTAAAAAGATTTCCCAAAAGGTTTAATATTTCAATTAAAAAAAAACCTGTACTCAAATATAAATGGCTATTTAAAACTTTTATTTTCTGGAAAGAACTCTCGAGGGATTTGATAATTAATTTAAAGAAACCATTGCAAGAAAATATAAATGGCGGCTCTCTTCCTTTTTCTTTTTCCTTTTTTTTTAAAAAAGAAAATAATTCTTCAAAATAATTACCGGAACAATTTACGTGTAGTCTCCTCTTAATGTGCAGTCTTTGTCTTTCTTCCACAATCTTTACTAAGAAGCTCTCATTTCTTTCTTTCTTGGTGATAGCTCCTTTGCTGGCTCCTCCTTCACGGGCTCTTTCTTTCTCACCGATGCTTCGCTGCCTTTGCTCTGATACCACTGACACAGGCTATGAAGAACCTCAGCAAATCAATATCTTATCACGTGAATGAGTGTTACATATAAAGGAGATTAAAACCGTTATCTACAGTTAGATAACGAGATTATTAACTAGATTTTACTAACTAATAACTGAAATATTATTTACAATGTAATCCCGAAGGATTATTCAACAGATGAGACTAGCAGTAGATTGTATGCAGGGAGCCCTATATGACTGGTGCTCGGGAGTGATCCCGATTATGAGAAAATAGCTCTCTGACTGCAAAAGAGGTAGGAGGAAAAATTTTGGGTACTCCAGCATACTAGTAGCCTTCTTCTTTGAGAGAGTGAGAGTGCCAGGATTGAGTCTTGCAGTGCCACTACTAGTTCATTCTCCTCGTCAGCCTAGGCTGAGCAGGTGGGGAGATATTTTCCTTCGCCGGGGAGGTGGTGGATTGGTGCAAAGTGTCTATGATGATGACTTCTACTTTTGGTGGGAGCAACAGTTGCCATCTTTGGAGCAGTTTCCATATGCTGGAATGGATTACCGTGGTGATGTTGATCTCGTCCTCCCTCCAGGAGGAGCATGGGGAGAGTTAGATAATTTTTATTTTCAAAATTTTAAAATTTTTATGAATTTTAAATATAGAGATATATACATATGTATAAGAGTTCTAATCCTATAAAAATGTCAACATTCAGATATTGGACCAGTCTGCTTGGAAGGGCATCCACGTATGTATGTACGTCCTGTCTTGGGAGAAGACCAGGGATTGATTAGGGTTCTCGAGGGGAAGCTGGCCAGGCTTACCCAGAGAGTACCTGCTCTACGAATTGAGCACATCCCAACCATCATGCAAGAGTTCATGGTTGGTGTACCACCTGTCTGGATACACCTTTTAAGGCAGGTAGCCAGAGCAGTACTGGTATACATAGATGATGTTGAGGCTGCTGAAGTCGAAGAGCTTGAAGAAGCCAAAGTACAAGGTGACCGGGGGGGCCAGGCTGGTCCAAGTGACCAGGGTGGTCAAGCTTAGACCTAGGGGCATTTTGATGGACTTAGATCCATATTTTGTATATTTTTTGTATATTATACAGTTATGACTGGATCTGAGGATCAAAGACTCGACCTATCTATATGGACAGATATTCACACATATATATATATTCACACACACACACACACACACACATATATATATTTCAGTTTATTTACAAATGTTTTTATGTGTTTGTTGTATACTTTTTGTGTGAGATGTGTTAAATGCCAATCCAAGATGTAATTAGCATATGCATCAGTTAATGAATTTTGATTCCTTGGAATGTGATTGAATGTAATGAACTCAAAATGTCTTTCCAATAACCTAACTTTCATAAACTGACGTAATAGAATAGGGTTCCACACCTAATAAGCCCGATTGAGCTGGGAAACCACCAGTCGAGAGTCCAATTGAACTTCCAGCTGAGTGATACCACGTGACAAAGCATCCCATAGAAGCTCAATGACGGCCCTATATTCAGCCACATTATTGGAAGAAGAACCTAAGCAAGCGCCTCCTGAGGCAACTAACTATCCTGAGGGCGAATAAATGACCCATGCAGCCGAAAATAAATTACAAGTGTGGCCACTGGTGCCATCAGTGAAACCTATGAACCTCTCGGAAGACATCTAAAACAACCAGCAGATGGTATAAAAAACACAAACCGATGAACTAGTGTACATAAAAAATACATACAATAAAACACAAGAAAAAGTGCTAAGCCTAAGCATAGTACTTTTTCAGGTAGAGCTCAGTTCTAGGCTCAGCGAGCTTATTCCCATCGAAATTTATCAATTCATATGCACCCTTCTTTAACACTTTCGACACAATATAAGGTCCTAACTACATAGACCTGAACTTTCCTACCCCTAGGGGTTGTTTGTCTTGGTCCCAGAGCAAAACAAGTTCTCCCTCAGAGAAAATTCGAGGCTTGATCGATTTATCATATTGGCTTTTGACCCTATTTTTATGAGCTTAGTTTGTTGTCAGCGCATCTCTACATTGTTCATCAAGGTGTTCTAAATGTAATAGACATTCTTTAAACTCATTCGTATCAAGTAACACATGAATAACAATTCTTAAAGATGGTATTTCACATTCAATTGGGGTAATAGCTTCCACTCCATGGACGAGTTGGAAAGGTGAAAACCCTGTAGCATTTTTTACATTAGTCCGACATGCCCAAAGTGCAGGATATAGCATGATATTCCATTTGGAATGGGCTGCATTAATAGTACGTTTGAGGATAGTCTTCAAAGTTTTATCAACAACCTCGACCTGACCATTTGCTTGAGGTTAGAACGAAGATGAATGTTCTTGTCTAAATCCTAGCATAGTGGTCAGTTCAGTCATCATGCTATTTTGAAAATGACTGCCATGGTCAGTGACAATCACCTTAGGTATACCAAATCGTGCTATAATTTGATTGAACATGAAGAAAGCTGCAGTTTCCCCGTCAGCTTTAAAGGTGGGCATTGCCTCTGCCCTTTTTGTAAAATAGTCTACAGCGATAATGATATATTTATGCCCCTCAGCTGAGGCTGGGTTACACGTCATGTAATCGATCCCCCACTTCATGAAGGGGCCCACTGAGATGACGGGAAATAACAGAGTGGGATGTGACTGCATTTTTCTGGTATAAACCAGACAAGGGTGACAGCGCTTCACTGCTTCCACAATCTTTAAATATTGTGGGCCAGAAATAACCAGCACATAATATTTTCTGGGTCGTTGCTAACCCAGATAAATGACCCCCACATGCTCCACTATGGGCATCATTCAGGACAATCTCCGCTTCCTCGTGGGTAAGACATCGACGCAAAATGAAATCTACCCCTCTACGGTATAAAGTATCTCCTATGATGAGGTAGTTCTTGGCATGTAGGCGTAGTTTACGTCATTTTTCCCCTCGAGAAAGCTGCAGGATACTTCAAAGTCTGGTGATAAATAAGTATATTTCCATACCAGGGATCAGAGGTGGAAATCAAAAAAATGTGCTCATTTGGGAATGAGTCTTCTTCAATAGCTACATCTTCATCTACTGAAAATTTTGCAATAAGCTTAGAAAAAGCTAAGGATTTTTTGGATTTGGCAGACTAAAAATCCAATTCAAACTCTTGGAGAATGACTATCCATTTGTTGAATTTGCCCCCAACTATCCGTCGAGACAAAACATATTGAAAAGGATTAACATATTCCACTACCGTTGTAGTCCTTAGTAAGATGTAGTGACTTAACCTCTGAACAGTATAAACAACTGCTAAGGCCAATTTCTCGACGTGGGAGTACCTGAGTTCAGGTTTGGCTAAAGCACGGCTAATATAGTAAATGACATGCTCTTGGAGCTTATCGTCCTCCTGGACTAGGAATACCCCTATGGTCGACTCAGACGGGGCTAGATACAATATAAAATCCCTAGAGTAATCTAGCGGACGCAATAATGGTGCCAACAACATAGCTTTTTTCAATGCCTCGAATGCGAGTTGTGCAGTTTCATCCCATACAAATGGGGTGTCCTATTTTAGCATGCGCATGAAACCCTTAGTAATCTTGGCATAGTTTACAATGAAACGTCGAAGAAAATTGGACTTTCCCTGCAGGCTCTGAAGTTTCCTGATAGAACGAGGAGGAGGTAGATTTACAATGGCCTCAAATTCTAACTGATCCACTTGAATGCCTCTATTAGAAACAATGAATCCGAGCAGTCTCCCTGACTCGACACAGAACACACACTTGTGGGGATTCAAGTGAATTTTATAGTATTTGCATCATTCAAAAATCAAACGCAAGTGATCTGGATGGTCAATCCTCTTACGAGAATGTGCATGCAGATCATCAAGGTAGGGTTCGACAATGGCTTTAATATCATGAAAGGAAAAATTCATTGCCCGCTGAAAGGTTGCCCCAGCATTTTTCAATCCAAAGGGCATTTTTTTGTACGCGAAGGTACCCCAAGGACAAATGAAAGCATTTTTATGTTGGTCTTCTGGTTTTATTTGAATTTGATTATATTCGGAGAAACCATCCATAAACGAAAAGACTTCACTTCCCACGCAAGCATCAATAATTTGGTCTATAAATGGTGTGGGATAGTTTTCCTTAGGATAGGATTTGTTTAAATCTCTAAAGTCAGTACAGACGCGTATGGTCCCTTGCTTCTTATCAACAGGAACAGGGTTGGATACCCATTCCGTCAAAGCTATGGGGTAAATAAAACCGGCTTTCAGCAATTTTTCCACTTCAACCTTCATTGTCGCCGCTTTACGCGGGTTAACAGGTCTCAAATTTTTCCAAACAGGTTTAGTGTCAGGATATGTTTGGATCTTGTGATCGACTATAGATGGATCAATGCCTGGAATCTCCTCATATGACCAGGCAAAAACGTCGCGAAATTCCTTAAACAAGGCGGTATAAATGGAAATCTCCTCAGGAGAGCAGTTTGCGTCGATATGTATATTTTCCACAACGTTAGGATTTATAGAGATGTTGATAGGGATGGTAGCAGAAATATTTTCCATATTCCCCTCAGCAAACATTCCTTCCCTTGGTAAGGGATTAACGGGCACATCAACATCGTATTCCAGTCTCATATGAAACTCTTGATTCTCTATCCTGCTTAACTCTGGAAGAAAATAGGATCGATGGTGAAGATATTCACAGATCTTATCTTGTCCACACATGGCTTCTAGAATGGCTTCATTCGAAGGTAAAACCATATCTAAGCAATCTGTAGAATGCAAAGAGTTTTCTGCCCAAGCGGGCAAATAGACTTCTTCCAGTTCCTCTGAGACTGAGAGGGGGACCGGAATGGGATCAATAGTGGTTTGGGTGATAGCTTGATAAGCTACTTCCACTGCTGATAAGGGCACTTCAAGTTCATGGTGGGTAGGGAGAACCCAAGGATCAGCCCTATCAACAACCGTGGCTATGGACTTCCCCACATTAGTAGAACCTATATAATTAATCAGAGCTGGAAGATCAAATGTGCCCATCAATGAAGCGTACATTCCAGCTCCTAACCTCTCTACAATAGATTTTGCTAGATCAACCAATGGTATAGTGGACTCATTAGATTCCATGCAGCCTTTTCGTGTAAAATTGAGTTGGTCAACAGTAACCAACTTCCCTTCGTGTGGAAACACTACCACCTGAAAGACGACCGATGCAATAGTAGACATGGCATAAGTCCAGCTTCTTCCCAAGAGAAAATTATAGTCCAAAGGTGCATCAATCACTTCCACCTCAACAGACACCACTTTCCCTGCTAGCTTAATTTCAAAAGCCGGTAGGATACCATGTGGACGGAATGACCTTCCGTTGAAAGCAGTAAGCAAGATGTTTGATAGGACGAGTTCTGGGGATCCAAGTGTAGACACTGAGAGGGGGGGTGAATCAGTGTGAAGCCAATTTTATACTTTTCCTAGCTTATCACTGTTAGCTACCAGTTCATCATTCCATTAATCTACCATGATCATTTCATCACATAGCATAAACATTTAAATCGTCAAGAACCATAACACAAAGGAACACAACACCATATAATTTAGTAATCTTTTTATATTATTTTTTGTCCGGCTACAACTGTTAGGAAAAATCAGCACCTACTGATACATAGAGCACCTACTCTGCATCTAGGACCCTGCCTGGTTTTCTTAGACCCTGCTAAGAAGGGTTTGAGGTATCCTAACCTCAAAAGCAAGTCAAGCTTGCATTTACATTAAGGCTTACTGTCACTGTGTCACATCAACCTCATCTGTCTCTTCAATCTGTTCTGCTGCTGGATGTCATAGGTCTGCTCGTCACCTCAATCCACTTTCCAACTCAATCAACTACTGCAAATCACCTCTGCTCATCATGTAAACTCTGCTGTAACATTAATAACACTGCTGGCCATTCATACTTCACTCATCACCATCATGTCATGAATGCACTGTTGTAGGTGTATTGTTTATGCACCACAAAATAATGTCATCATCATCATGGTCTTCTTTACTTTGTCACTGATCATAACTTGACAGAGCTGAGCATGTCAAGTCTTCAAAGAATTTCAACTTAAACAACACTGCTGCACTAGTCTTCTCAGTCATCTCTGTTCATCTTCTGCTGGTCAACTCTATTCAATACTGCTGGTCAATCTTTGTTGCTGGTCATCATCAAAGCTGCTTATCATCTCTGCTCAGCACACATCAACTTTGCTGGTCCAAAACTTGCATTACCTTGCCACCAAAATATGAATGTGTTTGTCATAGAACTGTAGCTCTGCTATTCTGCTGTTCACACAGGAAATTTTCAACTCATCCTGCTTTTCATACACAATTTACATCATACAACTTTCATATTCAATCAGTAGCATGACACTCAGACATTCTCAGGTCAAAGTCATTTGATATGCTTTGAGTATCACCATAACCTTCACAGACACAAACATGTCAGCATCAATTTGGTCAATCTGATCACTCCACTGCCACAGCCATCAATCTGTCAATCTGTTGCCAAATACAACTTATAATCACAGTTGATTAATCACTGTCAAGTTATCATGGCAATAGTGTAAGAAGGCAATCATTGAGAATGTAATCATACATTATCATACCAATCACTTTCCACTTCAATATGTCACTGTTATCAAGCATACATCATAGTATGTGAAAGGCATCATCATGTCATGGTGTATCAATTCATATGTCACAACTACATACTTCAGCTTGCACCACAGTACATATATTTTTATTACAAATGTTCATACATACCTCTTCACTTCTTTACCTCAATCAATAGTCTCTGAGCATATATGTCATTGCTGAACATATTACTGTGAAAACATCATCTCACTTGCAAAGCCAAACTCGTGACTGTGTAAATCCTCTGCTACTAGTCAATTTCTGAACTTGAAGCTTTACTGTACATACCTTTATCTATGCATGTTGTTACAGACTTCAAGCTTTAGACTTCGACCTTGGAGATAACCTATATGTAACCTTGTAGCAAATTTGGACTGTTTGGTTTAGATGTTGTGAGTAAGAATGCTCCCAATTGCTGCTATACTGTGGAATAACCCTAGGAAAGGGAAATCATGAAGATAAGAACCAAAACTTGGACACCATCTACTGTAATGCATTCCTCTAAGAAGAAGAACTCAGACAAGTTCACGGCTGCTGCAGACCATAGTCTTGGACTGTCTTTTAATACCGCATAGTGCATAAAACCCAGACTGTATGCTAGTTTAAATATTTTGTCAAACACTTTAATGCTTGACTGTTGTAGGATTCCACAAGATTAAATAGGAGTTGAAGTGACTGTAGTTTTCCCTTTTTATGCCCAACAGCATACTTCTTCAGCGTATAAATCAGAATGGACAGAGAAGTATAAACTCCATTCTGTACAGCAGTAATCTCTTGAGAATAAGGCACTGATATACGTGCAAATAACAGACTTCACATAAAATATATCCCTGGTGCCTACAGTGAACAGAAGTGTGTTCTTCCTGTAATCTCTGGCTACTGATTTTGAATGCTTTCAACAATGAGTACTTCCAGTTTGAGAACTCCACCGATATGACTTGACTTGTCCACAAAGACACACAGAAATCTCTTGCCCAAATGAGAGTGCGCCCTCCACAGTCTAAATCTATCCACGGCAATGGAAAACTCAACCCACAAACATTTGTTCAAACTCCACAGCCTCACAGACTGTGCGAACAATGCATGGATAAAAAATAGCAGCAATCCTAGCAAAAGAACTAGATCTCCATTTCCCACGATTTCTCTAATTGTCACAGCATTTTCTAAGCAACGATTCGATCTCAAGAGATACACGAATCCATATGAAAGTGGACTGACTTTCCTTCAAACCTCAATGATATTCACAGCCCTTAAACTGGTAACTCAGCCTCTCTCTCATAAGCTCGCGGCCCTCTCCCACAAGATTTCGGTTTCCTCTTCCTGCAACTCGGCACCATACACGAAATGTAACCCCACAGAAATTTCTGAGTCTCAAAGTCTGCTGCAAAAATTCTATAGTTCGGGACTGCTCCTCTTCGTGGCCTCTATCCAACGAGCTGCTCTACAAAAATTTCCACGCTAATGTGTTTTCTGCTCCACAAAAATTTCACGCTAATATTTTTCTGCTCCAAAAAAAATTTCCACGCTAATGTTTTTTCTGCTCCACAAAAAAATTTCCACGCAAATGTTTTGCTCCACAAAAAAAAATTTCGCGCTCCTCTTTTTTCTAGTGTGCCAAGGTGTATATATACACATTTAAGCGTGTTCAAAGAGAGCGACTTCAAAAAGGTAAAAAGGTAATATGGTAAGTGTTTTAATCTTCTTTTTTTTTAATATAAATTTGTTATTTTTCATTTTTATTTTTATTTTTCATTTTTTATTATTATTTTTATTTTGACTTTGAATTTTAATTTTAATAAATCATGTTATTAAAAGACCACCCTACACTAAAGTTAGACAGTCACTTCTTATCATAGGGGTGTCCACTAGGGCTTGCATGTCTTTATGTATCCTTTTATCAATATATCAAGGATTCATACACATGAGCCATACCGTTTTTACCAAAGAGGGTTCAAGGGCCTTCATAAATATTTCATGACTTCATTAAGTCATCAATGACCATATATTCATGCAAGTAGTGGGCTCCATGAGCTTTTTCATCAATAAAGGGGCTTCATGGTCTTCTTTAACCTATGAAGGGCTTTTCCTTTAACCAATGAAGGTATTTTCCATCGTCCACAAGAGCTTTAGCATCACCACCAAGGCTTACATCATTATTGGCAGGGTCTTCAGCATCTTCAGCAAGGTCGTGACATCAAGATCCAGTCTTGTGGGTACAGGGACCTTGTCCATGTTCGCATCAATGACAATTTCATCAACAATCTCCCCCTTTGTCATTGATGACAACAACTCATGCTCCCCCTATGAGCATGCTCCCCTTTTGTCTGCATCTCTCCCTTTGTCTTCATTTCTCCCCCTTTGGCATCAATGGCAAAGGGTGTCCACATACCTGAGTCTGAGATCTCTGATCACTGCTGACTGCTCCCTGGTTTTTGCTCCCCCTGTCAATATGCACGATCCTAGGACCTGTCTCTATGCCTGGAGTAACTATCCTTTCTCCTTTGAGTTCATTCTCCAGCCTCATGAACTCAAGGTGTGCTAAGGTCTTTGAGAGACCTTACACTTGGCTTGCCATATGGCAGCCATCCTCCCTACTCTGATCAGCTTCTCCTTTCTGCAACTGATCAGTCTTCCTTATCCATACTTGCTTCTTGGCATCTATCCTTTGAGCATCTGTTCCTTCATTGTCCTTGCTGGTTTTCTTGGCTGAGCTATATGTTAGTCTTCTTATATCATTCCAACAGTTTTGTGCTTTGTGTCCAAATTTGTTGCATGACCAGCACCTAACTGAGTTGTTGGAGCTTCCAATACTTCCTTGATCCACTTCATTTCTCCATGCCTGAGCATATCCCTGACTGTAGGCATTTGTCTTCTGATCTTCAAATCTTCTTGTTGATATGTATGAGCTACTTCTTCTTGGTTGATTTCTTTGACTGGCACATTCATGGGCTTTGTGTCCAAACCCACTGCAGGTGTAGCACCTCAATGTGTGACATGTGGTAGCAACATGTCCGACTTGATTGCATGTCCAACATCTAACTGAGTCATTGGGGATTCCAGCCCTTCTCCTTCCATAGAACCTACAATCCATAGCCTTATGACCAAAGTTAGAACAACAATAACAATAACCATTGAAGCCACTTTCATACCTGGGTCTTGGAGTTGTTTCCTTTATGAAGTTGCTTTGATGAACAGACCTAACTCCTTGCTTCACCTTTGAACTTCCAAAATCCTTGTTGTCATGTGCAGGTGCCTGGGGAGCAGCTTTGGACGTTGATGGACCTGCTACTGGAGTCTTCAGGGACCAAGTGTCATCTTCAAGTTTTTCTTTGTTCTTCTTGTAACCAATACCAGTTTTGTCGAGTGGAGATCTTTGGCAATCTAAGATCTTATCTAGGACAATTGAACTGTCCTGGAGCTTGACAAAGGCTTCATTTTTCTTATCTTTCTTCCTGAGACCAACTACCTCCATTTCCAGCTTCTGGACTGTTTCCTCCTTTTCTTCTAGCTATCTCTTCAAGATTTCTTCTGTCCTCTTGGCTTCCTCCAGTTGAGTCTTCAAGTCATGATTTACCTCTCTTGCTTCTTCAAGCATTTTTGAATCTTTATCATGGTTCTTTTGTTCTAGGTTTAAGTCGATCAAATCAATCTTTAGCTGTTCCTTTTCTACTTCCTTTTTCTTCAGCAATTTCAGCCAACATACTCCTTCATGCTTAAGTTTCTTAAGCAACTCCTTTAGTTCAACATTCTTCTTTTGGAGATTATCCATATAATCAAAGGTTGTCGTCCTAAACACCTTGTAATCAGATTGATTAAGATCAACTTTGTTCAAAAACCAATCAGCTCTGAGATCTATGTGGCATACATAGTTTATAATTCTTTGTTTAGCTTTCAACATTGCTTCATCATCATCTGCAAGAACCTTCTCAATTTCATCACACAAGCTATCATAATCACAAGAGTTCATACCTTTACTAGAGTCCTCTTCTTGTTTGAGCTCTTCTGGGGGCTTGTCTTCTGATTCCTGATTTGTCTTTTCGGATTCTAGCCTCACCTTCTGATACTCCCTTTCCAACTTGAACCATAGATCTTTTGCTGAAGTGTTTTCTCCTACACTTTCCTTCACTGAGCTGGGAATTCCATCCATGAGAAACTTCAAGGCTGTAGTGTTGTCCTTCTTCGCTTCCTTTTGTGCAGCTGATTTTCCTTTCTTGTTTGATGGAGCAGGTGGATTAATAACAATTTCCCAAACACCAAAATTCTTCAGATAAGCCTTCATTTTGCTCCTCCAACTGAAATAATTTGCAATATCCAGTACATGCACATCATTACTTGATGACTCTTTCTTTTCCTCCATTGTGTCTAAGGATCTCCTTCAAGCTTGCTAGGCTCGTTACGAAGGCCTGCTCTGATACCAATTGTAGACACTGAGAAGGGGGGTGAATCAGTGTGAAGCCAATTTTATACTTTTCCTAGATTATCACTGTTAGCTACCAGTTCATCATTCCATTACTCTACCATGATCATTTCATCACATAGCATAAACATTTAAATCATCAAGAACCATAACACAAAGGAACACAACACCATATAATTTAGTAATCTTTTTATATTATTTTTTGTCTGGCTACAACCGTTAGGCAAAATCAGCACCTACTGATACATAGAGCACCTACTCTGCATCTAGGACCCTGCCTGGTTTTGTTAGACCCTACTAAGAAGGGTTTGAGGTATCCTAACCTCAAAAGCAAGTCAAGCTTGCATTTACATTAAGGCTTACTGTCACTGTGTCACATCAACCTCATATGTCTCTTCAATCTGTTCTGCTACTGGATGTCATAGGTCTGCTCGTCACCTCAATCCACTTTCCAACTCAATCAACTGCTGCAAATCATCTCTGCTCATCATGTAAACTCTGTTGTAACACTAACAACACTGCTGGCCATTCATACTTCACTCATCACCATCATGTCATGAATGCACTGCTGTAGGTGTAATGTTTATGCACCACAAAATAATGTCATCATCATCATGGTCTTCTTTACTTTGTCACTGGTCATAACTTGACAGAGCTAAGCATGTCAAGTCTTCAAAGAATTTCAACTTAAACAACACTACTTCACTAGTCTTCTCAGTCATCTATGTTCATCTTCTGTTGGTCAACTCTATTCAATACTGCTAGTCAATCTTTGATGCTGGTCATCATCAAAGCTGCTTATCATCTCTGCTCAGCACACATCAACTTTGCTGGTCCAAAACTTGCATTACCTTGCCACCAAAATATGAATGTGTTTGTCATAGAACTGTAGCTCTGCTATTCTGTTGTTCACACAGGCAATTTTCAGCTCATCCTGCTTTTCATACACAATTTACATCATACAGCTTTCATATTCAATCAGTAGCATGACACTCAGACATTCTCAGGTCAAAGTCATTTGATATGCTTTGAGTATCACCATAACCTTCACAGACACAAACATGTCAGCATCAATTTAGTCAATCTGATCACTCCACTGCCACAGCCATCAATCTGTCAATCTGTTGCCAAATACAACTTATAATCACAGTTGATTAATCACTGTCAAGTTATCATGGCAATGGTGTAAGAAGGCAATCATTGAGAATGCAATCATACATTATCATACCAATCACTGTCCACTTCAATATGTCACTTTTATCAAGCATACATCATAGTATGTGAAAGGCATCATCATGTCATGGTGTATCAATTCATATGTCACAACTACATACTTCAGCTTGCACCACAGTACATATCTTTTTATTACAAATGTTCATACATACCTCTTCACTTATTTACCTCAATCAATTGTCTCTGAGCATATATGTCATTGCTGAACATATTACTGTGTAAACATCATCTCACTTGCAAAGCCAAACTCGTGACTATGTAAATCCTCTGCTGCTAGTCAATTTCTGAACTTGAAGCTTTACTATACATACCTTTAAATGTAACCCCACCGAAATTTCTGAGTCTCAAAGTCTGCTGCAAAAATTCTATAGTTCAGGACTGCTCCTCTTCGTGGCCTTTCTCCAACGAGCTGCTCTACAAAAATTTCCACGCTAATGTGTTTTCTGCTCCACAAAAATTTCACGCTAATATTTTTCTGCTCCAAAAAAAATTTCCACGCTAATGTTTTTTCTGCTCCACAAAAAAATTTCCACGCTAATGTTTTGCTCCACAAAAAAAAATTTCACGCTCCTCTTTTTTCTAGTGTGCCAAGTTGTATATATACACATTTAAGCGTGTTCAAAGAGAGCGACTTCAAAAAGGTAAAAAGGTAATATGGTAAGTGTTTTAATCTTCTTCTTTTTTTAATATAAATTTGTTATTTGAATTTTTATTTTTATTTTTCATTTTTTATTATTATTTTTATTTTGACTTTGAATTTTAATTTTAATAAATCATGTTATTCAAAGACCACCCTACACTAAAGTCAGACAGTCACTTCTTATCATAGGGGTGTCCACTAGGGCTTGCATGTCTTTAGGTATCCTTTTATCAATATATCAAGGATTCATACACATGAGCCATACCATTTTTACCAAAGAGGGTTCAAGGGCCTTCATAAAGGTTTCATGACTTCATTAAGTCATCAATGACCATATCTTCATGCAAGTAGTGGGCTCCATGAGCTTTTTCATCAATAAAGGGGCTTCATGGTCTTCTTTAACCTATGAAGGGATTTTCCATCGTCCACAAGAGCTTTAGCATCACCACCAAGGCTTACATCATTATTGGCAGGGTCTTCAGCATCTTCAACAAGGTCGTGACATCAAGATCCATTCTTGTGGGTACAGGGACCTTGTCCATGTTGGCATCAATGACAATTTCATCAACACCAAGAGCTTTCCAACATGACAAGGACATAACACATGTAGAAGCACCCTCGTCAACAACTACCCTTCCAATGGTCTTTCCACCATGGATGACATCTATCGATAAGGCTACATGGTAAGGTAGGCAAATTTTGACATCAGATAAGTGAAATTTTTCCATGAGACTCGATGAGTCCATACTGCCTAAGGTTGCTAAGAGTGCATCCCACTGGACGGGACAACTCTATAACACCTCTAAAGCCGACATTGCACAAGGTGTCTGGGCTAAGTCTTCAACTACAGAGTAGTTGGATGCAGCCCTAGCATTAGGATTATGCAAGGTCTTCTTAAAGACACCTTTCAATATCTTGGGCATAATTTCAGCAGGTTTCTCGATTGTGAGAGGGTTAGAAGTTTCACCTATAGACTTACCCTTCTCTGAGGTCTCTTTTTCATAGTTCTTATTCCTAGTATGTAGTAAAGTTTGAGATCAAACCATGTTGATATAATTGAGGTCAGGAGCATTTGGGGTGCCCCCTGCTGCATTTGAAGCTGAAGCTGAATTATGTCCTTGGGGAAATGCATCCTTCAAGACAGCCGGTTTTTGAGCTTTTAATAGCTTCTAAGCTTGTTCTATAAGGGGACAAAGATGGGTGAGGTGATCTTCATGGCACAACTTACATGGGAATTTCACCTTCTTTTTTTCTTTCTTGCCCCCATCAGCATTATTTGTGGGTTTCTGCTTGTTTTGTTTTCCCTCCCCTTTCTATCCTCTTTTCTTTTTCCCACCGGGTTGCTGATTACCCTTCTGAGAGGTCTGTGCAAAAACATTTGCATTTTGGGGTGAGGGGGCAGCCATTGCTGTCTTCATCGTAGAATGTTTGACGAACAGCTGATGGAGCTGTTTGGCCAAAGATTCTACAGTGGGAGAATTCACGGAACCAACCACACCATCAGCATGGGGTCCGGGCTTAGGTTTCTCTGCATCGTACATTGGCCTCAGTGCCTCAGGGATAATCTCATATAAGATCCCAGATTGAGAATAAATCAAGTCAAGTTGCTAGGCCCTGAGGATAGCTTCTTCCTCGTTCGTCACTCCTGAAGTAGATACGTCCTTAGATATATAAGGAAATAGGTATTTAAGGAACCATTCTAGTAAGAACTCACGAGGAATAGTGGATTTAATAAGGCTCTTCCACCTCCTCCACTCTTGGATGTGGTCCAAGATGTGGGTGGCCTTGTTCTACCGAAAAGTAGACAACAAGTCCGTTCTGAAATCATATCGAACAAGAAGGTGGAAGTGACTAAGGAAAGCATTAGCCAAGTCCCAAAAACTACTGAACGCAACAGAAGGAAACTCAATGTACCATTTTGTTGTAGTACTCATCAAGGTTCTTTGGAATAGCCTCAACCAAACTGAATCTTCATTCAGTGAGTTGGAAGAGCACCATAAATGAAAAGTGGTGGCATGAGCCCTAGGATCTTCACCAACTTTTCCTTCAAACTTTGGGATGTCCGAGGGCAACTTGGTAGGTACAGGCAACCAGGAGGGATCATGCCTCACCGGGTCATTCATCATTTTAGATAAATATGGCAAGTTTAATGTTTCCAGGAAAGGAAGCTTAGGTCTAACCGGAGCACTAAAAGTACCAGTTTGGGGATTAAAGGGACCTTCCCTTATGTTCCCATATGTGAAGGTGGGGTTGCCCCCTGCTGTCGGTTGTGAATAGGATGGGTTGCTTTGAAAAGGGTTCCATCCATAAGCCACATGATTGTTTGTGTAAGGTGCAGTATAAGAGGTTCTGGCAGCCCCAGTCGAAATTGGGGTTTGAAATATAGGAGAAGGTATCCCTCTGCTAAAAAGAGAAAAGGGAGAGCTCGTAAATAGAGCAGAAATAGGGGTTTGGAAACCTTGACCATAAGGGTTAGTGCTTCCAAACTGCACCCCTACATAAGAGGGTGTAGGGCCTACGTATGGAGTGGATGGGGGAATGTGCCCCCCATTCCAAGGAAATCCTTGGACAAAAGTCAAGGATCCTGTCGGACCACTTTGGGTAGTGTGTGCGAAGGAGGTAGGTACAGTAGGTACACTAGGAATCCTAGTGACCATTCCACCAGAAGCACTTGCTAGACTTGTGGGAGCCGGTGGTTGAACCACTCAGCTCGCTAGAGTTAAGGGTGTAGTAGGTATGTTTGTTCTAGGGGTACTAACCGAGGGAGGTAGCACCCCTTCAGCCGGAGCAGCTGGGGTGAAGGTAAAAGAAATTTCTCTTGCAGTAGACATTATCCTACCCACAGGGACACCAATCATGAGTGGATTAAAAGGACGAACCTAAACGATCACAGGATTGTTTAAAATAGTCAAAGGTGTATTAAAATTCCTTGCAAACTCGTCAGCCTACAAGTCTTCTATCTTAACTGTGTTTAAATTAAGACAGTTTTCCCTAAGTTTTGGTTCATCTGGAACTTCACTGACTCCTATCGATTCAAATGAACCGTCTGTGTACAATCTCTGTCTTTGAGGGGGAGGTGGAGGTTCCAATGTGATAAGAGGAGGAACGTTTTGCAACCTTCGAGACCTTCTGATAGGTTGGTCCTCCACGATTTTAAATTTGACTTTTCAAACCCTAAGGTCGGCTAAACACAGACAAACCACAGAGCAATCACTACGAAAATTTCTAAAGTCTCAACAGTCAGAAAGGATAAAAGATATGCTTTCCTGAAGATAGCTGAAAGACAATTTCTTAGCGTCCTTGAAGAGGTTCTTAGGCACAAGCGGAGGAATCACCCACCGCCCTCCTATACTTTCAACAAGGGTTACCTTCCAAGCCCATCCAAGGTGAACTAGAAATAGCCTTCTAGTTTACCTATGCATAAACCCTAGATGTTAAGAGACTAGAGGCTACCTTAACTATACCAACAGTATGGGGGGACAGTTGCAATCCTGATTCGTACGCATCGGCAGGGTAGCTGAGCCTGAAACTCTATTTAGGATAGAATCCCTAGATACATAAAAACCTTGGTTTACATTTCGACAAGGAATCGAAGGGTTATCTCCTCAGTCCAATGCCTCCACGCGGCCTCGTGCTTGACTCCCTTTTGAGAGGAGCTTCCCAGATACTATCGATAAAGAGAAGGATTTACCAATTGATTGGCCCACTATGTCTGAATTTAAATACTTATGGGAAGTTTACACTTCCTATCCCACAAGTCTAGCCTAAGCTAGTAGGTGTATGGCCCTATAAAACAAAAAATTACTAATAAATTTTAATTATAGCGTTCATTTTAAGGGCTATCTTTTACTCAGAAGGAAAGTGGAGTGAAAGACTATGATGTTTTTGACTCGATATGAAATGTAAAAATAACAGGTGTATAAATGGATTTCAAAGCAAATGATCACTACTTAAAGCAAACTTCTCTTTTCTTTTTTTAGTAAATATAAACTGATGAAAATGCAACTAATAAACAAAAAACTAAGACTATATTTTTGTAATTTTCAAGATATTATTTAAAAACTGAAAATAAAACTACTCTATGCAAATCAAATGAAAAAGTTTCTAATGTTTTCTTTTCACTTTTCAAATTCCTCAAAAACTATTATGCACCTAAATGCACAATTCTTGAGTATGATTGAATAAATTATCTATATAAAGTAAGCAAAATGAAGCAAAGCAGATTCATAAAAACAAAAATCAACCACCTAAGGAAGACTTGGAAAAACCTAGCTTGGGAAGACACAATGAATGGAAATCACTGAAGTCAAACAAAGGCAAGTGACAAACCAACCCTATCCAGAGATAGAAAAGGATAAAATAGTGTCTAGAACCCTGATCACCAATTCAGACAACCAGCACTTGAACCTCTTACCCAACAGGAAAATCCACTTCAAGTTGCTAACAAAAAGACAATCCAAACAATAAAAACTCAAGGGCTTACTAGGAAGCACAAAACATATTGGCTAACAGGGTCATCAAACTTATAGTGCAATGTTAAAATTAAAGACCACTAAGCAAAACAAAATCCACAGAGGGACAGGGACAAGCAAACCCTAACCCAAAAATTTTGTTTCTCAGGCTTGTACGCGATTGTGTACAAAAGCAATCTGTGTACTATACGCGACTGTGCAATAGCGCAACCCACGTACACAGACCTCTGTACACAACTGTGTAAAAGAGAAACTCACGTATAGGAGTTAAATTTTTCAAAAAGGGGAAAAATTATAAAGGTCTTCAAACACCACTCCAAGCATGAACCAAGACAAGACACCACACACTGAATCAAAGCAAAGACTGGGCACAGATCTACAGAGTTAACCCACAGCAGTCTGGGATCCCTAGCGGAGTCGCCAGTTCTGTTGTTTAGGAATAAACACCCTTATAACCTAGGGTTTGGGGTTACCAACTTACTTCTAAAACTTGCAGACAATTAGCTTTAGTTAAATGCAGAAAGGAAATAGGAAGAAATATTGGACTCAACCAATTACCGACGGTTGATCCAAGTTTTATCTTCTTCCGCTCTGCTTCTCTCCAAAGCTTTTAGGGATGCACCTCCTTCACTTGCAAAGAGAAAATCATACAAGTACAATCTTATACATGTATATATGACAGGTTAGATAAACAACATATATAGTTCTTAATCAAATATATTCATCAAACACTAATACATGAAAGAGACTCAACACAAAGTTGGAAGAAGAATTCTCTTTATTAACAATCAGTGAATGAGATAAGTATACAACCCAACACCTGAGACAAGGACTCCTCTGCAACCAAAGGACTCTGAGTTCTGTTGGTCCAAGACTTCTGAAGATATACTACCAGCATAACTTTGCTCTCCAAGATTCATTCTATTAATGCCCTCCCTAAGGCCTCTATTTATACTTTGGGAAATAGAGCAGTTTCAAAGGTTGAGGAGGTTGAGACAGTTGAGATGGTTAATGATTAGGGCTCAACTAATCTCCATTAATCATGATTTATATTTTAAATGTCGAATGGAGATGTACGCGATTATTGATACTGGCAACCCGCATATGACACGTGAGTTTCTTTAAGGGAAACCCGTGAATAGATCTGTACGTGGGTTGCAATGGGAATAGTAGCATACAATACGTGAGTTGTCAACGAGGATAGTCGCGTATGTACGTGGGTTTCAATGAAGATAGTCGCATATGCCAATTTACACTTAGAAAAATAATGTAGCAAGCTGGTTGAAAGGTAAATGCATCTCATGTCATGCCCATCTATAGTGTTTTGACAAACTTCAATCTTGAAATGTCCTTTTGTGTACCAACATAATGAATTATTGGCACTCGGATGGAGAAGTTCCATTTGGGTCGATAACACATACCAACACCAGTGATATTTCCATCTAATTATGCAGTACCATTGAAATTACCCACGGGGTAAGAGATTAAGAAATATGGAGGTTAGTACAATCTTTGTGTCGGAGAAAGAGCATAGAACTTTTCCCTGGGATCACTAAGCGTCTTTTGAATGGTAAGATTATAACTGACCTGCGAGTTTTAAAAAATGACAGATTTTCTATGACACCAAATCCCCCAACATACATAGATTGGAAAATAAGAAAATTTACCCCATCCATGATCCATGATTCAAGACTACGGTCAAAAGAGATCTATCCCCAATTTTTTTTTTTTATTGAATAAACTATAAAGGTTGGACTAGACAGCTCGCATAACAACACAAGAGCAGAAAAAGTGGTCTCAGATCTCCACAGAGCTACGACATAGACTGCAAATTCCTGAGCCAAGCCACCATTTTTTTAATAAGTTCTCCCAAGAGAATTTTATTTTCCAAAGCCAGCGAGCTAGCATAAACATAAAAAATTAAAAAGGAAGTTCCAATCCCAAAGTTTATTTTTCCATCACTTCTTTGGATCATTTTTTTCTCCACCTATGTTAATTATGCTCCTTTTGCATCCAAAATACCACTATCAGGATTTCACGACGAAAGGATAGAGTCCTCCTTGTTTGATAGGCAGATACCACTTTTTATTCACATAAATTTAATTCAAAAGATATTTTTATTATTTTTTTGTTAACTACACTTAAGACTAGCACACTCACATAGTGTGTAGCTGGATCACGTCAATACAAATCAAATGGTTAATAAATAGTTATGGAATGGAAGAAAGTTTGGAATTTTTTTTTAATTCCTCATATTCTTCTAGTTAAACGGGTTCAACTATGAGTTATCCATGCCTAGCTACATGTTATCACTGACATTCGTCCTGTTATCTATTTATCAGCTATTAGTTTTTTATATTCTTTTTCTTTCTATCTCGCATTCTTCTAGTTATCTGCCATGAACTGTTGGTTATCCATTCATCAGCTATGAGTTATCCATCCATTGCTATCACTTATACATTCATCACCTAGCTACCAGTTATTTTTTATATTCCTTTTTTTATAATTGTTTATTTCGAATTTTGAACGATTGCCATAGAATCAATCTTGACAGTACACTTATCTCA
>LPNX011082011.1:827180-859779 GCA_001517045.1 Pseudotsuga menziesii | reverse complement strand
ATATATATATATATATATATATATATAGATATATATAGATATAATTTTTACTTTTTATTCATACATAAATTTAATTTAATTCTTTTCTTTTATTTTTTAATGACACTTAAGATTAATTGGATTTTTTTTTCACATAGGAATAAGTGACTGAGAAACCCACCAATAATTCACCATAAAGAATGGTAAACCGTCCAACTTTAGACAAAATGCGTGACCCCAAAAAACTCAAAGTTGGAACTCGTGAGCTCAACCCTCTCTAAGAAAATGTGCACACATCTTACTAATTAAGCTATCCCTTTGAACTAATTTGAATAAAATCTATATATTTTAATATGTTTTAAAATAAAATCTAATTTGAATATATATTTTAATATGTTTTAAAATATATATATTTTGATGGTGTTGCTCAAGAGGAACCTCAATGTTATGGAGCAATGGTATGGTTCCCTTGTTAGAATTTTATTAAATCAAGTTCAAGGTTGGATTTGGAAGAAATAGAAACAATTATGCAAAGCTTTTAGTGCTAAAGTTGTCTTATAAAGGGGTAAACAAGGTACATGCATTTGGAAATTCTTGATTACTAATTATTTAGATGAAGGGGTCATATCTCTATGAAATTTACTTTTATGGTCAATTCTTGATGAGACACATTTAAATTAGTTTTTATCTCTATATCTTATTAACAAATTAATAGGGAAATGAATTCTCAGACATATGGACTATAAAAAGAAGGGGACTCTTTAAAGATTAGCTACTAAGAATATTTGTTATGCATATATTTCAGTTAACTAGAATAAGAATTTTTGGGTATATGTATTACATAGTGATTGATACTAGCGTTGGATGAGACTCCACATGTAACAGGCCAGAGACCTTGAATGATTGCCTTCTTTTTTATGAGATATACAATTTTTGTTGCCTTAAATATTCATTTTTAATGATTATCGAACTACCTTTTTTATGTACTCGATTAAGGTATTTTCCTATCAGCGTTCACTGGCCACAAATTAAGTGGTTGTGCTAATTACTAATTACTTTTTGTATGTTATGAGCTGGCATTAATTTTTTTAATTACTTTTTATTTTTGGGAACATTATGTTACGTTACGTAACTTAACATGAAAACATTTTCCATGTATTGGGTTGTAGAGCATAGAGAGTACTCAGTGTCACAACCACAACATGCACCCACTTTTTCTAACGTCTGTTGTGGTGTGCAACACTTCCTGGAAGCCTCCCGAGGGCGTGGCCAACTAGGGTGCCATCTCCAGCAGACTACACCTAAACCAACCATGCATAATTTTTAACTGAAACACTTATCTCTTACACTTGTTTACTTAGCACGGTTACTTATTAAGCTTCGTTTACACAATAACATCAAGTAAATAAACCATGCATTCATTCATCCACAGAAATGCAAGTAAATCAAGAGACAAGTATGGGTGGGGTGCCCAACCAACTAACCTCATAAAACTTTTATATATTGTAACTATAATACGATGGTGGATCTATCAAACCGAAAAATCTCCTAGTGTGCGCCCAACCAGCAAACACACCAAAATACAACTTTACAAAGAAGACAAGTTGACCCCTCCTAGGGTGTCCAACTCTATGATTTGTCGATTATCGCTAACCCTCTTCGTTCATTGCTGCCAAAACTGCCACTGTGTTGCTGACTTGTTTAGAATGATGGCTTGCCAAGCCGTCACTCCCATAAACCTATTGTGTTGCTGAGCCATACTATTTTAGCAAACTGGTCTTGTGACTTGTGGAACTAGGAGAGCATCCATAGTGCGCTTTCACATTGGCACCTTGTTCTTAATTGCCAAAACTTCATTTGTGCCTCTTCATCATTTGACATCGTGCCTTTATAGGCATTGCGTGAATGAGCGCGACTCGAAAGGTGGGTGTGCCCCTTTTCTTAGAGCACACTCTAGCTCTGGGTCAATGCATTCTCCCCCACCGAGCTATCCACTTCCCCCATGCATGCACTTTTTTGGTCCGTCATGGTGTCATCGATTGGGTCATCAGTTGCGACTTCGACGAGCGCTCGGTCCATATCTCCCGAACTACCAAGTGCGTCCTACTCATCATACAAAATTTCCCTCATGTCACAATGTTACGCGTGCCATGTGGGCGCTCGATCCAACTTGCCCAAACATCTAACTTAGTGCTTCCACTAGCATGGATCCCATGTGACTGATGTGATTGTCAGACACGCTTCCTATGGAACACATTGTTTTTTGGTTTGCTTCATCTGTGCTCTATACGAAGGTGCGTTTGACTATCCAGAGAGTGCTCAGGCTCTGTCATGTTGCCAACTTCAAACATGGTACCATGCTCATGGGCTTTCCAAGATCCAATATTGAGTGTGGTCTTCGTTTGTGGGAGTGCACCCATACTCGTTCCACGCGCTCCACTTTCACTCTGTCACTTGGCCAAGGTACCACTTTCCAAGTATTCCTGATTGAACATGTGTTTTCCCACATGGGAACCCAATCCAACCTCTTGGGCAGGGGTGAGGTTCATGGCTCTAACAACCTCCCGCACTTAATCTTGTTTTCATCCTGAAAACATCCCATGTAACTATTGTCCTTAATAACATGCTGCAACCATTTCATATGGACGATTCACAACTAACTGCAGCTAAGAATCTCTAAGAGTCCCTCATGGTTCAACTATTATTCCTAACACCTAGCAGCCCATCAGTACTTAGTCAATACGTCAAAATCTTGATTCATTGCATGCCCCTAATGTTAGACAAGTTGGGTAGCTAATCCAACCATCCGTCCAACTCGAAGGAATGAACTTCGTTATGTCTGAACTACGTTTCCCTCTATGTTTTAGTGTACTCCACAACCTGTCAAACCTTGGAAAGACCTCTTCTTCCACGTTTGTTTTGAATTGTCCTTTTACTTAGACAATTTGTTGCAATGTCCCATGGCTTCGTTTGTTGTGTGCTTCCACACCGTTTTGACTGAACTTGTCTAAGGAAGCCTTCCGTGAGGTGCCTTTGGTATCACTTCCTTCGTAACTTAACATGACAAAATCTTCCATGTATTGGGTTGTAGAGCATCGAGAGTACTCGGTGTCATAGGCACACCATGCGCCCATTTTTTCTAAGGTCTGTTGTGGTGTGTGACACTACCTAGAAGCCTCCCGAGGGCATGGCCAACTAGGGCGCCATCTCTAGTAGTCTACGCCTAGACCAACCATGCCGAATTTTTAACTAAAACACTTATCTCTTACACTTTTTTACTTAGCATATTTACTTATTAAGCTTCGCTTACACAATAACATCAAGTAAATAAACCATGCATTCATTCATCCATAGAAATACAAGT
Source organism: Pseudotsuga menziesii (assembly GCA_001517045.1). Lineage (NCBI taxonomy): Eukaryota > Viridiplantae > Streptophyta > Pinopsida > Pinales > Pinaceae > Pseudotsuga > Pseudotsuga menziesii. The sequence continues at coordinate 856,436 of LPNX011082011.1, read as the reverse complement.
AAATTACGAGACAAGTATGGATGGGGCACCCAGCCAGCTAACCCCGTAAAACTTTTATATAGTGTAACTATAATACAATGGTGGATCTATCGAACCAACAAAACTGCTAGTGTGCGCCCAACTAGCAACACACCAAAATACAACTTTACGAAGAAGACAAGTTGACCCCTCCTAAGGTGACCAACTCCATGTCTGTCGATTGTTGCTAACCCTCTTGGAGCGTTGTTACCGAAACTACCACTATGCTGCTAAATTGTTTAGAATGATAGCTTACTAAGCCGTCACTCCCACAAACCTATTGTGTTGCTAAGACAGACTATTTTAGTGAAATGTTCTTATGACTTGCGAAGCTAGGAGAGCATCCATATTGTATTATCATGTTGGCACCTTGTTCTTGCTTGCTAAAACTTCGTTTGTGCCTCTTCATCATTTGACATCGTGCCTTTATAGGCATTGCATGAATGAGCACGACCCCAAAGGTGGGTGCACCCCTTTGCTTAGAGAACACTCTAGCTCTGGGTCGGTGCGCTCTCTCCCACCGGGCTATCAACTTCCCCCATGCGCGCGCTTTGTTGGTTTGTCATGGTGTCATCGGTTGGAGCATTGGTTGCGACTTCGACGAGCGCTCGGTCGATCTCTCCTGAACTTCCAAGTGCATCCTACTCATCATGCTAAAGGTCCCTCATGTCATGGTGTTAAGCGTGCCTTGCGGGCGCTCAATCCAACTTTCCCAAACATCTGACTTAGTGCTTCCACCAGCATGGCTCTCATGTGACCGATGTGGTTGTCGGACACGATTCCTATGGAACACGTTGTCATTTGGTCTAGTTCATCTGTGCTCTATATGAAGGTGTGTTCGATTGTCCAGCAAGCGCTTAGGCTCCATCATGCTGCCAACTTCAAACATGGTACCACACTCTTGGGCTTTCCAAGATCCAATATTGGGTGTTGTCTTCGTTTGTGGGAGTGCGCCCATAATTGGTCCATGCGCTCCACTTTCATTCCATCACTTGGGAAAGGTACCACTTTCCAAGTATTCATGACCGAACATGTGTTTTCCCACATGGGCGCCCAAGGAAACCTCTTGGGCGGGGGTGAGTTTCATGTATCTAATAACCTCCCCCACTTAAGCCTATTTTCATCTTGACAACATCCCATGTAACTATTGTCCTTAAGAACATGTTGCAACCGTTGCATATGGACGATTCACAATTAACTACAGCTGAGAGTCTCTAAGAGTCCCTCATGGCTCAACTGTTATGCCTAACACCTAGTAGTCCATAAGTACTGTCAATACGTCAAAACCTACAATCACTGCATACCCCTAATGTTAGACCAATTGGGTAGATAATCCAACCATCCTCCCAACTCGAAGGAACGAACTTCATTATGTCTGAACTGTGTTTCCTTCTATGTTTCAATGTACTCCACAACCTGTCAAACCTTGGAAAGACCTCTTCTGCGACGTTTGTTTTGAATTGTCCATTTACTTAGACAATTTGTTGCAATGTTCCCTAGCTTTGTTTTGAATTGTCCGTTTACTTAGACAATTTGTTGCAATGTTCACTGGCTTCATTTGTTGTCTGCTTCCGCACCGTTTTGACTGAATTTGTCTAAGGAATCCTTCCAAGAGGTGCCTTTGGTCTCACTTCCTTTGTTACAGGTACTCCTTCATCCCTCATCCCAGATAAAAAACAAAGTGACGTTGCCATCCATCATGTTCCATTTTGCTAATAGTAAGCCTCATTTCCTTCTCGAATGTCGCTTGTGCTTCCAACAATTTTTGTTCATCCAACTCCCCAACAAAGAGTGGTTGAGTCTTGTCATCATCGTTCCCTTGGTTAGGAAAGCTCCCTATTCCAAATTATGTTTCCTGGTGCACACTGTTTCCTTGAGGACTCACTACAAGTTTGCATAGAGTCGCAACCAACTCTACGTCTTCAAAAATCACAGACTTTTGTCGATTTTCCAAAGTCGAATTGGACTGTGTACTAAGTCTCACAACTCCCTTGATCACATGCTCGTTGCAATCTTTCATTGTTTCTGCCAAAGGTGTTTCCTTCACCTTGACATCCTTGGCCACTTCAACTTGACTTCCTGCCAACCGAAAACTTTGTTGAGCATCCCATCCACTGTTTTTCCTCTTCTCCAATACTTGTTTGCCTTGGTTGTTTTGGTCATTAAGCTTCTAAGTAAGCTTCTAGAGTATGCCTTCCTCAATGGCCAAGTTCTTGATTGTATCCACAACAAAAACTCGCTAAAAACTTTGTTCTTGTTAACTTTTGAGCTATTTGCACCAATCATTCTTCCCAAACCTTCGTTGCAACCATGCTCGGCGCCCTTCCAGGCTCATTGCAAATGCTTCCACAACTACTTGATTTTCCAATCTATGGGTGGAGTTTGCGTCTTTCCTCACAGTGCCCTTTAATACACCTCTAACATGTTCTTGGAATGCTTTCTACAATAGGTCGTCCAACTCTTGCAAACACATAGTTTTTTTTTCCAATGCTTCTGAAAAACTTGTTCCAGCTGTCTTCATTTGTCTTTGGATCCACTCTAAAAACTTTCATGTTCACCCGCAATATTCAACATGCTTTTGTAATGAACCTTTGGTATTGCAGCGCTACTGTCTCAGTCTGATGAACGTTTGCTTCACAATACCTTGTGGTAGTTTTCAAATCTACTAGCAGCTGCCCCGTCTGCACCATTCGACTCTGTTTGACTTCACTGCTGCTAAGTCTGTGTGATGTTGCTACCGGTACCACACATGAGCTTCCATGCTCTTTGACTACCAATGCAACTCTTGGAAGCCTTCATTTTCAAAGAAATGAACTTCAGCGAGCTTGTCGAATCTTACCGAACATTCTTGCCACATGTGTTGTCTCCATTTACCTCCTCTCACCTATGCAACATCCAATTGGGTTGCTTTCCAAGACAACTCTTGGATGAGATTTCGGTTTGACTGCGGTTCTGTTGGGATTACTTGTTGTGGAAAGAAGAGGTGATGCCCCCCCGGCCAAGGCAACACCACTACAGAGTGACAACTCCTTCAACCGAAAGCTGAGCCAACATAAATTTGTGCTAGTCCTCCACAACTATGGTTTTGCAAAACACTTATGAACTTCATTTTTCCTAGTGATGCCTAACTAACATCACCCATGAGATTCAAATGCCTATCTTTTCTTCGGTCATTTTGCTGAAGCATGCCTCGCCCGAACGCACCTCTAGGGATCACTTTCTGCCCAAGTGCACCTTGAGCGCTCCTCCTTGAATGCTCTACGAATGCTTCTAGTCAGAGCGCATTGTCACGGGTCACTCTACCTGAGCGCACCCTGGGCATGCCCTTCCGGTTGTTTTGTCAGATGCACATTTCTGTCGGATGAGCTATGATGTAGCGCTCTGTATGAGTGCTTCCTAAGCGCAATTTTTTGGCACTCTACGGAGCGCTACCTGCCTAAGCGCACTGTCATGGGTCACTCTTCCTGAGCACACACTAGATGCGTCATTTGGGTGCTTTTCCAGAGTGTGTCTCTGTTGGACGCGCTCTGATGTAGCACACTGCCTAGGCGCTCTTCCTGTCGCGGAGAGCTTCTCCCAACGAAGCACACTTATGTGTTGAAACTATTCGTCTTTGAATTTGTCTGCACTGGAGGTGTCCCATGAAACTCCCTCCCGAGAGCTTGCACTGAGTTCTCGGTTAACTTCAGCATCAAGGTTCCAAGCGACCTTTTGTGCGGCACTTTGTCCACCAGTTAACCAAATTGTTGGGTTGTTGCAGCTCTGACAACACCCTATCTGCGGCTCCTACAACTCAGCGCTTCCTTCTTGTGACTGCTCGGCAACCTTCAGTGACCATCGACTAAACCTTAGCGCACTTCGCCAAGTTCCCTAATCTTTGATACCACCTGCTTCTCAAGTAGTGGTGAGGAGTGTCTTTGCTGCTGAAATGGCTATGATACCATCCATCACAGTCACAACACACGCCTACTTTTTCTAAGGTATGTTGTGATGTGCAACACCACCTCGAAGCCTCCTGAGGGCATGGCCAACTCGAACGCAATCTCTAGTGGACTATGCCTAAAGAAATCGTGCAAAATTTTTGAATGAAATACTTATCTCTTACACTTGTTTACTTAGCACATTTACTTATTAAGCTTCGTTTACACAATAACATCAAGTAAATAAACCATGCATTCATTCATCCACATAAATACAAGTAAATCACGAGACAAGTATGGGTGGGGCGCCCAACCAACTAACCCCTTAAAACATTTATATAGTGTAACTATAATACAATGGTGGAGCCATTAAAATGACAAAGCTCTTGGTGTGCGCCCAACCAACAAACACACCAAAATACAAGTTTACAAAGAAGACGAGTTGACCCCTCCTAGGGCGTCCAACTCTGTGACTGCCGACTGTTGCTAACCCTCCTCGTTCGTTGCTTCCGAAATTGCCACTGTGTTGCTGACTTGTTTAGAATGATGTATTTACAAGCCGTCAATCCCACAAACCTGCTATGTTGCTGAGCCAAACTATTTTAGCGAGCTGTTCTTATGACCTAAGGAATTAGGACAGCCTTCATAGTGTGCTTTCACGTTGGCACCATGTTCTTGCTTTCCAAAACTTCGCTTGTGCCTCTTCATTGTTTGACATCGTACCTTTATAGGCATCGTGTGAGTGACCGCGACCCTTTTCTTAGCATGCACACTAGCTCCAGGTTGGCGTGCTCTCTCCCACAGGGAGTTCCACTTCCCCCACGCACACGCTCTGTTGGTATGTCGTAGTGTCCTCATTTGGGGCATCAATCACGACTTCAACGAGTGCTCGATCCATCTCTCTCGAACTCCCAAGTGCGTCCTACTCAGCGTGTCGAAGGTCCCTCACGTCATGGTGCTAGGCACGCCTTGCAGCCGCTCGGTCCAAGTTGCCCAAACATCTAATTTAGCGCTTCCACCAACATGGCTCCTGTGCGATCGATGTGGTTGTCGGGCATGCTTCCTATGGAACACATTGTTGTTTGGTCCGATTCATATGTGCTCTATTCGAAGGTGCGTCCGACCGTCCAGCGAGCCCACAGGATTCGTCATACTGCCAACCACCAACATGGTGTCGCGTTCTTGGGCTTGCCAAGCTCCAAGGTTGAGTGCAATCTTCATTTGTGGGAGCGCGCCCATACTCGGTCTACACGCTCCACTTTCATTCCATCACTTGGCCAAGGTACCACTTGCCAAGTCTTACCGACTGAACATGTGTTTTCCCACATGGGCGCCCAAGCCAGCCTCTTGGGCAAGGGTGAGGTTCATGGTTGTAACACTCGATGCAATAAGTGTAAAGATCAATAAAGTCTAATTAATTGTTTTATTTATTTACATTTTTAAAATAAAGTATACTAATGTGTTATGTTCTTATTGGAGTAGAATTCCTAATTGGACTATCTTTACCATTAACCTGACTAAAAGAAGTTAAAAATAAAACACCTTATAGTTACCTGGATATACCAAACTCCATTTTTCCCAAGAGGGTGTCTAGTTGAAAAAATTGGCATTTAATTTATTCTTTACTAGGCTACACCAAAATCCATTTTTCTTGAGAGGTCCTTTGGTTGAAAATATCGATGTTCACTCCATTTTTCCATGTGGTCTAGTTGAAAAGACTGACATTCAATGTGTTGGATTTTCACAATTGCATGACATATCCAATTTCAATGCAATGTAATCTTGTGTTTTAATTTGGTTAACTTTAGTCTCCAATTCATCGGTTACAAATACCATTACAATCTCCTCATAAGCATGGATGATTTTAGGGGTGAAATTTATCCCAATGGTAAATTTACAAAGGTCCCAAAAACATCTTAAGCAAATTTTTAATATTAAAAATGGTCTTTTTTAATTTAATAAGTTAGTCCAATATTTATTAATGAATTAAACGTAGAAAATTGATTAACCCAACCCACAAGGAAGAGATATTTGTTTTTCCTTGAATTTAGTCATTCTCACGGGTTACCACCATTGGTATTAACTTCACCTACACTACATTCAATGGGTGGCTAGACATAATTGACAATATTACAAATAATGTTGTTGAGGACTTTCTTTATTGATGCTTCTATTTGCTTTACACAATGTTACGAGACTTGTCTCCAAGAGGCTTTTGAGTAGGCCAATGTGCCCAACTTCCTGCTTTCTTTTCGTGCTAATATTCATGGCAAATGCTTTATGATGAACTTATTTTCATTGAATGTTCCTTAAGATGTAGAATTTATGAAGGAAAACCTAGATTAAGGTTTGGTTATGCTTCTCTGGTGTTCCATTTGCTAACCCTCTTTGTTTTATGAATGTATAGCTCATAAATACATAGTTGACAAACATTAGCCAGAATCCATGTTCGATATTTTTTGAGCATTTCACTTGTAATTTTGGGTTTTGGACAGATTCATATAATTTATGTTTTTTGCATATTGTTTGTTCTCCATGGTTATTTTTGAATTTTATAATTTTGCGTGCATTACTTGTACTTAAAAAGATAATGGGTCTAAAACATATCTCATAATATCTAAGAAGAACAAATACTCTAGATTGTCTATTTCTAAGAAGAACAAATACTATAAACTTGGTGAATATCTAAGAAGAACAAATACTATAGACTTGGTAAAGGTTCAAGATAATGGTGTTTGGCTATGAGCTCCTGAAAGCTAACTGAATTTTCTCTAACTATTCATTTTACATTACTAATAACAATAGCCACTAAAATTTTCAAATCACTTTTGACATTTTCAATAGGCCCTATAAAATCTTAGGCCATTACAATATGTGACATTTCCTTCAATATTCTTTGGCATATCAAGGATCATTTCCATAATTTTAATCTCTATTTTTTGTATACTTTGTTTAGATATTCCTTTATCCAATGGAAAACTAACAAATTATTACTTTTTTTTTCAAAATAAAAATATCAAAAATACCAAATCAATTCCTCGTGTAATGTAATTACGCCGTAATGTGTTTCCCTCCCTAAACCTTATGTTTTCCACCACACTTTTAAGGTTTGTTAGTTGTTTGATTTTAAATTAATTCCCATGTAATGTAATTACGTCGTAATGTGTTTCCCTCCCTAAACCTTATGTTTTCCACCACACTTTTAAGATTTGATAGTTGTTTGATGGGTTAGACAACCATCTGAGGCCTCTCCATCGTTTAATCATCTTCCCAAATAGTTTTCCCACATTGCAGATTCTTTATATTGGCCATCTTAGTGGTAGTGGCATTTGTAGAGAGTGGGAGTCATCATGGAATAGTTGTGCAATGGGTATTTGATATACATGTAAAATTAGAAAATTCTATCTATATTTGGCCCGTACAATTAGAGTTTTACTTTGCCATTTCAATTAATTTGTTTCCTCACAAGAATAGTAAGGTTCATCCTCACGAGACAATCTTGAAATAGGTCATTGGTTCAACATTAAAGATGTCACTGGGAGGTTAAAAAAGATGTCAAAAAACGTCATTTGGAATTTGGGAGTTTATAATAGATGTCATCAAGGACGTTATAAGAAAATATGTCATCGAGGTCATATAACTTTGTTATCTAACCATTTTTTAAGTTTTGTTTGATGGTTTGTGTGGGTAAACTAGAGAATCTTTTTAAAATGATATGTTGAATCCAAAGTTATTATTGAAAATTACAAAAATAGCATTCTGTTGGGGCATATTAGAAATCCATTTTAATTTTGTTATTTGAATTTTGAGAATAGCCAAATATTGAAAATAATTCCTAAAAACAAAAATTGCTCATCATTGAGAAACCAAACATAATTTTGAAGTGACAATTAAAGGTTATTCAAATCTTTAAAAGAGGTTGAGGCTTAGTCATGAGACTCTTTATACCATAGTATACGGATTTGAATATGATTCAATACAAAAAAGATACGTAATGAAAAAATCCAATAGAGATAAAATACAGAAATAGACTTCTTATATATAATAACTTTAATTAAATATACACCAATATAATATAAATAAATGTATATTTATATAATAAAGTTAAACATATATAATATTTTAAATATAATATTAAATATCATTTGCTTTACACCTACATCAAATATTCAACTAATTTTGAATTGTTCGAAATTTCCGTATAAAAAAACTTAAACAACTCAATTATGCTACTATGCTTTATATTAAACAAAGTAAAAAAGGATTTAAAAATTTAAAACAAAATTAAATCCCTATAATTACAAATTACAAAATCTCAATTTAAAATAAAAATGCTCCAATGGACATGAGTGGAATTATATGATTTAAAAAGATATTAAATCCATTTGCTTTTTGAACAATGAAATATCCATTTTAATTAGAAAAAATGCTTTCATGATGATTAAACATCAATTAATATGAGCATGAATAGAGTTTTTAAGTTATCTGATTTCAAAAACTTTAATTTCATGCATAGCATTTGAACAAAGAACTATTATTATTAAAAGTGTAAAGTATAGGTAGGGACTTCAGATGAATGATCACACAATTTAGTTTAAACCTAGCTTCATAACCAATGAAATTAAATTAACTCATTCATGTAACATTATAAATGAGTGTTTTCGTATCAACACACCTTGAAATAGAATTTGTTCGTTGTGTTAGTTTCTTGGCCTTAAAACCTATTGGCAACTTATTTAAATGACCCTAACAATATTGTGGCTAGGATTCCAATTTATATGGAAAAGTATTTTTAATGTAAAGTTTAGGTCTTGACTATGATAGTGTTAAGTTGAAATTGAATTTTGTGATTTCATTTTTATTATATAAGATTTTACTATACTAATTAATGTTGGTATGATTTGTAAAAAATGGTATGTTTTAATTTATGGAGATGGTTTGTTGACATCTAGAATATTTAGGTTGTTAAATGGTGGTTTTCTATATAGTTTATAAGTCAAAACTTTGTAGCACCATATTGAATAGTGGGATGTTAATTCAATTATGTGGTGTTATTATAGGTTTTATGAATTTTTTCTATATGTTTTTGTGAAGAAAAATCATCTTCTCATTATATATGAGAATATTTATCTCTACCCCATAACAATAAGAACTCAAATAGATTTTGAATTCTATCTCTACATTTTTTCATGCTCTAAGGATGAAAAAACACCAATTAAAATGAGCATGAGTGGAACTGTTTAGTTATTTGGCTTCACAAACTTTAATTTCATGCAGGGATTTTGAACAAAGAACTATTTTTTGTAAGAATGTAAGGTATAGGTAGGGATTTACAGTGAATGGTCACACAATCTATTTTAAAACTAGCTTCATAGCCCTCATAACCTATAAAATTAAATTGCATCATTCACACGGCATTATAATTGAGCCTTTTTCATATCATCACACATTGAAATCTGAATTTGTCAGTTGTGTTTAGTTTATTGGCCCTAAAAACCTTTAGGTGACTTGTTTAAGTGCCAAAACATTATTGCGGCTAGGACTCAAATGTACATGCAAAAGTATTTTTAATGGAAAGTTTATGTCCCGTTAGTATAGTGCTAAGTTGAAATTGAATTTTGTGATTGGATCTTTATTATACATGATCTTAATGTGTTAATTACTGTTGGCATGATTTGTAAGCACATAACTCATTTTAATTTACTAAGATGGTTCTTTTGACATCTAGAGTACCTAGGTTGTTAAGTGGTGATTTTCTATATGGGCCACGGTTCAAAACTCTGTGGCACCATGTTGAATAGTGAGATGTTGATTCGATGATGTGGTGTCTTTATATGTTCTATAAGCTTTTAAGTATGTTTTTGTCAAGAAAATAAACAACTTCATGTTATCTATGACAATATTTATGTCTACTTCATAACAATAAGAACTCAAGTATTTGAATGATTTTTTTGCATTTTTTCACCATAACAAGTCTATTACACAAGTTATGCAATAACAAAAGTTTTTGTTAAAATTCCATATGTACTAGAGTTACAACTATTGCTTGAATTTTGTTTGATGTCATTAGGATGTGAACCTTTTTAACTTTGTTATCTTTGTTATTAGGTGATGTCATTACCTTGCATTATATTTATATTTGTTTTATATATATTCATATTTTGGAAACTTTTGAATATTATTGTATTTGTTATCATTTCTAGAAAAATTTTGAATTTTGCAAAGTATTCATAAAATTGTTGTTTCACTAGTGTCTATTATTCCCTATGAAACATTTATAGCTTTGATGTAATCACGAATGGTTGATACACAATGTCTCCAAAATACAAACGTCCATCGAAGAAGCACCTTCTAAATTCAAATATAAATCCATTTACATCTTCCATACATTATTTCCTTTTATACTTGATATTTTTCTTAGCATTTTCTCTTTTTTCACTTCCAATAACTTCACATCTTCTACTTCTCAAGTTTTCCCATAACTACTTTACTTCCACCTTACCCCTATTAGGCCATACTTTTGCATCATCAAATACAATTGCTAGTTATCATATCTGATTCACACATATTCCAAAGATCACATCTTTTTGAACTGTAAACCATTGTTTGATGTGACGTGACACTACCCACTTTACAACTTGTATCCCACATAAATCTATTCCAATATTTTATTCCAAATAAGTTCAATTATGGCCCATTATCCTTTATTTCTAAAAATATCAAAGAATTAACTCTTCAAGATCCTTATCTCCATGTAAAAGCCAATCACAAATGGTAAGGTCACCTATCACATTGAATGTCTTTATTATAGAAAAAAATTATCATACTTAAACGTTATTTCGGTAGAAATTGATTTTTTTTCACAAATTCAAGATTTTGTTATAAATTTTAGTTGTGAATTAAGTTTGATCGTGATTGAAGATTGATGCACGGTAGGGTACCATTTTAATTTTACGTAACTCTTAAAGTATTGATGAGAAAACTAATTTTTTATCATTGGATTTCAATCATTTAAAATGAAAAGAGAAAGAATAAGTTATTTATTTATTTATAAATTCGGATACTATTTAATTGAATAATATAAAGCTAATATTTCATTTATAGAAATTTTTATAAAGTGTGTGGAAAGAATGCAAGAATGGATTTAATATCTTAAATAGCATGTAATGGTGACTTTCACAATGGTGAAAGCAGGGCATTGTTAAAACCCCACCAAGATATAAGTTTTACATACGACACTCTCATGTTCGTACTTCTTTGTTGTTCACTAGTGCTTTCAACAATGATAAGGGCTACTAAATGCAAGTTTTTGGAAAATTTAGTGGAATAAATAGTTTTAATCATGATAATTTGACAAATGTTTGTTATTTTATTAGTAGAAATTAAAAGCACCTATAAAATAACAAAACTAAGATGAAGTATCAAAACAATGAGTTGGTGGTTAAGATGAAGATCAACTTGTTGATGTTGCAATTGCTTTCTCAATTTTTTTTACATTTTAGGGCCCCTCTTTCCATTTTTTTTTTAAAGCATACTTGCACCTGTTGCCTAGCTCACATGAGCCCTCCCTGCATACCTAGTCTTTCCTAGAAGCTTGAGCAGAAGTTTTTTCCTAAGCATGAAGTGTCAATTTGGTAAAAATTCTTAGGTGCGGCCTTGTAAACATGCCTTGTATGAAGAACCCACTTTCTGATTTTCGCATTCCGCAATCAACAGAAGCGGAAAAGACAAAGTTTAATTTTGGAAAAAATTGACATTCCGCTTTCCGATTTCCACTTTCCAGAAGGGCAGAAGTAGAAAGATAGAATTTAAAACTTCAAAAAGTTGGCGTTTCCATTTTCCGCTTTCCGGAAGGGCGGAAGTGAAAAGATTAAGTTTAAACTACGTGAATTTGGAAAACTCACTACCCGTTTTCCGCTTTCGGAAGGGCGGAAGCGGAAAGGCGGAGGTAGAAAAGCGGAAACGGAAAGGCAGAGGCGAAAGTTCAAATTTTAAACTTCGAAACAAGTTGATATCCCAATTTTTGCTCTCTGAAAGGGTGGAAGCGGAATGGAGTTGTTGGGGCCATGTGATCTAACGGTTCAAATCAAACCCGATCCATCTTTTGAGATGATCTGAGCCGTCCAACCTCTGTTTTGTTTTTTACTGTGAACCATTATGGAAACTGAGAAATCTTCCTCTCGAAGCTTAAATTTAGTCAAATTGCTTATCATTAAACTTACAATTGAAAATATGACGATTAGTTGCAGTATAATTGGCAAATTATTGTTGTTTCTAGATTGGACATATCTCTCCTTGTGTTTATATATATATATATATCACAGGTATTATTGTTCACCACGTTAGGATGGGCGATTGCGAAATCGGTAAAGGTTGCATCTTTGGATGGTTGAGATTCATGGTAGATCAAGATCTACGGTCCTGAAGAGTTCTGTTGTTTTAACACACGTGTCACGTCCCCTCCCATCTAAGAGGACACATATGCACACATTGCTACTATCATTTAAGCGGGGATCTAATCCCCATGAACATAATAACAAATGCATTGGAAATAAAAACATACAAAGATGCATAATGTAATGTAATCTATAGCGGAAGCAATACATTTAACCACAACATTCATGTTCATAATTCATAAAACAAGCAAATAAAGTCGCAGAGATTAAACACAAGAAATACTTATCTTGAGAAGAAGCTTGTCCCGCAGCTAGCTATGTTGCTACAACGTTCCACCCAACCATAGGCCAGTGTGCTCATCAACTTCTGAACATCACTATCACCCCCGAGCTGGGCATGATTCCCACAAGGAATAAGGGAACAACAGGCTCACACATAGCCAAATACACATCACCACTTAGCCAAGCCAAACACAGTTGGGTTTATTAGGCTGCTAGGGAGGTGGAAGGGTTGAATTACTAAGCTAGTGAGCTCAACCATAGAGCTATGGACACCTACACAAGATCTGGCTTAGATGTCCCAACACCTACACACCCAACACAAGGAAGCATCCCCTTCTGTGCTACACAATCCCTTAGGCTATGCCTTACATTCCAGTGCTCTTCAAGGTGTGCAAAGAAGAAAAACCAGCCCCTCTTGATCTGTCTCTGAGGTTCCTTTCCACACTAGGTTTATCAAGCTAATTCTTCCCCAATTCCACTCCAAACTAGTTCATACCAAAACAAGGGATGCACACACATCAAAATGCAAGTTATGGGTTTGAGTAAAAACATTTTTCAACCAAAAACGTATGGGTAAAATGGAGAAATTGACCCCTTGGTGAGCAATTCAAACTCAACAATGATTATGGGCATTGCATGAGAAAAAACGACTTCTATAAACCCCAAAATCATGAATCCTTGCTGGCCATTCACTCAGCAACACAAAACCGAATATCCCGGGCATGGAAAATGAGGAAAATGGCAGGAAAACGTGAGGGAGACAACCCAACCACTGAGCATTAGAAACACGAAGTCCCAGCCATGGGGAAAATGAGGAAGACAATAAAAAACATGAATGAAAACACAAAATAAACTCCAACTGCCTAAGAGAGCCCAACGTGAATGAATGAGGGGTGAGGAAAAATTCCCAGAAGCTCAAAAATGCGTGAGGATGAGGAGGATGACCATGCATAATGGAATGAGAATGCATTTGTGGGTTTTTAATTGCCTAAGAAGTCAAAACATGTTTTCCAAAATCTGATGGCTTCTCAAATTCAAATTTTAACTGCCATACTCTTCCCATCCCCATGCATTAACTAACTTAACCAATTTCTCGAAGAAATAAATGATTGGGCACAAAAGACAAAATGGGTAGTTGAGAGCTTGATGGGTTCTCCCTTTGACATTTGGCTATACATTGTTGGCTCAAGGGTTTGAATTATTTCCCTCCCTATTCCTTGTGAAATCATGTGCCCATCTCTTTAATGTTGCATTGACATAGCTGCTTGTGGGTATTTTAATTAAATTGCATATTTACATGGTGTCCAAATTATAATGTGTCGGGATAGCACTGTTAACATTCCATATGATAAGCTAGATTATCAGCATTCAATTCAATTTCACAACAAAAGCATATAGACAGGATCATTGAAAGAAACAGTATCACAAGATCAACACAGATTTACCCTGGGAAAACCCTAAAGGGAAAAAACCCAGCAAGAAAAGCTTCCTCAATATAAATGATCAAAAGATAAAAGATAAGACTTCAGACTTTTCCTTCTCCTCCTTGCAGATAAGACTCTCCCTCTCTCTCATGCGCTACACAAGTGTGTGACTGTGTGTTCAAATGAGGAGCGCTTCACTTCTATTTATATTCTTCCGCTCACTTGACATTTCACTCAACCAAGTCGGCCCCACTAAACTTGACTGGGACAACTTCTCTAGGAGGACTCAAACAATTCATTATTATATTCTGGAGGGTGCTAATGACCCGACTTACAACAAAGGGGTTTTCATCATGACTCTTTAATGACCTAGTACAATATTAATGATTCTCCTGATAGGAACATCGGGGTACAATAAGTGAATACACTTCAAAGTTACAATAATTCAACAAGCATGAAATACCGTCGACATCGATTTTAATTGTTGAAACATAAACCACTAAATCGATGGCCGGGCCTTGGCCTTTAGCTCTACACCATGATTAAATACAATATTTACATCATATATACTTTAATGCAATCGAGGTCAAAACTGGGGTGTTACAACACAAATAAAATAACTTTCTAGATTGGCGGAACGTGATAGGACCTGTATTTTTCAATGACCTAGATCAACCGAGGTTGGAGATATAAGGCAGGTGTGCATTTCACAATCAGAATGTGCATGAAAGTTAAAATATTTCAGGGATGTGAAATCCTGTAGATCATGCACTTTTGAACGGCGGGGATCTAGGAAAAGTTTTGTTCTATGGCCCACATTAATTTCACAATGGAATGGAGCACGAAGTTTATCAAGTTGGAAGATTGCGAAATCGGCTAAAGGCTGCATCATTGGGTGACCGAGATCAATCGGGGTTGGATATCTATGGTAGGTGTGCATTTTGCAGTTAGAAGATGCACTGAAGATAAAATATTTCGGGGCTGCGAAATCCTGTAGACCCCGCACTTTTGAACGACGAGGATCTAGGTGACTTTTGATCTATGGCCCACATTAATTTCACACTGGGAACAATCAAGAAGTTAATCAAGATGGGGGACTGTGAAATTGGGTAAGTCCGATAGGATTGGACAACAGAGATCTTGGAGGATTTGTGATATATGGTCAGAATCGATTTCGCAATGGAAAGGAGCAGGAAGTTTATCAAGTTGGTAGATTGCGAAGTCGGCTAAAGGCTGCATCATTGAACGGTTAAGATTTCTTGCAGATCAAGATCTATGGCTGAGGTTTATTTCATTGATTGAAGATGCAAGGATGGATGAAACTGTTGTAGGCTGTTGGAGGTGATCTGAACCAACATTTTCGATCAAGCAAGCCTAAGTTATAAGTGTCTGGTTTTCTATTTTTTTTCATCATGCACAACCCAACGTACTTCCTTGATTTGTTTGTGACCATGGCAAATCTGCTAGATCAGATTTTGTTAGGATTTTATGTGTGCGGGATTGATTCTCAATTTTTGTAACTGAATTTGGCTCTATTTTTAGGTTAGTCTCGGGAGCTCATGACACTATAATGATAGCCTCTACGGAGGAACAAAGGACTTTTGGCTAGTGAAAAAAGGCTAGACTATTTTGTAAAAGAGATAACTCTTTGCTAATAAGAAGGATCATTTTGCTGGAACAAAGGCCTGCACATAGATTTAATCAGAAGGTGTGGAATGCACACTGTAGAACTATTTTCTTCTTGCTTCTGTACATCATACAGTGAGATTGTTCTAACCTCCTGGAACTATTTCCTTGGTCATGAATTGTTTGTTGTCTATATAAATGTTTGTGTAATGATAGGGTAATGAATGGTTTAATTATACTAGGGATATATTTGGTATTATTTATGTTGTGAATGTGATTATTGTGTTGGTACAACTATATGTTAGACTTATATGAACATTTTTCATCATATTGCTCTGAACTCTAAATTTGCTCCTTGCATGGATATATTAGATTAGTTTTAGATTTAGAATAGATATGTGTTTAGCTTAGGCATTTTCATTTCATCCTTTTAAACAAGAAAATTAAATAAATGGTGGATTGGGCCGTAACAAGTAAAATATTTAAACAAATTAATCTACGGTATTCGGATCGTGTTATCACTCCAGGAAACTCCTCTAGGTTGTGGCTCAAGGATGCATGGTAACTTATAATGTTTTTGGGGTTTTCTACTATGGATCAAGTCAGGTGACCTATATGACCTTCCATTTGCAAGACATGCATAAAACTCAATCAGGTACAAGGATTTAGTTACCATTGTTCAGAGGTTGACAAGAGGGTGCAGGGATGGAAAACTCATCAGGCTAGTAGATTTACACACAAAGTAGATGCATATAAATGGCTAAATCATGGTAAGGATGGTACTTATAATTCAAATCACATTAACATGCCAATAGGGTGACAACTATCAGTCATTAATTAACTTGAATATAACTTGAATAACACATTCAAGCATAAGTAAAGAGAAGAGTGAAATGGAAGCTGAACAAATGATAACAAAAGAGCTTATATTAAATCATGTGCAAAATGAGAAGCTAACAATAGTATGGTCTACAAGTCCCCGAAGTTGAACCCTTTCAATAAAATAAGTCTTAGGCTTTATAGCCTTTACAAAAATACTCAGATCCTGAAAACTTGGATCTGATTTAACAAAAATAAACAAAATAATTTTTTTTTTGCCAAATTAGGTTAAAATACCCTAATTAACTACTTATCTAACTAACTGTAGAATTAGTTCACTGTATGAACCTTCTGATAGCTGAAGTAACCGCTAGAAATCACTACCACTGGCCCTCTACTCGTTAAGTCACTGTTTTCCTTTAACAGCTAGGTGTTGGTGATCTTTTCCACTGTTATGTCATAGTAAAACTGAAACATACCTCTCCTGATGTTGTCTTCTGCGTCTTTCATCTTCAGAGTTTGTCCCTGAGCCATCTATATTCGCCCAAAACTGGTCCTGTGAGCCAAAATTTAATTTTAAGCCTCTATCCACTTTCAGTGGTTAAGAGGCCATACTATCGGAACTGTTAGCTGCCAAAAGCGGTGCTTTCAGTGGCTAATGAACTACCCCAGCATCCGTCTAAGCCACAGAAATCCCTGTTTTCCAAAAATTATTAGGTTTTTTCCAAAAATGTTCTTTTAGGTCTATTTGCTCAGCTTTCTTCTTTAGCAGGCTCTGTTCTAGGAGGGTTAACAGCAACCTGGCTTGTTTCTGGAAGCTGAAGGCTAACTACAGCTTCAACTAGGGTTTCCAACGTGGGGTGGCTGCTAGGGTTTGACTTGGCCTCCGTCGGCTGCAATCTTTGGAGCCTAATCATCCTGTACAATCTAGTATTGTCTTTTAGGTACCTTGTATTCAGTCTCTTTAAGAAAATATATCTTTCTCGCTACTCTAGGTAAGACTTATGTAGTAGCTTGTTCCTACTGGTCAATGCAGCATTATTTTTCTTTATTTTCCTTTCCAAAATCTCCATCTCATACACTTTCCTTAGCAATTGATTTATCCTTTGAGTCTAGGGATTGCTGGAGGAAGCCTTCTCTACTGGCTCCTCTTGCTCCTTTGGTGTAGGGGATGGTAGTTCTTCAGTCACTGCTACAATCTGCAGCGCTAGGTCTGCACCTTCCTCTTGCTCCTCTTCAGAATCTGAGTAGGGCAGGTTTAAAATGTTCTCACTGTGTGTTGCAACTTCTTGGCCCTTTTCACTCAAGTCCAAGTTCTTTTTGACCTTCTTGGCTTTGGAAGAAGAGGGAGGCTATTCTGCTGCTGCTGGGGATATAGCCCTTCTCATTCTTCTCCCACTCCTTGGTGTGCTGGAATTTTTGGTAGAAGACTTCCCCTTTTCTTCTAGTTGAAGGCCTGTCTCAAATCCATTCCAAAACAAGAAATAAGGCCATGCCATATTCCTTCTTTTCAACAACTCTTGGATCAACAGTTGGATAAGACCATGGTGAGACAGTTTTCCAACAATCTTGGTGGGCTGAGCCTTCACCTGGTGTGCCATTTTTCCCAGACTCCCGTGTAAGTAAAAGGGAAAATTTAGTGGGCTTTTACCTGTGAAGTGGTTCATTAATTTGAAATGGTAGATCATGGCTCTATTATATCTTCCTTCACATGTTATGTAGACCACAATGGCCTTCAACAGTTGCTGCCACCTCTCTTCTAACCAGGATGATGGCACACTTTTCTTCCACACCACTCCTCTATGCTCAGGATTTAGGTAATACCTGAACTCTACATCTTTTGGTATGATGGTTTTAAACCATTTTTCTCTTGTGCCAGGGAGTTTAGTCACCTCAATGATTAGGGTTTCATCTATGTGAAATTCCTCTTTGCCTATGAATGTCTTAGAGCCATCAAATGAGAGGGAAAATGCCTCAGCCACATGGTGATGGGAACCTCGTATCTTCTCACAAAACCTGTAGCAACCAGCATCTTGGAAAAGTTTACAGACCTCTGGATGTGCTTCCAAATAGATGATATCTCCCAATTCTTTCCTGAGAGCAGGTCCTCCCTTCTTCATCTTGATGAATGCCACTCCTGGGTACCTGCAAAAATGATTTTAAGTTCTGTATGACAGTGTGTTAGCAGTCTTCTTCTCAGAGATGGTTTTTCTGGTGGAGAGGAATGCTAAGATCGAAAGTGAAATGTACTGGAGTTTTTGGCACTAATTATGACGGTTTTTTATTTCATGATGGATGTTGAGGTCATAAGGTGATGGTTGTAGTTGATATTCTCAATCACCCTTGCCCAGCAATCATATTTCAAATCAGACTGGATATTCGGTGAGATTTTATGTTGTTCTTTTGGATAGGTGGAAGAAAAATGGAGGTTTAAAATCCTATCAGTCCTTTATCGGTTTTATAACGACCTCCTTCACTTATTTCCACATGCAGTTATGCAGACTTATGTCTTTTTGGTGGTTATCACGCCCTTTACTGATCGTTTATCCTGCTGACGGGGTTTGATTTGACCGCTTTCTAACCGTTTCCACATTTTACCTTTTTGATGGTTAACAGCCTTCGGGATTTTGTTTGCTAGCCACCGAAATGATGGCTTTCAGTGTCTAATGAAATGATATCCCTTTCTCCTAAGCCACCGAAACCGTTTTCCCAGCATCACGGTGAAACACAGCTTTCGGCGGATAATGGCCTCGTCGAATATTCCTTTTAACCACTGAAAACTCGTCCTTTTGGTGGCTAATTAAACGTCATAGCTTTCACCTAAGCCATTGAAAGCACTTTTTCCCCAACGCCTTTTCGCCTGCTTTCGGTGGTTAAAGCCTGTCTTCAACTGTTCGCTAATTAACTGCCAAAAGCATCACCTTTCAGTGGCTAATGAGATGTTCAAGTCTCGCCTAAGCCACCGAAAGAGCCTTTACCCATGTCTCTTTCTGTTCACTTTCGGTGGTTAACACCCTCCTTGGTCTTTTCCCTAAGATGTCGAAAACAACACTTTTCGGTGGCTAATGAGTCATTTGAAGCCTCGCCTAAACCATCAAAAGTGTTTTTGCATTTTACTAGGTCGAGCCCGCTTTCAGTGGTTTACTTTCATCCTACGTTAGACTGTTAGCTTTCGAAACATAGCCTTTCAGTGGCTAATGAGCTATTAAGAACCTCGCCTAAGCCACCAAAAGCTATAACTTCCAAATTTTTAACCATATAAAAAATATAGACCTTTAATTTGTTAGTCATCATCAGATATTTCATTACATGAATTGAATTCTTCATTACTATCAAAATAAATTTATTTTGGGAGATTACATCTGGCTCCTACTTGGGGATGGGAACCTCCCAGTGAGGTCCCAAGAATCCAAGACCAAAATGCCTTTCCTTGAAAACAAATAAAAACTTAACACTATCATTTACTGTTCCATTGGGCATGGAGTTTATTATGTAAGCAAAAACAACCTACTAACTACTAATTTACAATGACAAGGCCTCGGAGCCTCAAATAAAGTAAAGTTTCAGAAACCGCCCATTCACTGGGCCATCTAATACCTCTTCCCCTTCCAGATTCTGCAATTTGAAGGTGTTATTCTTATGTACATAAGCTATCACAAAAGGTCCAATCCACAAAGAATCAAACTTTCCATGTTTTCCCTTATCATGTCTAACAACATCCTACTTGAGGACCGAATCTCCAACCTAAAATTGTCTACTTTTTCCCTTTTTTCAAACATGACATTTATCCTCTGTTGATGGGCTTCTGATTTTCCTATCACTTGTTACCTGACTTGCTGCAACTCCACCAAATCCATCATCCTCCTCACCATATCATTTGGTTCATCTTCCTCTTCCTGAAAGAATTTTGCCACTGGCAGAATGAGCTGAATTGGAAAAATGGCCTCAGTACCATAAACTAACTTGAATGGAGAAGTCCCTATAGATCTTTTTTCTGTTACCCTATCATCCCATAAAGAAAACTTAAGATTAGAATCCCAACTTTTCTGATTTGTCTCCAGTAGTTTTCTGATGATCCTGACTAGGATTTTGTTTGATGACTCAGCCAGGCCATTGCCTTGAGGATAATAGGATGTGGAATGCACCAAATAAATTCGCATTAACTCACACATTCTCACTAATTCCCCAACTTTGAGAGGTGGTGCATTATCAGTTACCAACCTTACTAGGAAGCCAAACCTGCTAAAGATATTCGCATATAAAAATCTCTTGATGACCTGATGAGTGGCATTCCTAATGGATACTACCTCTATCCATTTGGTAAAGTAGTCTGTGGCTACTATGATCCATTTATGCTTCCCAATGGAAGATGGATTTATTTCACCTATGAAATCCAGACCCCATTGCTGAAAAGGCCCATTCACCATAATAGGCCTAAGGGGCAAGGATTTGAGCTGCGGCTTCCCTATAAATCTTTGGCACTGGTCATAGGACCTTACAAAAGTAAATACATCAGCAAAAAGGACTGACCAATAGTATCTTGCCCTTAGGATATTTTGGGCTGTGGTCTTCCAATAATGGTGGCCCCCACATGTGCTGGAGTGAAAGTGGTGCATTACCTGATCTGATTCCTCCTTATCCAGACATCTCAACAAAAATACAGACATATCTTTCTAGTATAGCAGTTTGTCAATTATGTAGAATTTAACAGACTTTAATTTAAGAGCTCGTGCTTTATTAGGAGTGAGATCAGGAGAAACTTCTAATTTATGCAAAAAATGAATAATACCTGAGTACCACTCACATGAAGACAGGTTTTCAGGCACTGGTGGAATATCATTCTGATCTTGATCTACTTCTTTTGCTACCACAGTTTGCACTTTTGCTGATTTGACACAGGTGAAGTTTATCCCCATTAGTTCACAGTATTCTTTAGCCATGAGTTTGGCCAAACCTAGTCCCTTTACTAACTTAGTGGGATTTACCTCTATATCAAACTCAATGAGCTTGGCAATCCACTTAGCTCTTTTCCCATCAATGTCAGGCTGAGTCAAAACATCCTTCACAGCAGGTGAAGGGACATATGCAAGGAATTTTGCATGGAGAATGTAAATTCTGAAAGTCTTAAATGAATTTATGAGAGCATAAGCCTGTTTCTCAATTGGATCATACTTCAGCTCAGCATCTCTCAAGGTTTTGCTGAAGAAGGTAATTGGATGATCAAGACCCTCATTATCTTTTTGTAACAGCACAACTGCCACTGTGTCATAGGATGCAAAAAAGAAGATATAAAAACTCTTGGTATAGTCAGGACTAATCAGGGTCAGGGCCTCCATGATAGCCTTCTTAATGTCTTCGAAAGAGCTTCTTTCTCAGTCAATCCATTTTATTTCTGCATCCTTTTTCAGCATGGCTGTTATGTGCTTTACCAGCTTGAAGAAATTAGGGATGAACCTCCTGAAAATTTTTGTCTTACCCAAAAAGGACTGAATGTCCCTATTTGACCTCGGTATGGACAGCTTCTGGATTGCTTCCACCCTTACTGGATCAATCTTTACACCTTCAGTTGAGACTATGTGACCTAGGAGTTTCCCTTCACTGAGTGCAAACTAGGACTTCTTAGGATTGAGTGATATTCCATACCTTCTGCACTTCAGAAATACCTTCCTCAAATGCTGCAAATGGTCATGATGGCTGTGAGAGTAAACAATTAGGTCATCCAAGTATATAAGCACAAATTTATCTTTCAACCCAACAAAATCTAGGTCCATGACTCTTTGAAAATTAGCCCTGGCATTCATTAGCCCAAATGGCATTTTAGCATACATGAAAGTGCCCCAAGGGGTAGTAAAGGCAGTCTTCTCTTGGTCATCAGGGTGCACAACAACTTGGTTGTATCCAGAGAAGCCATGTAGGAATGACATGACACTAGCCCCTGGGACTTTCTGCAATAGGTGTTCCATCTTGGGCAGTGGATAGTTGTCTTTTTTGGAACATTTGTTCAGGTTTCTAAAATCCACACACAACCTGATTTCCCCATTCTTCTTCCTTACCACCGCTAGGTTTGTAATCCACTTGGAATACCTGATGGGAATTATGATTTTTCCTTTGAGGATCTTATGGATTTCTTTTTCAATTACTGGTAATAGGAGAGGATTGATGGATCTCAGATTCTGTTTGAAAGGGATGGTGTCCTTCTCCAAAGGAATCCTATGCTGGATGATGTTGGTGTCATAGGTTTCCAGGTCACTGCACTCCCAGGAAAAGATATCAGCAAACTCTTTTATCAGGCTGCAAAATTTTGACCTCTGATCAGCAGTCAACTCAGTGGACATATTTATCAGTTTTGGATGGCTTTGGCTACCTATTTTTTGCTCTTGGATAGCAGGGTCTTACTCCTTTTTGGCAGGATTGAAAGGGATTTCATTATGATCAAACAACTCTTCCAGAGGTACTAGACCCCAAGGTATATAATTTCTAGGTAATTGGACAATGTTTTGATCAACCACTTTATCTTTGAACTTGAGTTGTTTGGATTCCTCCATGTTTAGGTTTTCCCGATCTATATGTATATCAGATAATTCATCTACTAGCTGAAGGAATTTGCTAAGCTCATCATCATTTTCAAACACCTTCCAAAATTTGACATTATCTGGCAGGGAAGGTTTGTACTTAACCTAAACATCATAGTTGAGCTTAGGAGGTAAAGGAGGAACAAACAGACTTACTAAAACAGCCAGGGAATCAACAAGGTGATTCAAGTCCCTAGGTATATATGATAGTTCAAAAAACATAAAGGAGTCTCTGAGTTTCCATACCTCGTCGCTGTAGGCCTTTAGTCTGACATTTTTAGCCTGAAAAGTGTTGTTGATCTGCTGTATAATAAGGTTTGCATCTCCAAAAATTCTCATGCACATGATCCCCATCTCCCTGGAAGCTTTAACTCCTAGCAACAAGGCATCATATTCTGCTATATTGTTAGTGGTTTTAAAATCAAGCTTATAAGACAGATGAATATTTTCCTTGGATGGAGATATCATTACTACACCTGCACCTGCTGAGCTTTGAGTGCTAGCCCCATCAAAATACATGTTCCAAACTACTGTGGTCACTTCTTTGGGCTACTGATAGGTGGGCTTAGTGATCTGGACTGATGTTTGCTGAGAATAATCTATTTGTAGAATGCATGATCCCAAATCTGTGTCTACTGCATAGATGGGGTGATTCACTTAATTGCTCTCATTGCTTATGATGTAGGCCACCTGATTTTCCCTGTAAAGCCTCTTGGTCTCCCCTCCAAACATTGGGATGGTGGCATATGTAAGGTCCATCTGAAGGGTGCCTCCTAGCCTTTTGCTCCATGATCGAGACAGCAAGAGAGCAAATTTGGGAGGGATATCAGCCACTACAATGTCCATCATGATGCTTTTTCAAGGTAGTTGAGTTAGGTTCACAACAATGTCTTTGATGAGGCACAAGCACTTGACCTTTCTGGATTCAAAGGAGAATAAATCATGGGAGGGATTTGTAATGCTAAGACCAAGCTCATCCATCACAACCTTTGGCATTAGGTTATGAGAAGTTCCTAAATCTAGCAGACAGTTATGAAGGACTTTATCATGGGTATTCAAGGATATATAGAAAGGTGGGCATGAGTCCTTTAGGTCTTCGATCATGGGGAATAGGGTTACAATAGGTTTGTCATCTTGTAGATTTACAAATTCAGTATCAATATGCACCTTTGGCTGAAGAGAATTCAGAATGGAAGACTTGAATGCATAATTTTTCATTAGCTCAATTAATGGGAAAGGGATCTTCAATTTCTAAGTCTCTAACTCAAGGTTGAAAGAATAATGCAGCCTATCATGAAACCTTACCTCATGTACTGGAGCTTTGAGTTGGACATGGTCAGGGCTTGATGAAGGTGCTGCTTTTTGCAAAGCTTTGCAAATGACAGCCACTTTCTTTGGGAAAACAGTGATCTTTTTAGCTGGTGTAGCAGGCTATTTGACAGGAACAACATTCTTCTTTAGAGGAGAAACCAACCTGGACCTTAGATTATACCCCCCTTGACGATTAGCCTGATACATTGTTTCCTCACTGATCTGCTCATAAATTAGGTCTTCCTCACATTATGCCCATGTCAGAAAAGAATAGTCCACCTCATTTTCCATGCAGTGGATGTGTTCTTCAGCCTCTCCTTCTTCCTCAATGAACTCTTGCTCTTCTTCTAGTACATCATTTTGAAATGGAGCTCTAATTTTTTTATCTTCCCCTTGATTCCTTTCCCTTCTGAGGATCTGAACTGGGGGGTTTCCTCTTCTATAAGGGACAAAATTAGCGTTTTGAGGGACAAAATCACTTGGCCCTTTACCCCTCACAGGTATCTGTCCTTGGTCCTTTAGCTTAGACATTTCAGCAGTCAGGTTATCTAATAGTTTGGTCATTTTGTCCATTTTGTTTTTTGATGAAGAAGCCCCAATAGGGTCTGTTGTCTGCTTCTTCCTATCTATCTTTCCTTTGACCTTCTGAGGCACCACAATGTTAGATTCTACCTCTAGGGAAGAATTCTACATGAGTGATAAGGAGGCATACCTCCTTTCTCTGAGAAGTAGGAAGAAATCTGAGTCAAAGGCATTTGCATAAGTTATCCTAGCTGAGGTATCAATGGGCTTGATTTCAGTGGGGATCTTGTTGTACATACTATTGAACATCTTGGTGAAGTTGGAGATAGAATCCCCATTCTCTCTTTTCAAGTTGTTGAACTATGTGATATAATAGAGGTGGTCTCTCCTCTCTCCCCAATGTTTTAGAAATATGTCATATAGGGCTTCAATGCCTGCTACTGATCCAACAGGCAGTTCTTTGAACCATTTCCTAGCCTGACCATTTAGGCTTTGTACAAAAACCCTAGTCCACACATCTTCCTCTTCTATATTAATGTTCTCAACATAACTGTAAAATGCCTCTAGATGTTCTTCAGTTGTGAAATCTCCCTCTCTTGTGAACTTAGGCATGTACTTGAGGTAGTCTCCAGTGGGCATGGTTGAGAGAGGGTTAGGAAAATTTAGGGAGAAATACCTAGCTACCGGTATCCTTTCCATTTTGATCGATTGAGGGGAAACCATATTGGAAAAGGGTATGGAAAGGTTGGAGGAAGCCAGTACTAATGCAGGCAGTTGCTGAGAAGGTGGTGGTGGTAAAATTATCCCAGTGGAATCACCAGGGATTGGATCTTCACAAGCAGCAGTGCTTGAATATTCCCAAACCCTATAATTTTCTGATGTATTTATAAATTCCTGAGAATTAAGTGTTTCAGCAGAAGAAATAATAGCAAGAATATTTCTTGAAATACATGATGTAGCTTCCTTTGTAGCACTATTGGTCTACCTTTGTGAAGCCCTAACTCTTCTCAGAATCTCTTCTGGATCTGAAACTGATGTGTTAGTTTTTCAACATTAAGCTAGCATTATTAGGATCTTTAACTGAGAGAATAACAAGTACAACAATCAAGCACAAGAGACAATGAACACAGTGTTTTTCCTTGGGGAAACCATAAAGGAGAAAACCCCACAACTTCCTCAGAGATAGAATCAACACCAAAATAGTAAAAGCCCCAAAATAGTAAGCGATCTCCCAACAACAGTAATCTTCTTCTTATCTAGCCCCAGTGTCTTCTCCTTCCTCAACTATGCGCTACACTTGAGTGTGTATGACTTGTGTGATAAATAGAGACTCCAGTTCTCTATTTATACTAATCCCGACATGACCAAAAACCTACCAGTTCCGACCTCTACTAGGAGAGTCTAATAACCCTAGTGCCCCGAAAATGCGAGGACTTTAACCCTTAGACAATCGGAGGGTTACTCACTATGACTTGACATGACTTGTTTACATAATTAATCCTCCTGATCGAAACATTGGGGCATGAAAATATGACTCAATTACATTATAGACACATACCGGAATAAACATCGGGTTACAATACATAAGATACATAAATGAATACATTTTGAAGTTACAAATACATCAACACTCCCTCTTAACTAGGAAGGTATTATTTCGACACAATTTTCAGCACTGGTCTTCTTCTCTACATCAACTAGATCATCTCGTCATCTACATCTCAAGTCTTCTAAGTCTTCAAGTCATATTCATATTCAAGTCATCGTCAATCTTCGAATATGGATCATCTCTCGATCTGGATCATCATGGGACATCATCACTGGGTATGGATCATCACTCGATCTGGATCATCACTGGTCATCATCACTGGATCTGGATCATCATTCGATCTGGATCATCACTAGTCATCAGCATTGGATCTGGATCATCACTCGAGCTGGATCATCACTGGGCATCATCACTGGATCTGGATCATCATCACTGGTGCTATGTCATGATTCTTCTCGTCACAAGAATTTCTATAGAGCCAACCCTTTTTCATGTTGGTTGTAGGCCTAGCCTCCATGTAGGTCTTTCTTTAGTGCTTATATCTGACACTAAGTTAGAATGGCCCGCCCAACACTTACATCTGACCTACTCGTCAGAAAGGCATGCCCAGCACTCACCTCTGATCATGTAGGAACCAATCCTATAATCATATCAGAAAGGCCCAGCACTCACATTCACCAGCATGATAGGAACTCAAACTATTATCATCTATGAAATGGCTCAACACTTACAACCACTAGCATGATAGGAACCCAAACTACTATCATCTGTGGAAAGGAAAAACACTCACATCCACCAGCATGGTACGAACTCAAACTACTACCATCTGTCGAAAGGCTCAGCACTTACAATCACCAGCGTGGTAGGAACTCAAACTACTACCTTCTGTGAAAAGGAATAGCACTTATAGTCACCAGCATGATAGGAACCCAAACTACTATCATCTGTGAAAATGCCACTACACTTACATCTGAGTACGTGGGAACACATCCCTCAGTCACATCAGAAAGTCTCTCAGTCCTAGACTAAGGATCCCTAGTACCTCACCAGGTAGCTCGATTCAAATAATGGCGGCAGCCCTTATATCTGACACTAAGTCAGAATGGCTTAGCACTCATATTTGACATGGGAGGAACCTAATCCTTTAGGCATGATAGAATGGCTTCAACCCTTACATCTGATCAAGTGGGAACACATCCCTCTGTCACATTAGAATGGCCATGCACTCATATCTGATCATGTGAGAACAAATCTCATGGTCATATCAGAACGGCCCTCAGTCATAAACTGAGTTTTCCTGGTACCTCACCAGGCAGCTCCATTCCAAGAATGGCAATAGCCCTTATATCTGATCATGTAGGAACCAATCCTATAGTCATATCAGAATGGCTTATCACTCACATCTGTCATGGAAGGAACCAATCCTCTCACCATGATAGAATTGCTCAGCCCTTACATCTGACCTGCTCGTCAGAATGGCTATGGATCTTAGCACTCATATCTGTCATGGAAGGAACCAATCCTCTCACCATGACAAAATGGCTCAGCCCTTACATCTGACCATGGAAGGAACCAGTCCTCTCACCATGTCAGAATGGCTATGTGACTCATCACTTTCCCTTGGAGGAAACCTCGATCTGGAGAACACCAAGATTCTCCCTGAAGTACTCAAACTTCACTCTAGCCAATGGCTTCATCAATACATCAGCTATCTGTTCCTTCGTCGCAACATACTGGAGCTTCACTGCTCCCTTTTGCACCATATCCCTGATATAGTGGTACTTGATCTCGATATGCTTCGACTTGTCATGGAACACTAGATTCTCTGACAACTTCACGCAACTCCGGTTGTCACAATGTATACAAGTAGCATCCAACTGGAGATCAAATAAATCAGACAGTAGCTTCGGCAGCCATACTGCCTCACAACTAGCTGAACAAGCTACAACATACTCTGCTTCAGCTGTACTCAGTGCCACACAGGATTGCTTCCTACTAAACCAAGAGATCACACCTGATCCCATACTGAAGCAACACCCTGAAGTGCTCTTCCTATCAATGGCACTACCTGCCCAATCTGAATCAACATAACCCTCTAGGTTAATCTTCTAATTCGCATCGTACTTGAGCCCATAATCAACTGTACCCTTCAGGTACCTCAGAATATGCTTTGCAGCAATCAAGTGAATATTTCTCAGATCTGTCACGTACTAGCTCAAGGTGTTCACAACAAAGCAAATGTCTGGTCTTGTGTTCATCAGGTACATCAATTACCCAATCATCTAACGATACATCATAGCATCCACTGACTCTGATGAAGCATCACTCAATAGCTTCAAGTTCGATTCCATAGGTGTGGCCATAGTCTTGCAGTCCATCATCCCAAACCTCTTCAGGATTTCTACTGCATACTTCCCTTGTCCAAGGAAGATTCAATCCATACTCTGCCACACTTCCATACCTAGAAAGTAATGCATCATCCCCAAGTCCTTTGTCTCGAACTCAGCAACAAGCTTTCTTTTCGTGTTAACAATCAACCCATCTATACCTGTCACAAATAGATCATCTACATATAGTAGAAGCATTACAGGGTTGTCGTCTTCAACCTTGTAGTAAAGGTTGGAATTTGCTTTACTCTTGGTAAAGCCCAAACTGGATAGAAAGCTATCAATTCTGCCATACCAGGTCCTAGGTGGCTGTTTCAAACCGTACAGGGCTTTCTTCAATCTGCATACATGAGACTCTCTGTCATGTGTCTCGAAACCGAGTGGCTGTTCTACATACACTTCCTCTTCCACTACACCATTCAAGAAAGTG
>LPNX011082011.1:698614-827148 GCA_001517045.1 Pseudotsuga menziesii | reverse complement strand
ATTTCATCACTGCAGCCAGAGCAAGTACTGATCTGATGGAAGTGTATCTGGCTACAGGTGCAAAGGTTTCTTCATAGTCTATTCCTTCTTTATGAGAGAACCCTCGAGCNGTACTGATCTGATGGAAGTGTATCTGGCTACAGGTGCAAAGGTTTCTTCATAGTCTATTCCTTCTTTATGAGAGAAACCTCGAGCCACAAATCTTGCTTTATACTATTCAATGCTACCGTTTGCAGCATGCTTAATCTTGTAGATCCATTTGGAAGTTACAACTGACTTCCCTTCTGGTCTTGGGACAACATCCCAAACATCATTCTTCATGATTGATTGGTATTCTTCGATCATAACATCCTTCCATTCTTTCTGTTCTGCCGCTTCTTTATAACTGGAAGGTTCTTTATCAATGAAATCACATAATAAAGCTACATACCCAGAGCAGGATCTGGTCCTCTTTCTTTCTTTGTGATTTTATTTTGGAGCCCCATATCTTTCCGCACCTTGGATAAGTTCTCGTAGCCAAGCAGGTTTCCTCTTATGAGGATTATTCTACAGAGGTGGATCTACAGGCCTTTGTGGTTCTTCAAATTCTTTATCTTCTTCTTGAGCTTCTCCATTCATGGTTGTATCATGAATTCTGGGTGCTTCTGCTTCTGCTTCTTCAGGTTCTTCAGCAGGTATCTTTCTGGATTTGTTGTAAGCTGTGTCTTCATCAAATGTCACATCCCTGCTAATTTCAATCTTCTTCTATCTAGGGAAGTAGATTCTGTAAGCCTTCAAGCTTTCAGAGTATCCCACGAATATACCCTTCTTTCCTGAAGGATCTAATTTTGTCCTTTTCTCCTTTGGGATGTGTATGTACACAAGACAGCCGAATATTCTGATATGGTTGACTTATGGTCTCTTGCCGAAGAAGACTTCTTCAGGAGTCTTGTTCTTGAGTAATCTATGTGGAGTATGGTTTTGTACATACACAGCTGTTCTAGAAGCTTCCGCCCAAAGATGCATAGGAAGGTCTTGATCATGGAGCATTGCTTTTGCAGCTTCCATGATATTTCTATTCTTCCTTTCTGCAACCCCATTATGTTGTGGATTATAAGGAGTGGACAAATCCCTCTTAATCCTTGAGTCTTTGCATAGCCTCTTGAATTCATTTGAAGTGAATTCTCCACCATTATCTGATTGAAAAGTCTTGATCTTCTTTTCAGTATGGTTCTCGATCAAGGCTTTTAATTCCTTGAATTTGCTGAATAATTCATCTTTGTTATTCATGAAGTAAACCCATTCCTTCCTAGAAAAATCATCAATAAAAGAAACATAATATGCATACTCGCTTAGTGAGCTTGATGACATAGGACCGCATACATAAGAGTGGATGATTTCCAAGATTCCTTTTGCTTTGCTTTCGCTACTTGGAAATGTCTTCTTTGTGTTCTTTCCCTTCACACATCCTTTGCAGACCCCATCATGTTTTGCTTGGATTTCTGGAAGACCTTCAACAACTTTGCTTGCAATAGGTAGTGCTCTATAATGCACATGTGCAAGCCTTCTATGCCAAAGTTCACTTGGCTCTACTGTATCATGGACCATTGCTTGTTCTAGATGGCCCTTCAATTTGTACAATCCTCCTTCTTGTTCTTGAATTACTACCGCATCATCGATAGTCTTTCCTCTAGGCCACATAATGACTTGACCATCTATAAATGCAACCCGCATTCCTTTTGCATCCAATGCTGATATGGAAAGGAGGTTCTTCTTGAGTCCTGGTACAAACAATACTTCCTTCATTGTTAGAGATTTACTAGAGTCTAATTTATATGAAGATTCCCCACTACCTTTTATTGGATATTGGTAGTCATCTACTAGCTTCACCTTGTGAGGTGATTCATGTTCTGATAGTTTTACAAAGGATTCTTGAATCTAGTCATATGTTTGGAAGCCCCACTGCCTATAAGCCAATCATCACTACCATGAGTAATGTTACCTGTGAGAGCGGAAATCAAAACATATTCATCCTCGCTTGAAGAATCTTCACTTTCATATCTGGATCTCTTCCTGGATGGTTCATCATCCTCTGCAGCATGAGCATGATGTCTTCTTTTGTTCCCCTTCTTCTTATGAGAGTGGTTCTTTCTCTTAGGGTAGTCTTTTGCAAAGTGTCCTTTTTCATCACATGTATAACATCTCAATCTAGATAGGTCCTTTCTATTGCGAGAGTTCTTACCTTTGGAGCAATGAGGATTTCTTCTTCCCTTCTTGGAGTGAACTGTGAGGGCTTGATCTTCACTTCCCATCTTCTCTTCTTGGGCTGCTATCCGAGCTTCTTCTTGAGAGCATTCTTCCCATAGTCTACTGAACTTGACTAACTTCGTTCTAGCACATATTCCTTGGATGAAAGAATCCCATGACCTAGGAAGGCCATTTAAAGTAGTCATCACATTCTTTGCATTTTCCACTTCTTCATCAATAGCTTCTAATTGTTCCTCGATCTGAGAAACCCTTGTGAAGTAGGAATGGATAGTCTCTGCATTCTGAATCTTCACATTCTTTGGTTGATTCCTCAGAGTCATCTTCCGGTTTATGATCTTCCCTTCAAACAACTTGGTTAGGACATCAAACATAGCTTTAGGTGTCTTGAGAGAGGACACCTATGGGATAAGGTGATCCTTGATAGAATCAGCAATGATCCTCTTTGCCATAACCATATTCTTCTTATGTAAGGCCTTTGCCTCATCTCCCTCTGGAACTGGAACCTCCTCATGGATGTAGGAGTCTAATTCATTCTCTTCCAGGACCAGGGAGATCCTATACTTCCAGGCTCGAAGTTATCAGCTTCCTCAAGCTTTTCATCAAGCTTGGTATGATGAGACATCTTAATTGAGAACCTCAAATGGAAATACAAAATATTTTGGATCTTACCAAGTTCAAGATGTTGGATCTGAAACTTGAGCTGAAATCCTGCAGAGCTGGTTCAGGAGAAAATTAGGGTTTTGCTTTTCCGGAGTTCTGTTCACCCAAATGCTTTGAAATTTGTCCCTAATTTTATTTTTGGGAGGAGATCAATCCAGGCCTGGGCTCACTGGAAAATTTCTCTTTTGTGAAAAGCCCTAATTTCCGGCAGTAGTGACAGGTCCAAAACTGAAAAACCTCAGAATTGGATTCTGCTTCGACAGAAAGATGCGCCCTAAGGAGGAGAGTTATTCCACCTTACTTTTGCTGAAAATATGTGGAGGAAGATCCACAAACTAGGAATCCCTAGTTCCCGCAGCTGCACAATGTCTTCTTCTCAGGTTAGCTCTGATACCATGTTAGTTTTTCAACATTAAGCTAGCATTATTAGGATCATAAACTGAGAGAATAACAAGTACAACAATCAAGCACAAGAGACAATGAACACAGTGTTTTTCCTCAGGGAAACCATAAAGGAGAAAACCCCGCAACTTCCTTAGAGATAGAATCAGCAACAAAACAGTAAAATCCCCAAAACAGTAAGTGATCTCCCAACAGCAGCAATCTTCTTCTTTCTAGCCCCAGTGTCTTCTCCTTCCTCAACTATGCTCTACACTTGAGTGTGTATGACTTGTGTGATAAATAGAGACTCTAGTTCTCTATTTATGATAATCCTGACATGACCAAAATGCTACCACGGCCAACCTCTACTAGGAGAGTCTAATAACCCTAGTGCCTCGGAACAGCGGGGACTTTAACCCTTAGACAATCGGAGGGTTACTCACTATGACTTGACATGACTTGTTTACATAATTGATCCTCCCGATCGGAACATCGAGGCATGCCAATATGACTCAATTACGTTATAGATACATCCCGGAACAATATGACTCAATTATGTTATAGATACATCCCGGAATAAACATCGGGTTACAATACATAAGATACATAGATGAATACATTCCGAAGTTACAAATACATCAAATGTTGCTGGTGGCCCTTGAGGGTTTGCTATGGTACTTGGTCTTCTTGAAGCCACTTTATTTCAATGGAGCTGCCAGATAGATGATTACAACCAGAATAGTGTCCAAGCTTTGTCTATCATCAAAGCAAGGGTCTCTTTTGTCTCCTAGGGAAGCTGAGCTTTAGTCTCCTCTCCCCGGCAACGGCGCCAATTTGTTATCACTCTAGGAAACTCCTCTAGGTTGTGGCTCGAGGATGCCTGGTAACTTACAATGTTTTTGGGGTTTTCTAATATGGATCAAGTTAGGTGACCTTTATGACCTTCCACTCTCAATACATGCATAAAACTCAATTAGGTACAAGGCTTTAGTTACCACTGTTCAGAGGTTGACAAGAGGATGTAGGGATGGAGAACTCACCAGGCTGGCAGATTTACACACAAAATAGATGCATATAAATGGCTAAATCATGATAAGGATGGTACTTATAATTCAAATCACATTAACATGCCAATAGGGTGACAACTATCAATCATTAATTAACTTGAATATAACCTGAATAACACATTCAAGCATAAGCACAGAAAATATAGAAATGGAAGTTGAACAAATGATAACAAAAGAGCTTATATTAAATCATGAGCAAAATGAGAAGCTGACAATAGTATGGTCTACAAGTCCCCGAAGTCGAACCCTTTCAATAAAATAAGTCTTAGGCTTTATAGCCTTTACAAAAATACTCAGATCCTGAAAACTTGGATCTGATTTAACAAAAATAAACAAAATAATTGTTTTTTGCCAAATTAGGTTAAAAAACCCTAATTAACTACTTGTCTAACTAACTGTAGAATTAGTTCACTGTATGAACCTTCTGATAACTAAATTAACTATTGAAAATCACTGCCACTGGCCCTCTGATAGTTAAGTCACTGTTTTCCTTTGACAGCTAGGTGTTGGTGATCTTTTCCACTGTTATGTCATAGTAAAACTAAAACAGACCTCTCATGATGTTGTCTTCTGCGTCTTTCATCTTTAGACTTTGTCCCTGAGACATCTATATTCGCCCAAAATTGGTCCTGTGAGCAAAAATTTAATTTTAAGCCTTTGTTCGCTTTCAGTGGTTAAGAGGACAGACTATTGGAACCATTAGCTGCCGAAAGCGGCGCTTTCGGTGGCTAATGAACTTCCCGAGGGTTCTCCTAAGCCACCGAAAGCCATGTTTTCCAAAAATTATTAGGGTTTTTCCAAAAATGTTCTTTTAGGTTAGTCTTCTCAACTTTCTTCTTCAGCAGGCTTTGTGCTAGGAGGGTTAACAGCAGCCTAACTTGTTTCTAGAAGCTGAAGGCTAACTGCAGCTTCAGCTAGGGTTTCCAACATGGGGTGACTACTAGGGTTTTCCTTGGCCTCCTTCAGCTGCAGTCTTTGGAGCCTAATCATCCTGTATAATCTAGTATTGTCTTTTAGGTACCTTATATTCAGTCTCTTTAAGAAAATATATATTTCTCTTTGCTCTAGGTAAGACTTATGTAGCAGCTTGTTCCTACTGGTCAATGCAACATTATTTTTCTTTATTTCCCTTTCCAACATCTCCATCTCATACACTTGCCTTAGCAATTGATTTATCCTTTGAGTCTTGGGCTTGCTAGAGGAAGCCTTCTCTGTTGGCTCCTCTTGCTCCTTTGGTGTAGGGGATGGTAGTTCTTCAGTCACTGCTACAATCTGCAGAGCTAGGTCTGCACCTTCCTCTTGCTCCTCTTCAAAATCTAAGTAGGGCAGGTTTAAAATGTTCTCACTGTGTGTTGTAACTTCCTGGCCCTTTTCACTCAAGTCCAAGTTCCTTTTGACCTTCTTGGCTTTGCAAGAAGAGGGAGGTTGTTCTGCTGTTGCTGGGGATATAGCCCTTCTCTTTCTTCTCCCACTCCTTGGTGTGCTGGAATTTTTGGAAGGAGACTTGCCCTTTTCTTCTGGTTGAAGGCCTATCTCAAATCCATTTCAAAACAAGAAATAAGGCCATGCCATATTCCTTCTTTTTAGCAACTCTTGGATCAACAATTGGATAAGACCATGATGAGACAGTGTGCCAGCAATCTTGGTGGGATGAGCCTTCACCTGGTGTGCCATTTTTCCCAGACTCTTGTGTAAGTAAAAGGGAAAATTTAGTGGGCTTTTACCCATGAAGTGGTTCTAATTTGAAATGGTAGATCATGGCTTTGTTATATCTTCCTTCACATGTTATGTAGACCACAATGGCCTTCAATGGTTGTTTCCACCTCTCTTCTAACCAGGATGATGCCACACTTTTCTTCCACACCACTCCTCTATGCTCAGGATTTAGGTAAGACCTGAACTCTACATATTTTGGTATGGTGGTTTTGAACCATTTTTCTCCTGTGCCAGGGAGTTCAGTCACCTCAGTGATTAGGGTTTCATCTATGTGAAATTCCTCTTTGCCTATGACTACCTTAGAGCCATCAGATGAGAGGGAAAATGCCTCAGCCACCTGCTGATGGGAACCTTGTATCTTCTCACAAAACCTATAGCAGCCAACATCTTGGAAAAGTTTACAGACCTCTGGATGTGCTTCCAAATGGATGGTATCTCCCAATTCTTTCCTGAGAGAAGGTCCTCCCTTCTTCATCTTGATGAATGCCACTCCTGGGTACCTGCAAAAATGATTTTAAGTTCTGTATGATAGTGTGTTAGCAGGCTGCTTCTTAGAGATGGTTTTTCTGGTGGAGAGGAATGCTAAGATCGAAAGTGAAATGTACTGGAGTTTTTGGCACTGATTATTAGGGTTTTTTATTTCATGATGGATGTTGAGGTCATAAGGTGATGGCTGTAGTTCATATTATTGATCACCCTTTCCCAACAATCATATTTCAAATCAGCCTGGATATTCGGTGAGCTTTTCTACTGTTCTTTTGGACAGGGGGAAGAAAAATGGAGGTTTCAAATTCTATCAGTCCTTTATCAGTTTTATAACGACCTCCTTCACTTATTTCCACACATAGTTATGCAGACTTATGTATTTTTGGTGGTTATCATGTCATTTATTGATCGTTTATCTTATTGACGGGGTTTGATTTGACATCTTTCTAATCGTTTCCACTTTTTACCTTTTCGGTGGTTAACAGCCTTCAGGAGTTTGTCTGCTAGCCACTGAAATGATGCCTTTCGGTGGCTAATGAAATGATGTCCCTTTCACCTAAGCCACCAAAATCGTTTTTCCAGCATCGCAATGAAACCCAGATTTTGACAAATAGTGGCCTTGCCGAATATTCCTTTTAACCACCGAAAACCCATCCTTTCGGTGGCTAATGAAACGTCATAGCTTTCGCCTAAGCCACTAAAAGAGCTTTTTCCCCAATGTCTTTTCGCATGCTTTCGGTGGTTAAAGCTTGTCTTCAAATGTTCGCTAAGCTACCAAAAGCATCACCTTTCGATGGCTAATGAGATGTCCGAAGTCTTGCCTAATCCACTGAAAGCACCTTTACCCATGTTGCTTTCTATCCACTTTCGGTGGTTAACACCCTCCTTGGTATTTTCCCTAAGCTGTCGAAAGCAACACTTTTCGGTGGCTAATGAGTCATTTGAAGCCTCGCCTAAGTCACCGAAAGTGTTTTTGCATTTTACTCGCTCGGGCCCGCTTTCGGTAGTTTACTTTCATCCTACGTTAGATCGTTAGCTACCGAAACATAGCCTTTCAATTTCTAATGAGCTATTAAGAACCTAGCCTAAGCCACCGAAATATATAACTTCCAAATTTTTTAACCGTATAAAAAATAGAGACCTTCAATTTGTTAGTCATCATTAGATCTTTCATTACATGAATTGAATTCTTCATTACTATCAAAATAAATTTATTTTGGGAGATAACAGACCATAAACCAGACGGATTCCCCACACGAAATGGTGGTTGATCTAGTTGGGATTGTTTACCAAGGAGAATCCCTACTATCGGTACCTGGCAATTTTCCAGGCATCAACAGATCTAGCACTAGAACGAGGGAAGCTAATGCATGGCTCGAAGAGGAAATCTGTTTTTCAGAGAATATTACATTAGAACAACATCCGAAAATATTTTCCTTGAAGATTTTATTCCTGAATTTAAAGAACAAGAACAGACAGGTTCTGGGGAAGAAGAATCAGAACGTTTGTACGTTGTCCCATTTGAGGAAGTAGATCATTTTAGGAGACATACAATATCTTATGTTAAGAAAATTGTGGTTTAAAAGTTATTCCCATGTTACCTAGAAGGAAAGATTCCAAGAAATTAGCCTCATACACTAAGGATTCAATTCTTGTGGAAAATTTGGAAGAACTGGTAGATCTATCCATCCAAGAAATTGTTCAACCTCTGGATCAATTTGGTCCAGAATCCCCTATAGCTTCAGTATTTAGTCAGTATCCACCACAATATCCACCTAGAATTATGGTTGGAAATGTTAATCAACCTGAATGGAGAGCAAGAACACCACTCAACCTGGCTACTCCATTGCATGATTTACCTAAGCACTTAGAAAAAAGGTATTTCCAAAATTTGAGCCTGGAAAGGGTGTTTCTGCTAAAGATCACTTAAAAGTTTGTCTGTGGCTTTGAAAATTTTAAATGTTGAATATGAAGATGTTGTTTGTAGACTTTTTCAATATACTTTTGAACCTAAAGAATATTCATGGTACTTTAGTTTGCATTCTAATTCAATAGTAAATTGGGATGGTTTTGAAAAGGCATTCTTAGGTAAATTTGACAACCAGAAAATTGTAGCCATTCTCATGAAGGAATTATTGTCTATGAGGATGGAAAAGAAAGAAAAGGTCCAAGACTTTAATCAGAGATTAACCACTTTATTAGTCTCTAATAGAATATTATACTACAACACTTGATCCGCCAATAACAATATTTGTAAAAAGGGATGGTAAAGCTACATTGGTATAAAACTATGAATAAGCCAATAAAGTAGAGGAAAATCTGGATAGTATCGCAAAGCATACTCTAGAACCTGCATTGAAACATAGCACAAGAAAAAAGGCCTTTGTTGTTAACTAAGGCCAAATATGAACACTCTAATGAGCTAGAAAATGTGGTGAAAATGGTACAGAAATTGTCAAACAAAATAGCAGACATGGAAAAGGATAAAGGAACTAGTTCTTAAGAAATCCATTCAACCCTTATTACAAAAAAAGGAAGAGAGTGGACAACCCCAACCACCTGTGCATAATTCTATTGTTTTAAATTTTAATGAAGAAGGCATGGATCACTTTTGTACTTTTCACCAAGAACATAATTATGAAAAAATCTATCCACGGTGGATTAATTCAATGACTTTGGTTATGAATCAATTGTTAGATACCCAGCTAGAAGATCTTGAAGAAGAGCAAGCCCAAACTAATGAGCCAGAACAAACAAATGAAGAAACCACTATGGTATTATGGGATTGGGCACCTACTTTGGGGCTTAGTGAAGATGAACCTACCAAGGAAATTCAAGTGTCATCAGTTAATGTTATGACTAGAAGTAAAGGGCCGGTAGTGGATGAAAGCTCAGTACTACCTAAAATAAAGAAGTTGAAAGAACACATGAAGAAAATTATCAGTACTACTCAAACAACACCTAAGCCTAATATGGTAAATATAAACGAGGCAATCCTAGTAGTTAACAAACCAATGAAGACAGTGATAAATAAATTAGAAGGTACTAGAAAAGGTTTGGTAGAACATGATATGGGATATGATATTGTAGAGGATATTAAGAAAACAAAAGTAAATATTTCTCTATTCGAACTATGTAATTTGCCTCAGCAAAGGAGGAAACTTTTGGAAGCTTTTGATCCATATCCCAGTAGTATCCCAGAGGCCATGGAATCTGATGATGAAGTAAACGAAGCAAACATTGGAGGAAAGTCTAAATCTCAAACTTTACCTTTTTTGTTGTCATTTGAAATTTTTAATCATAATGTGCATAATTGTTTGGTAGTGTTATCACTCTAGGAAACTCCTCTAGGTTGCAGCTCGAGGATGCCTGGTAACTTACAATGTTTTTTATGGTTTTCTAATATGGATCAAGTCAGGTGACTTATATGACCTTCCACTCTCAAGACATGCATGAAACTCACTCAACTACACGGATTTTAGTTACAACTGCTCAGGGGTTGACAATAAGGTGCAGGGATGGAGAACTCACCAGGCTGGTATATTTACACTCAAAACAGATGCATATAAATGGCTAAATCATGATAAGGATGGTACTTATAATTCAAATCACATTAACATGCCAATAGGATGAAAGCTATCAGTCATTAATAAACTTGAATTTAACCTAAATACACATTCAGGCATAAGCACAGTAAAGACAGAAATGAAGGCTGAACAAATTATAACAAAAGAGCTTGTATTCAATCATTAGAAAAATGAGAAGCTGACAATAGTATAGGTCTATAAATCCATGAAGTCGAACCTTTTTCATAAAATTAGTCTTAGGCTTTATAGCCTTTACAAAATATATAGATCCTAAAAACTTGGATCTGTTTTTTACAAAAATAAACAAAAATAATAGTTTTTTGCAAATTAGGTTAAAAACCCTAATTAACTACCTATCTAGCTATTTGAAGAATCAGTTCACTAAATGAACCTTCATATAATTTAGGTAACTGCTGATAATTACTCCTACTGGCCCTCTACTAGTTAACCCAATAATTTCTCTTGA
The DNA here is from genome assembly GCA_001517045.1 of Pseudotsuga menziesii. Lineage (NCBI taxonomy): Eukaryota > Viridiplantae > Streptophyta > Pinopsida > Pinales > Pinaceae > Pseudotsuga > Pseudotsuga menziesii. The sequence continues at coordinate 816,538 of LPNX011082011.1, read as the reverse complement.
CAACTAGGTGTTGGTGGCCTTTTGTGTTGTTATGTCATAGTAGGACTGAAACAGACCTTTCCTTGATGCTTTCTTCCTCGCCCTTCATCTTCAGCCAATGCCTCTGAGCCATATATATTCGCCAAAACCGGTCTTGTATGCCAAAATTCGATTTTAAGCCTCTATTTTCTTTCGATGGCTAAGAGGCCAGTCTATCGGAACCGTTAGTTGCCGAAAGTGGTGCTTTCGGTGGCTAATGGACTGCCCCAACGTCCGCCTAAGCCACCAAAAGCCCTGTTTTGCAAAAATTATTAGGTTTTCCTCAAAAATGTCACTGTAAGCCTATTTGCTTAGCTTTCTTCTTCAGCAGGCCCTGTGCTAGGAGGGTTAACAGTAGCTTGGCTGGTTTCTAGAGGGTAAAGGCTAATTGCAGCCTCAAATAGGGTTTCCAAGGTGGGGTGGCTGCTAGGGTTTGCTTCAGCTTCCTTCAGTTGTAGTCTTTGGAGCCTAATCATCTTGTATAGTCTAGTATTGTCCTTTAGGTACCTTGTATTCAGCGTCTTTAAGAAAATATATCTTTCTCTCTGCTCCAGATAAGACTTATGTAGCAGCTTGTTTCTGCTGGTCAATGCAGCATTATTCTTCTTTATTTCTCTTGCCAAAACCTCCATCTCATAAATTTGCCTTAGTAATTGATTGATCTTTTGAGTTTTAGGCTTACTGGAGGAAGCGCTTTCTATTGGTTCTTCTTGATCTTGTGGTGTGGGGGATGGTAGTGCTTTAGATACTGGTACAATTTGCAGAGCTAGGTCTGCACCTTCTTCTTACTCTTCTTTAGAATCTGAGTAGGGTAGATTTAGGATATTTTCAATGTGTGTTTCATCCTCTTGCCCCTTCTCACTGAAGTCCAAGTTCCTCTTTACCTTCTTAGCCTTGGAAGAAGAGGGAGGCTGTTCTGTTGCTACTGTTGGTGAAATGGCCCTCCTCGTTCTTCTCCCACTGCTTGGTGTGCTATACTTCTTGGCAGGAGACTTCCCTTTCTATTCTAGCTGAAGGATTGTCTCAAATCCATTCCAAAATAGAAAATAAGGCCATGCCATATTCCTTCTTTTCAACAAATCCTAGAGCAATAGCTGGATAATTCCATGGTGGGACAGCTTGCCAGCAATCTTGGATGGTTGGGCTTTCACTTGGTGTGCCATCTTTCCCAGACTTCTATGCAAGTAAAAGGACAAATTTAGAGGGCTTTTACCTGTGAAGTGATTCATTAACTTGAAATGATAGATCATGGCTTGGTTATATATTCCGTCACAGGTTAGGTAAACCACAATGGATTTCAGTAGTTGTTTCCATCTCTCTTCCAACCAGGATGATGGCATACTCTTCTTCCACACCATTCCTCTATGTTCAGGCTTTAGGTAAGACCTGAATTCTACATCCTTTGGTATGGGGGTCTTGAACCATTTTTCTCCTGTGCAAGGGAGTTCATTTACTTTAGAGACTAGGGCTTCATCTATGTGAAATTCCTCCTTGATTATAACTGCTTTTGAACCATCAAATGATAGGGCAAACGCCTCAGCTACCCGCTGATGGGAGCCTTGTATTTTTTCACAGAAATTGTAGCAGCCAACCTCTTGGAAGAGCTTACAGACCTTTGGATGTGCTTCCAAATAACTGATATCACCCAACTCTTGCCTAAGCTCAGGTCCTCCCTTATTCATCTTGATGAGTTCCTCTCTTGGGTACCTGCAAAACAATTCTCAGTTCTGTATACATTGTGCTAGTAGGATGCTTCTTCAGAGATGGTTTTCCTGGTGGAGAAGAATGATAAGCTCGAAGATGAAATTTGATGGAGTCTCTTAGCACTGCATATGAGGGTTTGTGCTGTCATGATGGACACTGAGATCATAAAGTGATGGTAGCAGCTAATCCTCTTGATCTCCTTTCCCAAGCAATCACATCACTCATCAGCCAGGGTATTCGGTGGGCTCTTTGCTGTTCTTTTGGATAGGTGGAAGGATACTGAGGGTTTCCAGTTATATCATTCCTTTTGCCAGTTTCATAACGACCCTTTTAACTCATTTGCACATGCGGTTCACGTAGGCCCAGTCTTTTTGGTGGTTTGTCACACCCTCCACTGATTGTTCCTTTCGCTGACGGGGTTGGATTTGACTGTTTTCTAACCGTTTCCTCACTTTTCCTTTTTGGTGGTTAATAGCCTCTGGGAGTTTGTCAGATAGATGTTGAAAAGACGAATTTCGGTGGCTAATGAAGTGATACCTTTTTCGCCTAAGCCGTCGAAACCTTCGTCCCATTGTTGCGGTGAAATCCCGGTCTCGCCGAAAAACCTGTTTAACTATCGAAAACCCCTCCTTTTGGTCGCTAATGAGCTATTCTGAGTCTCACCTAAGCCATCGAAACCAATTTTACTAATATCACTTGCTTCTCGCTTTCAGCGGTTAACATGCCTCTTGATCTCCTCCCTAAGCCGCCAAAAGCAATGCTTTTCGATGGTTAATGAGTTATTTAAATTCTCGCCTAAGCCACCGAAAGTGTTGATTTGATTCTACTTGCTCGGGCCGCTTTCGGTGGTTTACCTTTATCCCTCGTTCAATCTTTAGTTGCCGAAACCTAGCTTTTCAATGGCTAATGAGCTGTTAAAAGCCTCACCTAAGCCACCAAAAGATATATCTTTCAAATTTTTCAACCATATAAAAAACAGAGACTTTCAATTTGTTAGTCATACTCAGGTATTTCATTACATAAATCCAATTCTTCATACTTATAAAAATAAATTTATTTTGGGAGATAACAGGTAGATTTTGGATATGGGGGGGAACGAGATGAAATCTCTGCTAGGGTTTGTCGCTAATCCAAACCCTGTACTACCTTCTGACCATTCTTCCCTGCACTTTTTGGAGAGGTTTTTGTCTACTAGCCATCCGCTTGGCTCTTACAGGCATCATGGCGTCTGCGTCGAGGGGGGGGAGAGGTTGAGACAGGCCCCTCCCAGTCTCTCTCAGCAACAAAGAGTTTCGAGATTCTCATGGGTCCCAACAACTCATTGAGAATTGGTTTGGAAGATATTCCCATTAAGTTGGACGACAAAAATCTTGCTGATAAGACAATGGTCGTCCCTGATTTGGACAAAGATAAACATCCTGCAAAAACAAACAAATATTGCATCCCATGCATGGCTTAGCACCCCTACTTATCATTATCAGTGGACAGGGTAAATCCCAAAGCGCAAAAAATGAAAGACCACGCTCTGATCGGTAAATTTATGGGATTCTAGTCGACTGAACATGCCCTTCGGGGTTGGATTGTAGCTAAATGGAAACCTAAAGCACATTTTGATATTCAGTTACAATCTAAAGGAATTTTTACCATTATCTTTCATCACCTATAAGATAAAGATCGAGTGGATGAAGGAGGGCCTTACTTCTTCAATTCTGCATGTCTATATCTCAGGAATTGGGTTGAACGCTTTTGCACAGAAAAAGAGGACTTCTCTTGGGCCCCTGTCTGGATTCGCATGTTTTCTCTCCCACAAGAATATTGGGGTGAATCTACCCTTCAAGAGATTGGAAATACTGTGGGTTCCTTTGTTCGGATGACAGATCAAACAAGAATGAATAAATTTACCTCTTATGCCAGAATTTGTGTCTTCATGCACATTAATCAGGCTCTTCTGGATGCGATTTGTCTCTCCCATGAAGACAGTGACTGGATCCAGCCGCTTGACCATGAACATATCCCGTTTAGATGCCGAAAATGCCACAAAAACGGGCATCTGTTTCAAGACTGTCCATTGAATAAAGCTCTTGAGAAACCTAACCCTCATATCTCTGATGAGCAAGGGTTCCAGTACACGGCCAAGAGAAAGCACATCACAAAAGGCTGACACAAGAAAATCTTCTGGAGCATCCTCCTTCCACCAACAACAGCTTTCAAGTTCTGGAGGAAGTAAATATGGATCTGGAAAAGATCATTGACGATGAGAATTTGAATCAAGAACTCGCGGTCCAACTGCATGCATCTAAATCAGTGGATAATTCTACCTTTCATCCCTCTGAGCTATCTCCAAGTAAGTCCTTAGAAAACCCTAATGAAACTCAAGATAGAGGTCAATTCGATATGCATATGCCAGATCAAAATCCTGAAATCCCAGAGGAAGAGGACATGAAAGATGCAATTCCTGAAGGGGTTGATCTAATTGGTCTCGAAGATGCTTGCACCAGAAAAGATTTTAAATCTATTCCTCCCAAGCAGATCCAACTTTTGCACAAAGTCCTAGTTAAGGAAAAAGCTCATCTTGGAGTGGCTACCTCTGGACAAAAAGAGAAACAAAAAGTGCATAAAGATCCAAAAAAAAGGACGTAAATCGGCTCTTCAACGAATCAATCATTTAAGCACTGCGCTGGTTGACTCGGGCCAATATGCTCGGTTAACTGAATTCTTCACTACCCCCCCTTCTGTTAATCAATGAAGCTCCTCTCTTGGAATATTAGAGGTCTCAATGGTCACTCTAAACAAAGAATGCTTAAAATGAAACTTCAAAATGATCCTCCTTCTGTCCTTTTTCTGCAAGAAATCAAATACCCCAGTGACTCTGTTGCCTCTATTTTGGATCGGATTTGGAAGAACTGTCTCACTATTACTATTGACGTGCAATGTGCCTCGGGTGGCCTCTCAATCAGCTGGAACCCTCTGCTAATCACTCTAGATGACACCCTTTCCTCCAGGCATGCACTTTCTGCCTCTTTCCACATTCTCAGTTCCAGTATAAGGGGTTTCTTAATGAATGTGTATGGCCCTCAGATGGTTGATTCTAAAAAGAACCTCCTAAATCACATAGATTGGTTTTGGAGCCTGCATAATGAATCTCCGATAATCATTGGTGGAGACTTTAACATGATATCCAACCTGGAAGACAAAAAAGGTGGCCTTAAAACTCTCTCTGTGAAAGATGAGGCCTTTAAAGAAATGATCAACTCGTGTGAAATGGTATATGTTCAAACCTCCTCTGGATTCTTCACTTGGAACAATAGAAGAGGTGGAGTCCACCAAATTGCTAAATGTCTGGATCGATTCCTGGTCTCGAAGCCTATCCTTACCCTTGGAGGTCTTCTAGATGCAATTGTTCTTCCCACGGTTGGTTCTGATCATTGGCCCATTGCCCTTTCCTAGCATAGTCAGGGCCATTCCCTTCATAAACCTTTTAGATTTGAAAAATTCTAGCTCACCCATCCCACTTTTATGGATTCAGTCACCTCTTGGTGGAATGAGATGTCAGTCTCTAGACGTTCGAAAACGGTTATTATGCACCAAAAGATGAAAAGGTTACGGGGTCATCTCAAAAACTGGAATAAAACTATTTTTGGTCATATTTTTAAAGAAAAAGTGGTAATTCAAGAAATCTTTGACTCTATCCAGCGTCAGGTGATGGAGCATGGTTTTACTCCAGAATCAAATCTTCAAGAAAGAGATCTGCTCCACCCACTCAACAAAAGATGTGATCAAGAAGCTATTTTTTGGAATTAGAAAGCCAGGGTTAAATGGCTAAAAGATGGTGAGTGAAACACAAGTTTTTTTCACAAATCCACAATCCAACACAGAATGAGGAACAAAATTAGCAAGCTTCGCACAGATTCTGGAAATACTCTGGAGGAACATCAAGAAATATCCGATGAAGTAACGTGACACTTTAGTCAACTCCTCTCTGAACCGAACCATGAGCGGCAAGAATATATCTACAGGGTAATCCAAAGCATTCCCTCTCTCATGAATAATGAGCACAACCACTCTCTTATGCAACCCATTTCCATGCAAGAAGTTAAGGCAGCAGTGGAGCAAATGGTGGAGGGAACTTCTCTAGGTTCGAATGGTTTCACTATTGATTTCTTTCTCCACTGTTGGAATTTGCTCAAGGATGAAGTTCTGGAATTAGTAGAGGAATCTAGAAAAAATAAATGGATTCTTCCAGCTCTTAATGCAACTCATCTAGTTCTCATTCCTAAAGAAATTGGAGCTTCTCACCCTGGTAAGTTCTGCCCTATCTCCCTCTACAATGTAATTTACAAAATTATCTCTAAAGTGGTGGCTAACAAGCTGAAACCCCTCTTGCATCTCCTCATTTCTCCAGAACAATCAGGATATGTGGAAGGAAGATAGATTCTGGATGGCATAATTCTCTCCAAGGAGGTTGTTCACTCACTTAAAACCTCTAAAATCTCAGGCATGATTCTCAAACTGGACCTATCTAAAGCCTTTGATAAACTTAGCTGGGATTTCATTGAAAAAATGTTGTTGGATTTTGGCTTCTGTCAGGATTGGGTTTGCTGGATCCTTTCTTATCTCTTCAGCTTTCTTTTCCATCGTGGTCAATGTGTCACCTTCCTCCACGTTCTCCCCCTCGCGTGGCATACGCCAGGGAGATCCCCTTTCTCCCTTCCTTTTTATTCTTATGGCAGAGGGTCTTGGCCGTATGATCCAATCTGCTCTTTCTGAGCATTCACTCCGAGGCCTCTCCCTTTACAATGCCCAGCCTCTGGCTTACCAGCAATTCGTGGATGATAATATCCTCTTTGGACACTCCTATGTGCATGAAGCATGGAAAATTCACTCTATCTTGCACACCTTTGAATCTGCTTCAGGAACCTCCCTTAATTTGGATAAATCTCAAATCTTCCTTTTTAACACGAGTATGGAAGCCCAAAAAAACATTTCTCGTATTCTCCAATTCTAAGTATCCTCTTTGCCCACTAAATATTTGGGAGCCCCACTGTTCGATGTTGCTCTAAAACATTCATCTTGGAAAGAACTTCTGAACAAACTTGAACTTCGCCTCTCTTCCTAGACCTTCAGATCCCTTAATCTCCCTAGTGGGTTCGTCTTGTTAAAATCCACTCTGTAGTCTATTCCTCTTTATCTTTTCTCAGTTTTGGAAGCCTCGAAATGGGTTCTAAAAGCTATTAAAACTATTCAAAGGTCTTTCTTGTGGGGCTGCACTAATAACAATAGCAGATGGGTACTGGTAAGTTGGGACACACTGTGTAAAAAGAAGTTTGAAGGGGGTCTCGGCATTAGGGATCCTGAAATTAACAACCAAGATCTTTCAGCCAAAATCTGGTGGCACTGGATCTCAAAGAACAACACCCCCTGGACTACGCTCTGGAACAACAAGTATGCTCCGGATTATCCCGCACACTCGCTAGTCAAATTTGATGAAGAACTTCCTGGCTCTCATATTTGGAAAGCTGCCAACATGCTAAGGGCCATAATTCAAAAGCATAGTTTCTTGGAAATTAATGATGGGAATAAGGCTCTTTTCTGGGAAGACTCCTGGCAACAACTTCCTAGCCTTAAAAGTTGTGTCCTTGATCCTGAGTTCCAAAACTACCTTAGTTGCAACAACCACCTAACGGTCAATGATTTCTGGACCTCTTTGTTAAACAGTTTCTGTAGTTGGAAAGAGCCCTCTCTTTGGAACTCTATTCTGGACAAAAACCTTTCTGACAAAATATGGCCGGGACTTTTTACTAGAAATATCAAGCATAGACAGGGTTCAGACATCATTCATTGGGGGCACCATCCTTCAGGAAACTTCTCGGTGAAAGAATCCTACAATATCATTTCAACCATGCCTAACAGCCAGGTCTCTCCGATCTGGACTCATCTCTGGACTTCTCAACAATGGCCCAAAATCTCCCACTTCCTCTGGCTTCTCCTACATCAAAGAATTCTCACTTGGGAGAACTTAACTCGAAAAGGCTTCCAGATTCCTTCCAGATGTAGCCTTTGCAATATTAATCAAGAATCCATAAACCATCTTATGGATGCTTTCTCTTTTACCAGCTTGTTGTGGGACAACGTGGCAGAAGTTTTCAGGCGTACCAACAGAGTGAAAGGCATTATTACTAAGTCACTAAAAAACTGGATGGATAGCCCCTTTGAAAGTAACATCCTTAACCAACTTTGGACGCTTATCCCTGGTTTTGTTCTTTGGCACACCTGGAAAGAACACAACAATAGAATTTTTGTGGAACACCATCAAAAAGAATCTTCAATAAACCATTCACTCCAAAGGATGGACGATTTCTGACCTCCCCACCTCTCAAAAGGAGAAAATTTTGTTGAAAGCTCTTAACTTTGATTCCTCTATGGTCCCATCTTCCTTCAGTAAACCTATCATGCGACCGGACAACCCTACTCACTGGGATCGTCCGCCTGAGAATGTGTTCAAGATCAACTTTGATGGCGCCTCCAAGGGAAATCCGGGCATATCTGGCTTCGACGGAGTTATAAGAAATAACCATGAAAATATCACCCATCTATTCTATGGAAATTCAGGGTTCAACTACAATAACGCCTCTGAACTCGATGGTTTGATTGATGGATTATCATTAGTAAAACAAAATGGACTATTGCCTGTTATTGTGGAAGGAGATTCTGCCATAATCCTTTCTATGGCATCTAAACTTCTCCACACCTCGCAGGTCTCCAAAGTTACAACTAGTTGGCATCTGGCGCAAGGTATCAACTGTCTGGCATCCCTTCTTCAAAACATGCACGCAATCACCTTTCACCACGTGCGTAGAAAACAAAACTCATTAGCCGACTTCTTAGCTAATTCATGAGTTAATTCTCCTCACTCGATGGTGGAAGGCACATTTCATGATTTTCTAGATGAGCAAATCCAGACAAAGTGTCTTCAATTCGCCAGCTCCGATCTATCTTGCCCGGATGTGGGTGATAACACCAGCAACACTTGTCTCGTTCTCCGGCCACCGTCTCAGGCACGTGTAATGCTGGAGATATCCCACCATGCCAGCACGGTTAGTCAACCTACTCAGGCTTCTCTGTGCATGGGAGAAATTTCCCCGGTCACTTCAGCCCATGCGAACAAGGCTGGCGAAGGTACGTCCTCCTAGGTTCATTCATGGCTCGGCTGCAAGGTTTAATTTTGGTAGGTACGTGGAATGACATGTGTTTAATTTAGGACCATGTCGAGTCTTATGTTATGGCTGGTCACAACATTTGGTTTGCAGTTCGGTGGAGGTTTGCAGAGTCTTTGTTGCTATGCATTCCAGGGTTCGCGCTGGTAAAATCGCTCCACTGCGTATTGGTCTCAGGCTCAGGTCAGTAGCAATGTCTCACCAGAGAGGAACCCCAAGACGTGCTAGTTCAGGAAGGGCCAAACCCTAGAGGGGTTGCAGTGCACCAGTTTCGGCAGATTATGAACCGCATATTTCTCCGGGAGTCCGTGTATTGGTGGAAGCCTAGGAGAACAAGGTTCTCAACCACAAGCTCTCGACGGGTGATAAAGGTGGTTGAATCAATCACTACTAGATGCTGAAGAATATGCTCTGCAATCTGGAAGAGGACATGCTTAGTAATTGGGCTGAGGTGTGGATTGCAGTTCATTCCATGAAAGCAAAAATCGCTGAGATGGATGCTCAACTCATGGCCATGGACAACTCCTTTTCATGGAAAGGAACGACACGCATTTCAAGTTTGAATGTTCACAAAACGGGGGGTGGTGCTCAGGGTGGCATAGCAAGTGGTAGCGAATTTGGAGGTCGGGCTCTCACTAGTCTAGGTGGCAGCGGTCGCACAACAAACTGTAACACTAAAACGCTACGTGCCAAACCTTTCTCGGTACCATCAACTGTGGAACCTCTCCTCAAGCGACTGAAGGACTCACCAGCCTAGCAGCCTGAGCAGCACCAGTCTTCTCTGACTCCAGCACCGAATGCCACCACCAATTCACCCACTTTGTTGTAGGAAGAATGATGGGATTTCCCCATCACTAAGGAAATTCCCTCGGTTTAATGTTCGTTTTGAACAGGTTTTTTTTTGGGTCCAGTCTCTAGAAGGTTTTTTGGTTTTAATATAAGCTTTTTAAGTTGATACTGTATGTCTTTTTTTTCAGTTTGGATTCACTCTTATATAGGAGCATGATATGTCTTTTATGGATCTCTGTAACTCGGTCTTTAAGTTTCTCAGTCATGAACATCTTTATCGTGAATTTGGTTAGAAGGATGGTATTAAGTTTAGAGGCTCTGAAGGAGATTCTGCCTCTTTCAACCTCAGGCAACCAAGATATTTGTATGTAAATTTTTTTGCCTCTGTAATATAATATATTATGTATCTTACAAAAAAAAACAGGTAGATTTTGGAGCTTCGTCAAATGTCATGCCACTTTCAATATGTAAGAAGATTAATGGTCAACCCACACCATCTCCATCTTGGATAATTCAGCTAAACAGATCTATTGTTAAGATCGTAGGGGAAATGAAAGGTGTGGTGATTTGATTATCTGCAGACCCTAGAGTTTGTCAATTCATATATATCATGGTGGTTTATAACCAGAAGCCTATGGACTAATATTGAGCAGGGACTGGTCAACGAAACTTAATGTATAATTTGAAACGGATTGGTCTCACATGTGGTTGCCACTTCAAAATGTTCAAAACCAAATTAAAATACTGAGGTAACCACATATGAAGTATGATGTAACTCAGTTAGAAGGGAAGAATGAACCTGTGAACTTCTCGTCTTTAGTTTTGGGAAATTACTTTTTCTATATTGAACCAGGAAATTATCAAGCCAAACGAGTTAGTCATGACTCAAATAGGTAGTTGTCACGGACTAATGATAATGATTGTAATATAGTAAACTTAGTGACTAACATAAGAGATGATACTAACCATGTAGATTTAGAAGATATATTTTGGTTTTTGTATTTTGATGGTTCTAAAACACAAGAGGGATCAGAGGCAGGTTGCATCATGATTGATCCAAAAAAGAATAAACACTTTCTCTCTTGTAGACTAGAGTTCGAATGCACAAATAACACTGCTGAGTATGAAGCTCTAGTCCAAGGCCTGAAGAAAGCTATTGAACTTAATGTTAGAAATTTGAAATTTCTTGGTGATTCTGAGATAGTTGTCATACAAGTAAGAAACACCATTCACTGTTTATCTCCACATCTTAAAGGATACCAGTCTGAGATATGGAATTTGATTATGCGCTTCAATGCTTTCAATATAAATGCAGTACCTAGATTGCAAAACGTTGCAGCTGATTTATTAGCTACTTCTGCATCTAGATTAACACCAAATAATAACAAGTGTTCTACTGAATTGATTTTCAGGCCATCAGTACATGACAATGTTACAAATTTGAGAGTATTCGATGACAATGAGAAGATTATCAATTTTTTAACGAATGAAGAATCTTTTAAAGAATCAATAATTGATGAAGAAGAACATTTGTCAGGGTTACAAAATGAAGATGTAGCTAAGGGAAATGTCATGCCTAAAGCGGTAAGAACCCTCGAAGGGATGCTTAATTTGTAGAGTAAATTCTGGAAACGAGCCAATGTGAAGCCGAACAAACCATCAATGCAACATGAGCTGGTCAATCTGGGATCACAAGTTGAGCCCAAATATGTCAATTTGGGAAAATGTTGCTCGCATCAAGAAATATTTAAGTTCATCAAGTTGTTTCAACAATATAAAGACATCTTCACCTAGACGTATGAAGACCTAAAGACTTATGACACTTGCATCATCCAGCATGTGATTTCCATCAAAACAGGGGCAAAACCGTTTTGGCAACAACTTAGAAAGATGCACCCGAAGTTAGAACCTCTGATCCAAAATGAAGTAAAGAAGTTACTAGACGCAAAGATCATCTTCAAGGTTCTACATTCTAAATGGGTGGCCAATCTAGTCTCGGTGAGAAAAAAATCAGGAGAGATAAGGCTATGTGTTGACTTCAGGAACTTTAACAGAGCATCAGATAAAGTTAACTATCCGGTTCCCCCAATGGAACAGATTTTACAAATGGTTTCAGGCTAAAAAATGTTCTCCCTATTAGATGGATTTTCAGGTTATAATCAAGTATTAGTGGCCGAACGAGACTGATTAAAGACAACATTTCGTACAAAGTGGGGAACATTCGCTTATAGAAGAATGCCTTTTGGCCTCATGATGCCAAAGCCACATTTTAGAGGGCCATGGACATTGCATTCATAGGTTTAAGTGGCCACGGTGTAGTAGTGTACTTAGATGATGTAACAGTTTTCTCCAAGAGAAGAGAAGACCATCTTTTTCACTTAAAATAGATTTTTGACCGCTGTACAAATAATGTTATATCTATGAACCCAAAGAAGAGCATCTTCACAATTCTTGAAGGAAAATTGTTGGGACACATCATCTCAAAGAAGGGAATCTCAATATATCTAGAAAGAGTTGAGGCTATAACTCAGATTCCCATGCCTCATAATAAGAAAGCTATGCAATCGTTTATGGGCACAATAAATTTTGTTCAGAGGTTTGTCCCTGATTTTGCTCAAATTGTGAAACCTCTACAACAGATGGTGAAGCAAAGTGTACAGTTCAAGTGGAATGACACTGAGAAAGATGCCTTTAAAGATATCAAAACAACAATAGCTCATGCACCTTCTTTGAGGAGTCCATACTTTGAAAAGGAATTTATTTTATATACCTTTGCTTCAGACAACTCTCTTGTAATAGTGCTTACGCAGAAAAGAGAATTGGGAGACGAATACCCAATATCATTCAATACACTGGATTGCAAGGGATTGAATTGAATTACCTAGCCATGGAGAAACACGCATATGCAGTTTTCAAGGCAGCAAAACAATTCAAACCCTATATTTTAAAAGATAGAACAAAAGTTGTGGTTCCTCACCCGGCTGTTAGGTCTATTTTTGTGCAGAAAGAATTGGGTGAGTGAAGAGGGAATTGGGTGACTGCCCTACAAGAGTATGACCTGGAATTCAAACTAGCTACCATCATCAAATGTCAATGGTTGTGCAAGTTTATAGCATAAAATCACACCGATAAATATTCTGAGTGGGAGAATGAAGCTGAATTGAACTTGATTGATGTATGTCCTATCTTTACTGCTCCCAAATCTTGGTACAAAGACCTGGTGTACTATCTTCAACAAGGATATCTACTGGAGCATTGGAAATCCAAGCAGAGAACGAAACTTTGTTTGAAGTCACCCTCCTATCAAATAATGGGTGGAGTGCTTTTCAGAAAAAATTATGATGGAATTTTTCTCAGATGTTTGGAGAGAGGGGATGCCTCTAAAATAGTCAAAGATTTGCATGACAGACCTGCAGGAGGACATTGTCTCGGGGATACCACAACTCATAAGATACTCAAAGATGGATATTACTGGCCAAATTTGTGTAAAGATGCCCATGCCTATGCAATAAAATGTGATGTATTGCATAGAAGTGGTGGCAAACTGTCAAAAGCAGCAGGACCTCTACAACATGTTACTATTTCAGATCCATTCGAACAGTGGGGAATAGATGTAATTGGGGAAATCAATCTGAATTATTCATTACAACATCGATATATGCTTACGACTACATATTATTTCACCCGATGGGTGGAAGCGAGTCCATTGCGCAAAATGAATGAGGATTAGGTCATCAAATTCCTGTAAAAGAACATTATGACCAGGTTTGGAGTTCCAATTTCCCTTGTTTTTGATAATGCATCTTATTTCTCATCTGTTAAAATAACTGAGTTTGCTTATGAAAAGGGAGTTAATTTACATTACTCAGCCAATTATTATCCTCTGGGAAATGGTTTAACAAAATCAACAAATAAGAACCTTATCCGAATTTTGAAGAAAATTGTTATTGAAAATAAGAGAAATTGGCACTCAGCCCTTCCAAATGCACTATGGGAAGACATGGTCACTCCAAAGAATTCCTTAGGAGTGTCTCCCTATATTCTGGTATATGGAAACTAAGTTATTTCCCCCCCTAACATTTTGCTCCCATCTTCGCAATTAGCTCAAGCCTCAAGGGGTTCCAGTAGCGAAGTTTTACAAGCACGAATTGATACTTTGTTAAAACTGGAGGAATTACGTCAAAAGGCTAAAGATAATTTCAGTCAACTTCAAGTTATCATCAAAAGATGGTTCGACAAAAGAGAATCTGGTATAAGAAACTTTGATGGAGGATACCTAGTTCTGAAATGGGATAATCTGCATGTAAAAAAGGGAAAACACACAAAGTTCCAACATTTATGGATTAGACCTTATCTAATCACTAAAAAGTTAGGGCCTGCAACTTACAAATTGCAAGATTTACAAGGACAGGAAGAAGGTCTTCCTCTAAACGGCCTTTGTCTCAAACATTACTTTACCTAGGATTTAGAAACCCTTTGTACATAAATAAACTTGCTTTTATTGATTTTTTCTAGTTTGTTTTACCTTATTTCATAGCCTTAGTTTGTTTTCTTTTAATAAAACAACTATTTTTTTTGTGCTTGGAAGTATAGGCATTTGATTAAGCTCAAAATATTTGGATGTCAAGAATTGCTTCTGGGAAAGAGAAAATGGTAAAGTTCGATCATAATGAGATTCTTTATCTATTGACAGACAATGGAAAGGGAAGCTAGTCTTCAAGCCCACATTTGAATCATTTTAACCCTTGTGAAATAACCAAAACTCATGAGGTATGGAGTACTATCTTGGGGTTTCATCCATTCTAACATTAATACCTGTCTCAGGAAGCATATCATGATGGACCCACAAAAATGAAGCAGGTTTGACAGATGTATGGTATTCAAAATGATCCCATTGCTACAAATCAAAGAGGCCAAAAGGATTAGATTGAAAAGTCAATTTTGTGAAATACCCAGTCTTCAATTAAAGAAATGATGCTGAAGAAATAAATCATCAGACCAAAAGGGTTGTCAAAACATCAAATATAAGCAAGGTTATTCTCCGTCCGTGAGCATGATGAGCAAACAAATTTGTCACCCACACAAAAGGACATTGTGGATGGAAGAACATGTACCCGTTTCTCAAAGTAAACGAAGCAATCGAGGAAGACTCAAAAGACATTTTCAGTCATAAAGAAAGCATCAAAAGAATCCTTATAGCATGGGAATGAGGAACACACGAATACATTTGTCTTACTCTGTTATGATTTTGTGGAGTCTTATCTAGTGCCAACTTAAAGGTAGGGGGTAAAATGAACTTCATAATCTGGCCCCATAAGAGTTATCAAGACACTGAACTCTTGGTTGCTTTACTCTCAAAGAAATGGTATCAAATGTGATGCTTGAAAGTTGCATCCCGGAATAAATATGGTTTAAAGAAGTCTCAGGAGATACATTTAAGTAATAATTGAACATTCACAGTACAATACGATATGGAAATCTTGTTGTTCAAAGACGGCTTTTTCAGAGATCTGTGTTCACCAGCTAGTTGCTAATTGTTGCTGCTGTAGCTGCTTCCCCAGAAAATTTTACATTTTAGGGCCCCTCCTTCCATTTTTTAATTTCTAAAGCATACTTGCACCTGTTTCCCAACTCACTGTGAGCCCTCCTTGGATACCTAGTCTTTCCTAGAAACTTGAGCATAAGCTTTTTCCTAAGCCTGAAGTGTCTATTTGGTAAAAAATCCTTAGGCGCAACCTTGGAAACATGCCTTGTATGAAGGAACCACTTTTTGTAATCAGTGGAAGAGGAAAAGCCAAAGTTTAATTTCTAAAAAAATTGACATTCCACTTTCTGGAAGGGCAGAAGCGGAAATATAGAATTTAAACTTCAAAAAGTTGGCGTTTCTGTTTTCCGCTTTCCGAAAGGGCGGTAGCGAAAATACAGAAGCGAAAATATTAAGTTTAAACTTCGTGAATTTGGAAAACTTGCTACTTGATTTCCACTTTCAGAAGGGTGAAACCAGAAAGGCAAAGGCGGAAAAGTGGAAGCGAAAAGTTTAAATTGTAAACTTTGAAACAAGTTGATATCCCAATTTCCACCATTGATTTCCGCTCTTCGGAATGGCGGAAGCAGAAAGGAGTTGTCGGGGCAGCGTGATCTAACGGTTCAAATCAAACTCGATCCATCTTTTGAGATGATCTAAGCCATCCAACCTCTATTTTGTTTTTGACTGTGAACCATTGGGGAAACTAAGAAATCTTCCTCTCAAAGCTTAAATTTAGTCAAATTGCTTATCATTAAACTTACAATTGAAAATACAACGATTAGTTGCAGTATCATTGGCAAATTATTGTTGTTTTCAGATCAATTATATCTCTCATTATGTTTTTCTTTATATATCACAAGTATTATTGCTCACCAGTTAGGATGGGCGATTGCGAAATCGGTAAAGGTTGCATCTTTGGATGGTTGAGGTTCATGGCAGATCAAGATCTATGGTCCTGAAGAGTTCTGTTGTTTTAACACACGAATAAAATAACTTTCCAGATTGGCGGAACGTGGTAGGACCTGCATTTTTCAACGATCGAGATCAATCGAGGTTGGAGATCTACAATAGGTGTGCATTCCGCAGCCATAATGTGCACGGAAGTTAAAATATTTCATGGCTGCGAAATCCTGTAGATCCTGCACCTTTGAACGGCGAGGATCTAGGCGACTTTTTGATCTATGGCCCACATTAACTTCGCAATGGAAAGGAGCAGGAAGTTTATCAAGTTGGAAGATTGTGAAATCAGCTAAAGGCTGCATCGTTGGGCGGCTAAGATCAATTGGGGTTGGAGATCTACAGCAAGTGTGCATTTCGCAGTTAGAAGATGCATGAAAGATAAAATATTTTGGGGCTACAAAATCCTATAGACCTGCACTTTCGAACGACAGGGATCTAGGCGACTTTTGATCTATGGACCACATTAATTTCGCAATGGAAATAAGCAAGAAGTTAATCAAGATGGGGGATTGTGAAATTGGGTAGGCTCGACAGTATTGAACGACAAAGATCTTGGCGTATTTGTGATATATGGTTAGAATCAATTTTTGCAATGGAAAGGAGCAGGTAGTTTACCCAAGTTGGTGGATTGCGAAATTGGCTAAAGGCTGCATTGTTGAACGGTTAATATTTCTCACAGATCAAGATCTACGACTGAGGTTTATTTCGTTGATTGAAGATGCAATGATGAATGAAACTATTGCAGGTCGTTGGAGGTGCTCTGAACCATCATTTTCAATCAAGTGATCCTGATTTCTAGGTGTCTGGTTTTCTATTTTTGTCCATCACGTGCAACCCAATGTACTGCGCTGATTTGTTGGTGACCATGGCAAATCTGCCAGATCAGATTTTGTTAGGATTTTATGTGTGCGGGATTGATTCCGGATTTCTGTAACTGAATTTGGCTCTGTTTTGAGGTTAGTTTCGGGAGCCCATGACACTATAAATATAACCTCTATGGAGGAACAAAGGACTTTTGGCTGGTGAAAAGAGGTTGGACTATTTTGTAAAAGAGCAAACTCTTTGCTAATAAGAAGGATCATTTTGCTGGAACAAAGGCATGCACATAGATTTAATCAGAATGTGTGGAATGCCGATTATAGAACTATTTCTTCTTGCTTCTGTACATCATAGAGTGAGATTGTTCTAACCTCCTGGAACGATTTCCTTGGTCATGAATGGTCTGTTGTTTGTATAAATGTTTGTGTAATGATAGGGTAATGAATGGTTTAATTATATCAGAGCTATCTTTGGTATTCTTTCCACTGTGAATGTGATTATTGTGTTGTTACAACTATCTGTTAGAGTTATATGAACATTTTTCAGCATATTACTCTGAACTCTAAATTTGCTCCCTACAGGGATAGATTATATTAGTTTTAGATTTAGAATAGATATGCATTTAGCTTAGGCAAATGTATTTCATCTTTTTAAACAACAAAATTACATAAACGGTGCACTGGGCCGTAACCAGTAAAAGATTTAAACAAATTAATCTATGGTAGTCGGACCGTAAACCGAATAGATTCCCCACACCAAACGATGGACGATCTAGTTGTGATTGTTAACCAAGGAGAATCCCTACTGTCGATACCTGGGATTTTTCCAGGCATCAACACAACCATAACTACAATTACCATACGATAATAGATGTAATACAAATATGCCACCATCCATATGAAAACAACACCCATCATTTCTAACCACCAACACTATGAAAAAAAAAACAATTGACACACAAAATAAAACAGAACATCATGTTATAGGAAAAGGATGTAGTTATAGGAAAAGCATGTTGCCATCAACATGAAGTCATAAATTAAAAAAAAAAATCTCCATTACAAATCTATTATATTATATTAACTTGTCATTAGAAGTCATGGTACATTGAAAACTCTTAAACTAAATAATATTTAACAAAAAAAAACAAAAAAACATCACATTGCCACTATCCTTAATTCAATTACTTTTTAGCCTTGTCATTAACAAACATCTTTTTTTTTCAAATGTGGTTCACAAATCCCTTAGTGGGGTTGCTACGTTCAAAGGAAGAAATTACAGGGGGGGGGCATCCAAAGGGGCCTCACATCAAGTGTGGCCCTTATATAACAATGTATAGCCACCTGGAGATTTGACCCCGAAACCTTCTACTCACAACTTACACCACTCAGCTACTTGAACTAGCCAATCAATCTATCATTAACAAATATCTGATCTAAACAAACATCTTATATTCTGTGAAAAACCCTAAAATGATTTAAAACTCAACCAACTTCTAGCGTTTCCTTGTCACTAATGAACATCAACTTCTAGCTTTTCCTTGTCACTAATGAACATCTTATATTTTATGGAAAACCCAAAATGGCTTGAGACAAAAATGGTTGACAATGGAAATGGTAATCATCTCTTCAATTCTCTATTTTTTTAATAATTTTTAATAATAAACATTTTAAAATAGGTTTACTTTAATACTTTAAAATAATTAAAACTATTTAGTTATATACACAATTATTTCTTTAATGAATTAACAATGATAGATTTTCCAAATAAACATATTTTAAAAATTAAATCATTACTATTTAGTTATATAAACAATTATTTCTTTAATTTATTTAGTTATATAAATAATTATTTCTTTAATGAATTAACAATGATAGCTTTTTCAAATAAACATATTTTAAAAATTAAATCAAATGATTGTAGTCTATATTATTAGATAATTAACTATTTTTTTGGTAAGTTTGCAAATATATTAAATAACTGTAACAAAATGTACATCCAAAATTACATCATAGAAAGGTTTTTGGGTGGTATGAAACAATGAAATCACCACCCTAATCATTTAAAACTTCCATTGTCTTAGATTTATATAACAACAAAAAAACACATCAGCTGATGGAGGCCAAACTGTGGCCGCAAATTCAATAGTAACATTGTTTATGGATTCATAAGAAAAAACCTAAAAAGCAACTTATAGCAAAGAGACTTGAAATAGCAAATGGAACCAATAGGAGCCAGCTTCAGAGTTCTCTTCAGCAATAGACTAGTGGGCAACTTCCTCTAGGATGGGGCAACCTCCATGGAAATCTTCATTAAAAGTCGATTAAGACAGCTTGACAGGAAGTGGAGAGGACTTACAAACATGCTCCTCATTTTCACGGACGCACTTGTTGATCAGCGGCGTGATGATGGTTGGCACTAGAAATGGGGCATTCATTATCGTCGTAGAAGCACAAACCGAGCTCCTTTCCACTGACAGTCCCCTAGTGGCACTTCCGCTCCCCATTTCAGTATTACTCACGGTGCAAATCCCAATGGCCAAACGCTTCCAAGAAGAGGCGGCATCCAATCTGTTGAGTTGGGTGTCCAATTCAATAAGCTTGGTTTTAGCAGAGAGCATAGAGCTACGAGTGCAATTCCAATTATTCAACATTTCCTCCATCAAGGTGCCTATCATGTTTTTAACAAGCCAATAATGATTTATATGGTCACCTCCTCTACCCCTTGCCAAATGCTTAGTGACTAGGCGAGACTCCCCTTCGTCGATAAGTGTTCTAATCGGCATGGAGATGCTAGTTTCGTACCCTTCCTCCATCATCAAACCCATTCCCCGTTGGGTACAATTGCGTCCATCACCGCCACGATAAGGGGTTCCGCGTTGTCGAGACATGACGAGCTGAATATATTGATGCAGGTGCTAACCTGCTGCATAAGTGAAGAGAACCGAGGTAGGATGAAAACAGACGCCACTAGTCAGAGACAGGTCCAAGAAAAGTTGATGCTGATGCGAACTCGGAACTGAAAGACATGAAACTTGGATGGGCGGGCAAGAAGAAAGTTGGAAGAGGTCGCAACTAACAAGAACCAAGAGCAGGAGATTGAGCAGTCACCCATCCCATTTCCTCGCCTTAAGCCTGACCACGCATTCAAGGTCTGAGGCCATAAAGACAAAGTTAATGTTGCAGGTACCTTGGTGGCCTTTCCATAGCCGAACAGACGCATTCATCCTTGCAAGACGAGATCATTAACTGCTCCAACTCTCTACCATCACTTGACGAGACACCTTCCACTTTGCTAAGTGGAGCCTTTAAATGCAGAGGGTAGGTAGTACAGTCTTGACATGCGTGGTGCCATGCTCCTGTCTCTCAACCAAAGGCGCTCCACGCTGTCAACTAAACACATGGACACGTGCATATAGGTAAATAATTAACTAATTTTATATGGATAAAGGTTATCAAAATCTTTTAGCTTATTTATTTATATTAACATTAAAGAGAAATTCACTAAATATATTATACACAAATGGACTGAAAAATGCACTTAAATATTGGGCCTATTGAACTTCGATTCAATATTTTATGTCCAACCGTTACCTTTTTATTTTTAATTTCAATGTTCCAATGGCCATGCCAGATGGGCATGCACGGGCATAATTATTTAATAATAAATAATATTTATATAAACACAAATAAATTATTCCTGAATCCTATGAGCGGATACGAAAATATCTTGTGTATCACTGATTAATGGACTCGCCACGTGTACAAGAAAACGTGGGCCGTTGGATCTGACTGGGGAAGTTTCTAGACTCCCCACTTCCAATAAAATATCTCCGCCCAGTCAACAACAGGAACCGTCCGATGAATACAGATCCACGGACGCGAAAAACAAGAATCCGATCGAAAAGCACGTGTTTTAAGCGGGCCTCTGGATGGTTCCGGGCCTATTCTATTTTTTCATTTTTGTCCTTCGTCAAAGATTTCAACCCGGAAAAGCTCGGTTTCTACAGTTTTCTCTATTATTTTACGACTCTCTGTGGTTTTCTGGTTTCTCCCGGGCTTCTGTCGAGTTATGAGACGATTCACGCATCTAATGTTGTTATTTGGCATGGTGTTTTGGTTCAATTTCATTAATTTGTCGACATAACAAATGTGATTGCGGTGGATATTTGTGGAGGATAGCAGTTTTGTATTTCTCTGCGAATTGAGCTCGCAATGTCTGGTGGGGATGGAAAAGCCAAGGATTTTTATTCAGTTATGGGGGTTAAATCCGACTGTACTTCTTCAGAACTCAGGGCTGCTTACAAGAAACTCGCAATGGTGTTCTTTATAAATCCTTTCATGACTATTTTTGCCCTTTTTTCTTTCGTTTCTTCTTGCTTTTGTAGAATTTGCCTTGGGCTTGAATATATCTGTCTGCTGTATTACCTATGGGATTTTCTCGTTTCAAAACAGCTCAGATCTTTGGAGGATTCATGAATGTGCCGAGTATAAGTCAAGGCTTTGATTGATTAGAACTAGTTTGAAGACCCTATGCACCGTTGGGTTCTTTACATATTTTTCGTTTCAGTAGTTATTAGAAGATTTAAATTGATTGATTCCATCTGTTTCTATTCAATTTCTATTAGGGCAATCTTCTAAGACTAATGATTTTGCAGAGATGGCACCCGGATAAATGGTCTGCCTCAGGGAATGCAAAGGTAGCAGAGGAGTCGAAGAAGAAGTTTCAGGCGATTCAGGAGGCCTATTCAGGTTGAGTGGCTCTATATCTTTGCATGGCTCGATTCAACAGAAATTATAATATATTTGTAGAGAATCCTTGGCATCCATTGTTAATCGGCATTGAATGATTTGGATTCGCAGTTCTGTGCGACGAGAAGAAGAGATTCCTGTATGATCTAGGAATTTATGAAAACGATGATGATGATGATGTGAGTAGTGATTCTTTTATTTGTATCATAGCTTTATTATTGTCATAATGGCAGCTCTGAAAATTCATTGGAATGAATGAATGTACAGGAAATGGGAGACTTTTTGGGCGAAATGGCGGTAATGATGAATGAGAATAAGGGGCAGGTGAGTCATGAGAGCACTAAGCATTTTATGATACTGCTCCTCATCATTTCCGTAGTGGATTTGTTATGGTGGATTAGATCTGTTTGTGTGCTTATTGCTTTTATCATTTTTCGTTTTCAGGTGGCTGGATCGGAGAGCCTTGAAGAATTACAAGATCTATTCATGGAGATTTTCGAGACTGATCTCAATAATTTTCATACGCCTGCGAAACCGTCCGGCAATAAGAGGAATCGCACCGATTTCCACAGGGGAGGAGCTGCGAGAAAAGAGGAGATTGGGGAGCCGAGCTTTATGGGTTCCAGTCCCTTCCACGCAGAATCTTTTAGCTTTGGAGTAAGTTTTTGCTTGCGCCTGTTATCCTATTTTATTTATTCTAGTCGAAGATCCGTCCAGAGTAATGGTGGGATGGGATTTTTAATTAACAAGTCTGGGAGGTAAGTTGTGTTTAAATTATTTTATTACTTAATAAAAATAATGGTTTTTTTTTTATAAAATTTTTAGCTCATAATCAGCTTAAAGGTTTTGGCAGTAGAGATTTATAAGTAGAGATTTATAATTTTGAGAAGATTATACATATATTTTATAATTTAAAAAAGTGTATACATATTTTATAGGAATTTGAATTTATTAATTTTTCATAATAATTATATAACTGGTATGTTATAATCATCAAGGGTATGTGTTTCTTTTTAGAAGAATATAGGTTCAACTCCAGAGAAGGTTAATGTATCAATATGTATATAAAGATGATTTCCTGATAAGATATTATATTTCTTGATGATTTCCTGATAAGATATTATATTTCTTTTTGAGAATTGGGTAAGATAAAAGATAGAGTTTTCATGATTTCTTGATAAAATATTATATTTTTTTTTGAGAATTGGGTGAGACAAGATCAGAGTTTTTATGGATTAAGAAATTTGAGCTATTTTTTATTATTTAAGTTTGATTTCGAATGAAGCAAAACCTGTCACATACATGTTTTTTCAGTTTACAAATCTTAAATCAATTTCATTTATAGATCTTAAATCATAGTGGAATTTTGATGGATTAAGAAATTTGAGCTAATTTTTTATTATTTAAGTTTGATTTCGAATCAAACAAAACCTGTCACAGACATGTTTTTCCATTTACAAATCTTAAATCATTTTCATTTATAGATCTTAAATCATAGTGAAATTTTGATGGATTCAGAAATTTGAGCCAATTTTATTATTATTTAAGTTTGATTTCAAATTAAGCAAAACCTGTCATAACATGTTTTTCCATTTACAAATCTTAAATCATTTTCATTTATAGATCTTTTAAATCATAGTGGAATTTTGATGTCTAACAATTTTGTTATTTTTTTAGCAAATTTGTAGTTGGAAGATCCATTTTTTACAAGATTAGTTTACTTTGGAGATTGTCTACTTTTTAACTGAATTTTTAAGTGTACAAATTCTGTCACAGGTACATGAATTTTAATGAAATTCATAATTTCATTTGATTAAATGAAAATTTGGATCATGAAATTTCATTTGTGTTTATAAATTTTGACTTTTTAAAATATTGATAAATTGAGAAAAAGATGAAGTAATGAATATTGACTTTTTAAAATTTTGATAAATTGAGAAAAAATAAAGTGATGAAAATTAATCTTTATTTCAAATTAGAATATATATTTTTGCCTAACTTAATTAGAATATTGCATTTTTAAAATCTTGATAAATTAAGAAAAGATAAAGTGATGAAAATTAAGCTTTATCTCAAATTAGAATAATTTCATTTGATTAAATGAAAATTTGGATCATGAAATTTCATTTTGTGTTTACAAATTTTGACTTTTTAAAATATCCATAAATTGAGAAAAAGATGAAGTAACCAAAATTTAATCTTTATCTCAAATTAGAATATTGATTTTTTAAAATTTTGATAAATTGAGAAAAAGTAAAGTGATGAAAATTAATCTTTCTTTCAAATTAGAATATATATTTTTGCCTACCTTAATTAGAATATTGATTTTTTAAAATCTTGATAAATTAAGAAAAGATAAAATGATGAAAATTAATCTTTATCTCAAAATAGAATATATATTTTTGCCTAACTTATTAATTCCCAGTTTTTATTAAAAAGAGCCAATTTTATTTCATCAATTAAAATTTGAAAATTAAAGTTTTTAATTTAGTTTCCCTTTCTTATTGTATTAAAGACATGTTATATTTCTGTATTTAAGACTCATTATTTTTCCAAAAATCTTTAGTATGAATTTCTATGTGACTTAATTAAATTAAACTTCCCTTTCTTATTGTATTAAAGACATGTTATATTTCTGTATTTAGGACTTATTATTTTTCCAAAAATGTTTAGTATGAATTTCTATTTGACTTAATTAAATTAAACTTCCCAATATATTGTGTTTATATGGGAATGCCATTTATATTGCATTTTTTATGCTTCACAATATATTGTTATATTGGAATGCCATTTTTAATATATTTAACTTGGGTTTGGTTTATGTTGAAATACCATTTATATTGTATTTTTGCTTCCTTGATGTAGGGTCAAGATGATTATGGTGATGGGAATGGAAAAGGAAGAAGAAGAAATGGTGGTAGGAATCATCCAGTGAATTGTTCTTGAATATTGATGTGGAGAGCATTTGTACATCACAATGGGTGGGTGTTATAGGGGCAAGGTGTTCTTGAACATTGATGTGGAGAGCATTTGTACATCACAATGGGTGGGTGTTATAGGGGCAAGGTTTCATTTCCCAAACAGTAGCAGCAGTAGAGTAGACTAGGATAGGAGGAACAAGCGGGCACTTGGAATGAATCATGTGCCATCTATTGGTTTTTAGATGATAATTTATTGGGAAATTAATGTAATGAGGTTGATGGGATTATTATGAAGATGGATTTCTTTTGTGATGCTCACTTTATGAGTTGTTTTGGCATTGATGTGTATTTTTAGACTTATTTATTTATAATTTAATTTTTTTATTTATTAAAAATATATATATATATATATATATATTATTTTATGGATGAAAAGTTTAGAATATATATGTATGATATAACAAAAACTTAAATATATATATATATGATTTTTTTTTTAAATGGAAGTTTTTTTTAATGTTAATATGATATCACTATTGGTAATAATCATGTGTTGTAAGAGTTTTTTTGCTATATGTTTTGAAACATAAATATTATTAACTTTTGGATGAACCCTTCTTTGGATGCGGATGTCCTTGAGGATCACCCACTGTGTGTGAATGTGCTCATGTCCTTGAGGATCATACACTGCATGTGAATGTGAGCATGACAGCACCGTTTTGTTTACCACGTGGATCATGTTTGTCTCACATGCCATGATCGTTAAATTGCTTCAATTCTCAAAGTATCATGGGTTTGATGCTCCTTGTTGTCGTTGCTTTGTGTAGTTTGGGTGGAGGTACAACTTTAATCTTGTCTCCTTGCAACGATTCTATGGCTCCCAAGGTGGATTATTTTAGGGATTTCGCTAAGGAAAGTTTCCATTTTTGGTTTTTTATGGTTGGTGTCCGGGCTGTGCTTCTCTTTAGTGCGTTGGAGATAATCCTTCTTTGGGTTTGGTCAAGTTCAAAAAAGTTATTTGGCTCCCCTTCTTTGATTTTTGTGTGGTTTGGCTCTCTCCTGTTCTCCCTCCAGTGTTTATTTCGCAAGATTTTGGATTTATTCTCCAGTCTCTAGACGCAAACATGTCTAGGAGGCTTCGTGCTAACAGTGGCAGGGGAAGCTCCAACCGTAAGGGAAACATAGAATCCTTTGAGAGTATTTTGATAGTTCTGTTCCTACTCATTTGAGAAATCTATTGGACAATTGGGAAGAAGAAATGGTTGTGCAACAATTGGTAGGTCAACGGGCTCGGGTGTGTTGCATGAAGGTGTTAAAAATATGTTGGCTCATGTTCTCATGTAGTCTCAAGGTTTTGGCAAGGGAAACAATTCCCTGCCTTCTCCGTCTCTAGCTCCGACTATCCATTCCTCTCACTCACCAAGTCCCTCGTTGGTCTCCAAACCAATGGAGACTCAAGAAGATCAAGCTAGAAAAGAGCCCCCCATGGCCTAGGATAATCCCAATATTGCTTCTACAAGTGGTTGTAAAACGAAGAAGGTTGAGCGCTGTTGGTAGGTGGACCTCTCCTTCAGGAAAATCAAGGCGCTCACAGTTAAAAAGCTTTGGACAACATTTCTAGTACGGAGGAGTATCAGTGTCCCATTCTAAAAGAGAAGCCCAAAGATGTTGAAGTCGTCTGCGACTCCAAGTAACCTTTCTGTTTTTCTCTTTGTTAGTTTTTTTGTTACTGTTAGTAGTTAAGGAATTTTAGTTTTTGAAGTTGTGAGTGTTTTTTGCTTAGCTTTTTATGCCCATAGAGGCTATTTTTCGAAAATTTTCATTCATTTTCGAAATGTACTAAGGCATAAGCCTGCTGGGTAGCTTTTTGGTCACCCATGCATAGAAGATGAACATTGACAGGTTTAGGATGATCCTCCATGCATGGGTAATGTGTTTATGTTTAAGATTAAGGGTCATAGGTCTATGAGAAGCCATGGTAGGGTGATGAACTTCATACTTCTTATTTTTTGTACACTAAGCCTAGTAAAATTTGATAATTAGGAAAATCATGCCACTTGAAATAATCAGCCGGAAACAAATTTCTGCCCATGCTTAAATTTGAGAGCACTTCTACATAATTCTACAAAATTAAAATCAAAATCTTTATTAAAAAAAATTAAAAATCCACACATTTCTTAAAATATAAAAACTCTAAATTTTAATTTTAAAAATTCCAACAATAATATATAAATGCTTATCATGTTTATATAAAAATATTTAAATTTATGTAAGAAAAATCATTTTAATCCTATTATACTTTAAAAAAATCTTCAAAATTAAAAAACATCTTAACCATTCTGGTCAAAGAATTAAACCTCTCATTTTTCTCATGAGACAACACTTTTTTTTTACCTTTTCTTCCTCTTTCTTGTTAGTTTATTTTTTATTATTTATTCCTCCTATTTTTCTCATGAGCGAGTACTTTTTTTTCCCTTTTAGTTTATTTTTTATTATATATATTAACAAGGTCAATTAACCTATCCTTTCTTTCAAATAATTTACATTATCTCTATTGACTAAGTGTTTTCTCGATATAATTATATTATATTTTCATTTGATCCACTTTTTCCTTAATAATTTATGTTATCCATTGACTATTACTATTTGTTCTAAGGTAGTATTTTATTATTTTTTCATTCCATCCACGGTTAATAATTTATGTTATTTTCATTCATTAAGTGTTTCCTTTATTATATTTTATTCCATCTATATTTTATTAATTAAGTTTGCATCGACCAAGTGTTTATGGAAATATTTTATTATTATTTATTCTATCCACTTCTCTTGTTAATAATTCCATCCTTGTTTATAATTTACACTCTCTTTATGGACCAAGTGTTTTTTTCTATAATATTTTTTTTATTTTATTTTTTAATTAATTGATATAGATTTAGTTTTCTTAAATAAAATTTAATATATATAGATTTATGTATAACATGATCAAATTTTTAAATAGGTATTTTTAATGTCCAAGCTCATGGTTTTCAAAGCTTAATGAAATTAGGGCCTTTATTCATTTTATAAAGGTGGTTGCTTGAAGTAGATAAACATGGGTGGTGTAATAGAATGGGCATTTTCACCATTTTTTCATTTTTTTTTATAAATAGTGTCTTTTAGATAATGAAGAATTATGTTTCCACATTATGACTTTTATTGGGAATCTTTCATCATTTTTTCATTTTTTATAAATAATGTTTTATAGATAATGAAGAACTATGTTTTCCACATTATGATTTTTATTGGGAATCTTATTAATTCATCGATGCATAATGGATGAGGGAGCTTTGTCTTATGCCAAGTATTGATTTTTATTGGGAATCTTATTAATTCATCGATGCATAATGGATGAGGGAGCTTTGTCTTATGTCAAGTATTAATAGTGGGAAAGAAAATGGGTTTTCTTACTTTCTCAATATTGTAAATTACATTAAAATCTTATGGTGGGAACCCTTTCTAGTCTTGGGGTGTTAAGGGCGGGAGGGGTAATTATCGAACTTGGAGGAAAAATAGTGAACACCCATTCTTGGGGATTGGGAATGAAGGCGAATAACTAGGCAGAATGGTTGGCCTTACTGCACGGTATGGAGTTAGTATCAAGTCTCAACAACTTGAACCTTAAATTTTTGGAGATTCAAGGTTGGTTATTCTAAAGATGAAAAAAGATAATGAAGAGAATTCTAATGACTGTGGTAGAATTCGTAAGAGAATTGGAATATCCCTCTCCCCAGCTCCATCATTTATCGTCATGTTAAAAGAGAAAATAATGAGCACGTTGGCCATTTAGCGAATCAAGTGGCTTGGCTTGATCAAGGAATATTTGTTGTTGATGATCTCCCCCCTTCTGGAAAAAGGACTCCATGAATTCTTCCACAAAGAACTATTGACTTGGTTTTGCTAGGCTTTTCCATGGCCAAAGTAGTCTCAAGGGTCATAGAGCCCCTAGAAGAATGACTCTTAATATGATGGGTTATTGGGAGGGGTTCCCATCCCCTCTCCTTAATTGCAATCATGTGATGTAGATCGTGTGTTATTTGAATTCATGCAAGCTGACAACCATCGTCGACATAGTTATTAATGTAGGAGCCAGGAAAATTGACGAAGCCTTTAAGCCTAGCTCTGGCATAGTCACATCGTTCTTGGAAATTGTACAGGTTCGCACAAGTGTTATTCGGGGAATAGATATGAAAATAGGGAAATGGATCCTTCTCTTGACCAATTCAATGGTGGAATTTCTCCTTTATATTTCGTGGTAGAAGTCTCCCTCTACAAGACTTCTTTTGTTTTAGTGGTGCTCAGGAGAGACTAGAGTTTCCTTTCCTTGATTTAGCTTGTAAAAGAGGAAGATCTTGGAATTCTCCAACCCTCCATTTCGAGTTTCTCTAGGAGGACCTCTTCGGGGCCTCCCATCTACAATTTCCAAGGTTCCAAGCTTCAACAATTCATCATGGAAGGAAGACATGAGAAAATGTCATCTTGGTAAGAATTTTTCACCAATCTCAGGGATATCTTGAAGACTTCAAGAAAGCGTTGAGGTTTTTCCATGAAAGAGTTGGATGACTGCATCAATGGATCTCCAAGATAATCGACGTAGAGTAGTACAACAACACCATAATAGCTTGCATGGAATCAAGGATTGATGACATTAATGGTAATTTGAGAGAGCAGCGGGGATTAATGGAAGAAGTTAGGAAAAAAGTGGGAGAACTAGCCAAGCTTGTACACTGTAGTTGCATTCAAAACTACTCAGAGGAAGCTACTCAACCAATGGAAGAAATCTCAGTTGTTCATTCACTGCTTGGGTGCTTGAGATAATTATGAATTATTCAATGAAGTTTTTTGTATCCCTCTTATCCCTAGTGGTTATATATGTATTTTTGTATCTTTTAATGTAAACATTATGTTAGGATCTATAACACTCAAAATGCAGTAGGGAAGAAAACTGTTAGGAAGTTTTTGGAAATTTTGTATAAAGCATGAAGTAGAATAGGAATCCTTTATCTAGAATAAATGAGACTCCTACTAAATACCATGACCCGATCTGTTGTATCATCTTGATGGATGTATTCAACTAATTAATAGAATCCTTTTTCTAGTTTCTTTAAAAAAAAAAGAACCCTTAGTCTCTACGAGTCATGGCTAATTTAACTTTTACCTTAGGTGGTAAAATTGTTTCAATTGATGTAGAAGTTATGGATGCTCCTTATACTACACCTTGTTTCTTAGGAGGGAGGAATTAAATATAATCCATGAATACATTTGTGTCACATATCTTCCATACCAAGTAATTTATTTAGGAAAGAAAAGTGGCGATCATTGACCAACTTATATACGGTTCTCATACTACAAACAATATAGATAATGTTTTTTCCTTGGTAAGTTCTAAGAGCTTGATTCCTATAATTTAGTGCATTGACACCAATATTTAAAGGACTTGTCACTACTGATACATCTTTTAGTTCTTATCCACAAGTATCTTATGTGGATTCATCCCCCTTCTCAAATCTAGTCTACTTATGATGGAACTTGTTATTTGACCAAGGACCTAACATCCTATTTGATGAAATTTCTAATCAACCTACTCTTTAGAACTAGTGCTCCCTACCTATGACAAGTTCTTTAAGGCATACTACCTAATTTGGATGAGAACATGTTGTTGAACCTTTATATTATGTTCCCATTAGTAATTTGAACATTTTCCAATCCTTTTTACCTTCTCCATATTCTTTGGAAGAAGATTTCCTTGGCCCAATTTTCCATAATGGAGATTATTGATTTTTCCATCAAATGGGGTGCTGTTGAATGATAGGTTGAGAGCACTCTCATGGATTTGAAAGATCACAAAGAATCCAGTAAGACTTTCCATCTATTGTTTCATAGGTGTAGGACCTTTAAACTTTTCATGGTACTTTTGGATAACTTTCTTGGCCATATTTGGCTTAGTAAAGTATATTATTTATTTGCATTTATGTTTATATCATCCCTCTACAATGTTGCATTTAAACCTTTTTCCACCCAAAATTTGTAGGGAATTGATGCATTAGCTTAACTTTCTTATTAATTTTGTTTCATGCATTTGACACCATATCCTTCCTATGACGAGTTTCTCTAGAGTAGGACATCTTTGTCATTTGACACCCTTTTTGAGAATTTTCTGTAACCAAGAGCTTTTCTATGTTGCATTTTCATCACAAGTCTCATGCTTTATCTATTTTTAGCTACCTGCATAAGAGATCCAAATTTTTTCTTTGGTTATTTGTTGTCTTGCATTGCCTTTTCTTGCTCACATTTATCTATTTATTTCTTCCTTTTGTCTTCTTTTGTGTCGACTACATGCAAATCAACACCATTAGAAAGGGGACATGCACTTGGGTGTACAATGATTATGCAATGTGTTTTCTTTCTTTTCGCAGATGGCCTTGCACGCGATTGGGACCCTAAGTTCCTTGCAATATGAGAACCTGTCTTCTCCCTCGAATCTTTCATTCTTTGAACAATGAAAAAAATCCAAAACAAATCATAAAAGACAAAACACCTAAGGGAAAAAGGAATTATTGCTAGTTTGGTTGTTTTCCCAATTTGTAAAGTACCCATATTTCTTGTTTGGGTAGTCATTGATCTCACCCTTGATTGGAGAAAATGGATCGGTTCATTTTTTTCTCTTTCTACTTGGTCAATATTGTTTCTCTAGTAACCTACATTGTTTGCTAAAGATTAGTTTTGGTTCTCATATCATGACTATTAAAGGCCACTCTTTGTTATCACTTTCGATTGAGTCACTCCTTCATGGTTTCCTTTAAAAGTGGTTGATTCCCACTGTTAGTATTTTCCTTATTTCTTTGTGTTAAGGGAAGTCTTTCATCATCCTTCCTATGTTTCGCATGTTCCATTGAGTCAAGTTTACATTTTAAATATTCAACAATTATATTCTTACCTTGTTGCTTTAAAGGATTCACCATTTCCTTTCTTCCAATGAATATTCTCCTACTGACAATACCAACACATTTTCTCGAGGACTTTGATTTAGAGGCATATTTACTTGTGTTCTACATTCTCATCGATGGATTTACCTCAATTTGATAGTGGTTTATTATCATTGATCATTGACTAAATGGTTTATTTTAATGTTTGGCTTCAAATCATGTAGTCACACTACTAGGATTGTACTAGTATCTTGTGTCCATTTTCATTATTGGTGGATTACCTCATGTCTAGGATGAATTTTCATAATTTTTGACAATATTTTTTCTCCCGTGTTTTAATTCAACTTCTTATCATAGTACTAAGAATCATGCTTAGTGGTGTTAGTTTTCCAAATTTCATCAAAGATCCTAAGCATGTGTGGTTCTTTTTTACATAGCATGAGATTCCATATTTGAGGCTCTTTTCAACCAACTTTTGAGTTCCTCACATATCCCTGTATTTCCATGTCTCTTTTTATCTTTGGGGGCTTCATACAACTTTTATGACAATATGCCATTGATCTTAGAGGATGTATTGAGATATCGGCGTGCATTGGCATAACCTTTTGGTTATTGAGACATGGACCACTTTGATTACTCTGAAATAAATCAATATATAATTTTTCATCTATTTTGGTGCTTTATGGTTGGAAATATTGGATGAATTGGCTTATAGGGTCGATTTTAGGGGTAGGTCTCACATTGTAGATTTGGGGTCTAGAACCTTTTGGGACCTGTTCAAGGGGATAAACGATGTTTTTTGGGTTAAAATTTCATCACTTGTTCCATGCCCCTTCACACTATTATACACTCCAAAACCTTTCCAACAGTCCAATAATTGCCTTAATCAAAGTCCGTGTGAGGAAGTTATGCCTCCTGCAAGTTGACCCATTTAGTTAACCACCATGGTACTAAATGGATGCCATGTCAACTCTCATTTATCACACATGTGAAGATAGTCACATGTGAAATTTCAAGAAAATTCTATAAGGTCCAAAACCCTAACTATAATTGGGATTTGAGGCTTGCCAAAACTCTATAACTAACCCTAGACGACTATCGAGTTATGTTAAATACTAGGCTATTAGGATAAGAAAAGGGTTCCATTCTTATGATGTTATTGTATGTTCCATAGCTAAGAAACAACACAAGAGTGGATAGTAGAGACAAATAGAGAAAGTAGGAGATCCTTTAGTAGCCATTATGGTCGTAGAGTCATAGGTAACTCCATAGAGAGTACACTTTCCTTTGTGTTTGCATTCTATATAAAATATCAAGGAATAGTCCTCATTTATATTTGGATTATTCCCCATAATGGATTTTCCGAGGGAAAATCATGTGTTATTTGTGTGGATTGTGTATTTATTTTCTCTTTTATTTTTCTTTCAGTTCCAATTTATTTATCACTCAATGGTAAGAAGCTAATAAAAAGAACTTAGCTGTAAGATATTATGTTCTGACAAATTGTTCTAGTGGAATATCCATGACAATTTATAGATCATATTTGTATCATGGAATTTTTATTTGGGGTTTTGTGGGAAATTGCAGGATCTAGTGGTGGAATAAAGAATAAATCTTCAAACCCTAGCCATAACACACAAGTCTGATCAAGAAGTGGTGAGTAAATATGAGCTTTGATTCAAAAGCAACTAGAAATATGAGTTGTTGATATCACATGCAACATGCCAATTCTCATGGCAACTTTGGAGAGAAATTTTGGGCCTTTCAGTGATGTTGGAGGCTCTAACTCAGAGATCGGGTCAAAGGAGAAATTGGGAAATAAAGGAGACCTCCAAAAGGAGCTGAGGAACAAGCCCAAGAAAGAGAATCCAAATTCCAATACCATCACCCCTTCCTAGTATTTCTTTAAGATGGAAGGGAAAGTGGAAATCAAGCCACACCAAGGTGATATTTATGCTTTAAAGTTGAATAATTGGTTGTAACAATTAGAGGTCTATTTTAGTATCCTTCAAATAGATGAGAAGAAAAAAATTTCATTTACTCTACTAAAATTAGAGGGCCATGCATTAACCTAGCGGGAAATACACACAAAGGCACTTAGATTGGAGGTCGATCTTCCAACAACTAATTGCGAGGATTTTAAAACCCTCATTA
The DNA here is from genome assembly GCA_001517045.1 of Pseudotsuga menziesii. Taxonomy (NCBI): domain Eukaryota; kingdom Viridiplantae; phylum Streptophyta; class Pinopsida; order Pinales; family Pinaceae; genus Pseudotsuga; species Pseudotsuga menziesii. The sequence goes on along the minus strand of LPNX011082011.1, from coordinate 782,719 downwards.
AGTCCTAGTTCTACGCTATCAGTTATGCAAAGAACCAATGGATCCATTTGCATTACTTTGGGTAAAGGTAAGGGAAGAGTCTGCAAAAGTACACCACCAAATTCAAGAGATGGTTATTATGTTGGGTATCTCACCCAAGAATCTAGATGTACACATAAGCAAGTGATGCTCTTCAATCCCAAGACAATCGATGAGGCTTTTGTGCAAGAACAATACTTGGAGAATATAAGACATAAGAAAGGAAAACCAAGTGGTTCCAAATAGAAAGAGAACCCAAATACTTCCAAGGAGGGGAAGAATAAGCGGAAAGGAAAATATAAGAATACTATATCCATGACACATTAGTGCAAGGATCCAAAAAAAAATGTAACCATCGTAACAACAATAGATTCATTGAAGAAAATGTTGGAAGCTACATCAAGAGCTAAACTCTAACTACCGCAAGAAGGATGCTAAGAAGAAGAACCTTCTAGCCACCAATTCAAGCAAAGAGGTAGAGAGCTTCTCAAATGTGGATGAGAATATTATCTGCACTTTATTGTATAAGGAGTTGAATCTAAGTATCCTTCGTCACAAGGAAGAGAAGGAGATGACAAAACTCATCCATATCAAGAAAATCAAGGTTAATGCTCTATTTGATTTCAGTCCACAAGATAATATCATAACAGAATATTACCTAGTAAGTAAGATTGGATTGGAAGTACATGATCATCCTAGCCCCTATCCATTGGGATGGGTAAATATAGATACATACTTAGGTTTACACTAGCACATATGGTCAATTTTCAACGACATACTATGAGGATACAAATAAAATCATTCGAATCGTCAATAATTACTACATTATTATTATTACTATTATTATTATTATTTATGTTATCCTCGATGATTGCCATAAGTTTGATGAATGTTCTTAGTTTGTCAAACTTACAATTAATAATTGTCGCTCTTACAACAAAATATTAAATAGAGTCGCGTGATTGATGAATGGTAACTTTACATTGAACTTAAGATGAGAAACCTAAATACAGTTGTAATTATGACAACCAAATCTACGAAGGTTTCAAAACATAATGATGGTTTAATGGTCATTGACTTCTATTTTGGTCAATGTTGACATTGTCAACTTTTGTCGAAACACCAACGACAATGAAGTACTATATAAATATGTATTTTTCGACATTTTTTTGTTTTAGGTGCTAAGTTCATAAAATATATGTTGGTCATTGTTTGATGCAAGAACCGATCTTTTTTATATCTACTTGTTTCACATCCAATTGTTGATCTACATAGCTTAGATTTTTTACTTTGAAGGTTATAATTTTGTAATATTTCTTCATATCCTCTAAATACCCACATTGGGTATTACCTAACCCTTAGACCCAATATTATCTGGGAACACACATAGATGTGTAGCAAATAGTTTTAAACACATCTACAAGATATTTTATTTATGGAAGTTAAGATTTTTACCATATAGTATATTTGTATATCATACTTATATTGCTTCAGTGGATTCTATTGTAACGGGTAATTACAATTACATATAACTTTAATCCAAAATAAAATGAAAGGACATTTTCTAGGTTAAGGGTGGCATTGGAGGAAAAGGGTGACGAAAAATGTTATTTCCCTTGCACTCGATGCAAGGGATTCAATAGAAGAAGAGTTTTAAAAACAACTGAAAAACAATGTAGGAAGTTTGGGCATGATGAAGGGGGGTATGAATATTGTCCCTTGGTAAGTTATTTGTTATAATATGTATTTGTATTGACTATATTTATAAATATTTCTATCATTTTACTATTTCTCATATACACTTATTTTATTTTATTGTTTGTATTTATAAATACAAAGCATCTTAGGTCTGTAATGGATAATATGCCAAGTACCAATAGAAATACTATTATTGTACAGCATGAGGAAGATGGAGTGAATATTGAAGGTCAAGTTAATCCTATGGAAGAAGATTGCTAATAATGTAATTGAGGATGATGGGATAAATAGATTGTTCTAGGACACCTTTGCTCCTACGAAGGACACCTTTAAGGATACTCATGATTGTTGACGATAAATTTGTGGTGGAGATTATACATAATCAGCACCACAGTTTCCTCTTCAACAAATATCTAACTGTGGAAAAAAGAACAAGGAGATATTCACGATGTTTCTCTGCTTAAGAAGTCACAACAACAATTTTATGAAATCTCAAGAACAAATATTCTCTCAGTTATAATGTTGTTCATGAACTTGAAGATATTGAATGGTTTTTCAAACAATTATCTCGTACAAATCCTAAGGTATGTAATATAATTCATCACAAATATATACATAAAATTCTTTTTTTCCCCTCTATTTTAAGTGTTAATCACTGTGTAAATTATGTATGCAATATTTATGATTATTGTTATTTACATTAACTAGTTATTTTTTATGTTATAGATTATTAGGTGAATTTCTCTTACCACCGTAAAATATGTTACCTTTCACATACCGAGAATTATGTGGCATTATGGAAGGTATTGAAAAGGAGTGTGAAGCTATCGATGCATTTCCTACTGATCAAATTATATATTATAGAAAATATGCATCAAAAGCGAAATGTTTACAATGTCAAACCAATATATATCTAACCAATCAAGTAACAAGAAAGGCACTTCGCAAGGTTCTTTTCCAAATACCAATAATTCCGCATTTGCAACGACTATTCAGGTGCCAAAGCATAGCACAAATTATGGATTACCATGCAGATAATGTAAGTGATGATGGCATTCTTTAAATTCCTACAGATGGTTTTGCATTTATGAACATCAAAGAAAGATGGACACATTTTAAAGAAGAACCTCGTAATGTTAGGATTTCTTTAGCAACTAACACTCGTCAATCCATTTGGTGATCTCAGATCTATTTACTCAATGTGTCCTATCTTTGCCATAAAAAATAACCTTCCTCCTTAGATGTCAATAAAGAGGGAGCACACAATGTTGACAATGATTTTTCCAGGTATTTGTTTACAATATACGTTTGAACGTATCATTTCATTTGTATTATTTGTTGCATGATAATTTCTTATATATATACAATCTAGGTAGTAATTATGTGTATTATTTTCAACCAATTAGGTAAGTACCAAGTTAAAGATATGTCAATGAGCTACTAAAGTTGTGGGTATGAATCACTATGCATGACATCTCTAGAACAATAGGTCAAAACAAATTTCAATTCCATGGAATACTTGCATGGACAATTTAGATGCCCCAGGAATGACACAATTTTGCAGTATGTAACATACTAGTGCACTTTAATAATATATATTTTTATGAAAATATCATGCATGTTTTTTAAATATAAATCCATTGGTATATAACTAATACATTTGATATTAATATGTATTTTGCAGGGCTTCAAACAAAGGGTAACTTTGCATGTCCAGTTTGTGGTCCGAGGATGAAATCTCAATGTTCAATAAGTTTAGGAAAGGAGGTGTTTGATGTGTATAGACACTTCCTCCCTAAGAACAATAGATATCAAACTACTGGAAAACATATTTTCAATGAGAAAGAAGAGACTGGAATAAAACCAAGAAGAATGACACCTCACGTATGGAAGTTGGAATATAATAGAAATCCTCAAGGTAAGCAATTTGTGTATGTATCATATGTATTGTTTTCCAATTTTTATGTGTATTAAATTATGTTTACTATGTCTAATTTTTATTGTTGTAATTTCATTTGTTTCATAAAGGTCGTCAAGGAATTGTTTGGCTTTCAGGAGGAATGAAAAGCTACCCCATACAATTCAATACGTTTTCCTATTATGAGCACCTACAAATAACTTATTTGCTTGATACAATGCACATCAAGAGGAATGTAATACAAAAATTATGGAGAATCTTATATGGAAGGAGTGAAAAAGAAAAAATAGTCAAAATTTGTACTGACATTAAGGAATCCAATCATGCAATGCAAAATGTGATCCATTCAAATAGAAAAACTAGTTATGCCTATTCTTTCCTTTCTTTATTTTGTATAGACCGAGGAGACCTATGATGTATATGCCATTGAAATAGGCTATGGGAGGTGATTTTTATATGTACCCCCATAAGGTGCATTTTTTGTATGTATGTCCTACGAATCCCATGATGTATATGACACTTTTGACGATATATTACACACACACACACACACCATTTTGTGCATATCATTCTCATCTACGTGCATGGTGTATACATGTGTGATGTATGTTTGTGATAATATTTTATAAATGTCTCTATGTTGATGTATAACTTGTAGGTATTAACACATAATTTTTATTGGATAAAAAACATATATGCTTTGCTTGCTTGCAGGGTCAAATTGATTGTCAATGTAGTGGGTTCTAATCGAGGACCTTATTAGCAATGTAGTTAGTGAATGTATAGGATTTCTTAGGGACATGTGTGAACATGATGGTTTCAAATTTTCGTACCAATAGACACACCTGCAAAAAAATACGAAAGAAGAGTGGATTGAGGACACATAATACATTGTTTAGCTATGAGATGGCAAGTTGGGAATCTAGATGGACATGAATTTGTTGTATCATGATGTGAAGAGATTTGGTCATTAACCCAATGACTGCATCATATTGTGCTTATTTATTAATGAATTCCCCCAAGTAGACTCTTCATGTGTGGTATAAGGTTTGAGTGGAGGTGTAAGCATCCCAAGCAACTGACACCAATTTATTTGACCAACAACTCATGCCATCAGTGAAGCAAATGAAGCAATCTAAGGAGGTGATCATCTGTAATGCAAATAAGTTTTGATCATATTTTTAATCATGGAGATTAAAAACATGAAAGAGTGAAATAAGATAATAAATTGTATTTAAAATGAAAGACACAATATAGGAGGTAAATAGTGGTGTCAACTACTTGACTTGATACTATTGGTGTTGGAAATCAATTCAATTTATCTAGAAGATAGAATGTTTGCACATTTGTGCAGTATCCCAAGTTAGTCGATTTGTGGGGGAGTGTTTTGTTGGATGCAACTCAGTGGTGAGGTTGCATGTTATGTATCCCAAGTATGCCCAACACATGTCCGAGTTCCCTTGATGTCTAAGGGTTGTTTTATGGATCCTATCTATCCTCCACGATTAAAGATGATCTTGGGGGTGGATCATGGTCATCCTCCGATGAGGATGATGATGTTGGTTGTGGAGCCTGGTCTTCTAGCTTCATAGATGTTATTGTTCAGCTGTGTTTGTACCCTAGTTTTACTTTACACTCGTCTCCGCTGGGGGGTATGGGGGGACATCATCCCCTTGTGAGGCCCCTAAAAGAATTTTTTGGGATATTTAATGGCCAACAGTTTACGGACCCATTGTATTGGGTGACCCGTGGTATTTTCCCATGGTAATTCCCCTATAAAAGGAAAGAATTATAATACGGTTGTGTATTGTGTTGTATAATTACAAACAATCTATGTGATTGTGTGAGAGAGACTGTGAGAGTGTGAAGAGTAAGTGAAACTGGGTTGTTTCAGGTTGTATCCCTTCATTTTGCTGGATGGTATAATAATAAAGAAATGACAATTTCTGTGTGGACGTATCCCATCTTGGCTGAACCACGTTATATATGTGTCTCTCTTGTAATGTGTTTAAGATTTGCATCTTGTTTAATTATTTAATTGTATAAATAATATTGATCTATGATATTATTTTTCTAACAATTTGTATTAGAGCCAGAAGTTCTATTTGGCTGGTAAGCTTGCAGGAAAGAAGGGTTCCTGGTTCAAGTGGGAGAAATGGCAGAAGAAGGAAATTTTAGGGTCAAGAAATTTAATGGCCAAAATTACCAGTTATGGAAGATGCAAATGGAGGACTATCTATACCAGAAGGATCTATACCTATCGTTGGGACAAAAAAAAAAACTGGAGATTATGAAGGATGAATAATGGAAGGTTCTTGATAGAAAGGAACTGGGAACAATACGACTGTTCCTGGCTTCACCAATGGCTTTCAATATTTCGAAAGAAAAGACAACGAAGGGTGTGATGAGTGAATTGGATAATCTCTATGATAACCCTTTTCTTCCAATAAGAAATTTTTAATGAAGATGTCAAAAGGTGGCTCTATTGCTGACCATTTAAATGAATTTAATACACTTACTAGTCAGCTAAGTTCTGTAAAAGTGAACTTTGATGATGAGGTTAGGGATCTTCTAATATTTTGCTCATTGCCAAAAAGCTGGAATAGCTTGGTCATGGTTGTAAGTAACTCTGTCTCTAGTTCAAACACTTAAATTTGATGATGTTGTTGGTGTTATTCTTAGTGAGGAAATGTGAAGAAAAAGCACATGTGAGACATCAGGTAATGCGTTGACTATGGAAATTAGGGGATGACAAAAGGAGAGAGGAAGGAGCCTAGGTAATATCAACAAGTATATAAAGGGAAGATCCAAGTCCTTATTTGGAAAGATAGAGTGTTGGAACTGTGGTAAGAGAGGACATCTGAAGAAAGACTGCAAAGATCCAAAGAAGAAAGGAGTCGGGAAGAAATAGACTGCTCAGTAAGAAAATGTTGCAGGCGATGTGTTAAAATATGATTTGATTCTTGCATTAGATATTATTGGTGATTACTGGGTAGTAGATTCAGGGGCTTCATGTCATGCTACACCCTATAAGAAATTCTTTCATGATTATGTTCTAGGTGATTTTGGACATCTTTTATTTGTGAATGATGAACCATGTAAAATTGTTGGAATGGGTATGGTATGGATTAAGCTAAATAATGGAAATTAATGGATGCTAAAAGATGTAAGGCACATTCCTGATATGAAAAGAAATATGATCTCAATAGGGAAGTTGGGAGATAATAGTTGTTTGTCATTTGGAAAAATGTGCTGGAAGATCACTAAAGGAGCACTGGTAATAGCAAAAGAAGATATGATATGTACGTTGTATTTATGTCCTCATAATATTGATTACTCTTTCTATGTAGCTTCCATAGAAACAGGTGCAGCATTGTGGCATCATAGGCTTGGCCACATGAGTGAGAAGGGGATGCAGATTCTCCACTCAAGGAAATTGCTTCCAGATCTGAAGCAGGTAAGTTTGGAATTATGTGAGAACTATGTTTACAGAAAACAAAAGACAGTTAGATCTCTCAGGGTTGGGAAACATAAGAATAGTGAAAATTTAGAGTTTGTGCATACTGATGTATGGGGACCGACTCATGTATAATATCTTGGTGGCTCTCGTTATTATGTTACTTTTATTGATGACGCAACTAGAAAAACTTGGGTTTATTGAATTAGATAGAAATTTGATGTGTTTTCTACTTTTAAGAAGTAGAAAGCTTTGGTTGAGAATGAGATAGGGAAAAAGTTGAAATGTCTCAAATTTGATAATGGAGGTGAATACTGTAGCAATGAGTTTAATAGTTACTGTTCATACAATGGGATTTGTAGAGATAATATAGTCCATAGAACAACACAAGAAAATGGTGTGTCAGAAAGGATGTACATAAGGATCATTGAGTGTGCAAGGTGTATGTGATTGCATGCAGGGTTCCCCTCACATTTTTGGGTTGATGTTGTAGATAATGTTATTTATTTAATAAACAGAGGTCCTTCAAGCACTTTGGATTCTAGAGGAGGCATGGACAGACAAAAGGTAAACTACTCATTTCTGAGAACTTTTGGTCATATTGATAAATAAAATAGAACAAAGCTTGAGGCTAAATCCAAGAAATGTACCTTTATTGGATATAGGGTTGATGATTTTGGTAATCGCTTATGGGATTACAAAAATCACAAAATCATTAGGATTAGAGATGTAGTCTTCAATGAAAAGGTTATGTACAAAGATCAGTTGCAAGGAACGAAATAGGAAAAGGAAAACACATAGTACACAATGCTTGATGAAATAAAAGAAAATGAAGTTCCAAAGGCACTAGAAAATCAAGAGCAGTAGCAGGTACATCAAACTCCTGCAAATGTACCAAGATCTACCACGTTAAGTAGACCCCCTGAACGATTCTCTCCTTCATTGTATTATTTATTGATGAATGATTCTGGTGAACCATAATGTTATGAAGAGGAAATCTAGGTAGAAACTAGAAAGAAGTGGGAGAAAGGAATGAATGAGGATATGGAATCATTGGTAAGAAACTAGACTTGGGATTTGATTGAGTTTCCTGTAGGGAAAAGAGCATTCTAGAATAAATGGGTTTACAGGTTGAAGGAAGAAGATGGAGGCAAGAAGCGGTACAAGGATAGACTTGTTGTAAAGGGGTTTGCACAAAAGAAAGGTATATAATTTGATGAAATATTTTCTCCTGTTGTTAAAATGAATCCAATTAGGACTATTTTAAGTCTAGTGGTGGTGGAAGATTTGCATCTTGAACAGTTAGATGTAAAAACAACCTTTCTCCATGGGGATTTGGAGGAAGAGATTTATATGCAGTAGTGTTGAGGCTTGGAAAATACCAGGTAACAACAGTAGGGATTCTCCCCAATAAGCGTTCCCAATTAGCTCGTTATTGTTTGGTATGGGGAATTCGTCCGGTTTACGGTCTGGCTACCGTAGGTCAAGTAACAATTAAATATTTTTTACTGGTTGCGGCCTGGTCCACCGTTTAAGTGTATTTTTTTAAAATTTTATCTTTATATATGATATGCAAGTGCCTAATTAAGTGCAATTGATAGAGATAACGAAGAGTTCACAATGTGATGCACAGGTTCTTACCTCTCGTCTTACCTCTTTCGCTTCTAAATCATAAAAAAATAACAGCTAGGCTAAGATAACTAGTTCTATCTATCCTATCCCAAGGGAGAAATATTATATTAAGATGAGTAATGTACCGTACAACATGCATAAATAATATTACATATCGCTGTTTATAATTTGGGATACATGAGTGTAAGTAGAAAGATAAACAAAGAGATAGCTCATTGTCAGTTAACACATTCATTACTCAATATACTACATAAGTTTCACAAAATTAACAGGAAATCATTCATAACAAGGAAATAATTCATAAGTCAGAACGATCTCACAGTTTGTAGAAAAAGCTGAAACATAAATAATTCGACATTCAACCAATCTACAACATGCATTTGAGACTTCACAACGCCTTCTCCAGCATAAAATATGACTTCTTTATTATAAAAGGAAGTAGTTATTCTTACAATAAACTTCACAAAAAGATAACATGAAAAAGGTCCCTTTCTTTATCAACTTGATCTCTATTTATACAATTTGAAATGTCTCTTGGTATCCCTTTCCCTTTGGGATTCTTTTACAAATGAGTTACAAAAAAGGCCTTTGTCTCCTAGTGGGCTCGCTAACTTAGGCAAATATAATATTACAAAAATGTATTAATAAAACAAACATGCTAAGTGGACCCAGCCACATCATTTATGAATTGCTTCCAAATATTAGCATCTCTTACTATGGTCTCAAACTCTGATGGCTCTAGGAATCTGATAGTGACCTCATGTTTTACAACTTGGGATTTTATATTTGCCACTATGGCTGGAATCAATCAAATTTGATCTTCCAAAAAATGATTGCTTACTGCTTCCTGGGATATTATAGTTTTCAACACTTTCTCATCTAAACTTTTGATCAATTGAATACCTAGTTCATCCTCCTTCCATTTGACCTGCAACTGTTTTAAATATTCTTCATGCTCCAGTAATTCTTCTAACCTCTTCTTTGCAGATGTTTGACAACGGTTGTAAGTTGTGAGCACCTTTCTACATAATTATGTGCAAACACCTTTAGTCCTCTGAACTGCCTTTACCAATTCTTCCATAGCCTTATTCCCAAATTCTATCAGTTCATACTCCAGCTTCACTCTCTGTAAGTATTTGATTGGTGCATTAGCTGGAGGTTCCTTGGTTGTTTCCAACCAAGTCAAACGTACTTGAAGAATTTCCAGGATATCCTGGGTCCTGTCTATAAAATGGGAAGCTGTACTCACCATCTCCTCTAACCTAGCTTCCACTTGCTGGAATTTCAACATCTCATCTGCTATTTGGAGCTGCATCTGATAAATTTTACTTCTGAGCATGATGGCATGCTTTGTCAATGGCTCAATATCCATTCTTTGCTTATTTTATACTTTTAATAAAACTTCCAATGAAGCCTTTTGGGCCTTCAATGATGCTACGGGTTTCATAATACTTGGCTCTCCCCTCAGCAGTAGTCTTCTGCAGTTCCAATTTTGCAACCTTATTTTCCAAACTGCCTTTCTCCTTACTCAACTCTTCATTGGATGTTTTCAAATTGTCTCGTTCTACTTCTAAGATTTGATGTCTCTGCTAAAGCCTTTCGAAATATGATAAGGTAGCCTCATATTTTCTTTTGTATTCTCTTCCTACCTTCTCTTATTTCCTCAATACTTCATTCATTTCATCCATCTTTCCCTTATATTGCTCAATGTTTTCCATAAGCCTGTCTACATTGTGAGCATTGGCATAGGCATTTGCAATGCCCATAGAAGCCAATTGCTTTGGGTGCTCTTCTACATTCTTCATGTCCGTCCTCTCTGTTACTGTGGTCACTGGTGACTGAGTTCCTACCTTCAAAGTTTTTTTTTGTCCTCCATGAAATAGATTTCTTTTTGGGATCAAAATGAATATCCTCCAAGCATGCCACATCATATTGTTTAGAGCGTGTAAATGGTACAAGCCACATTTCATCTATGGGTACATGTCCCCCAGTAAGGATTTTGTTGTATGTGGATGGCATGTTCTCTTGATCATTTCGAACAGGGCTCCGCTCCTAATCTCCACTTGCTACTGCTTCTTCATTTTCCTGATTTTTCCCTTTTGTGGGCTCTCCTGTATCCTGTATTCCTAGCTCAATGGTCAAGGAATCTTGAGATATATCCTTTTGGATTTGTGCAATATTTTCTATGATAGCCTCCTCCTTTTTTCTTGTTTATTCTTCTTCAGCTGTCTTGGCAGCTTCTTCCTCTGTCTCTCTCTGCTTTTCTTCATTCAAAAGCTTCTTTGCATCTTCTGCTATTTTTTGGGCATTCTCCTCTTTGGCATTTCTAGTAGCTTCCTCTTCTTTATCATTAGGTTTTGGATTGTTACTGTTGCTTTCTTTAACTCCAGGGGCCTTTCTTTTCAAACTTTTGCTCAAGGAGGCCATGTTGTAAACATTTCTGTACACTTGCTCCTCTTTGTCTACATAGTCTAAATACTCATAATTCACCTTATGAGTTGCTTTATGAGTTGACACCTTTCCTTGAGAGTCATTCCTATGGAAGCTCACTTCTCCAAAATGAAAGATTTCCAACTCTTTAACAAAGTCTGGAGCACTCTTTACCTCATTAAACTTGTAGCTTCCTACATAGAAAGGTACAGGTGGGAATACAACTTTCTTTATATCGAATAAATGATTTCCAAAACCATCTATGAATACTTGTCTAACTGCCTCCTTAAGCACTATGTAGTTTGTTGCATACGTAGGCAGTAGTAAGGGTGCTTTGGTGCCTCCATACATTCTCAGATACATACCATCTTTTGTGAAAAAATAATCTCCATATTCTTTTATAGACTCTACAGCTCCTTCTGACAGGCATGGACAATCTTCTAAAAAGATCAATTTATACAGGGGTCTGATGAATTCTTCACATATTAGTTGGTAGTGGTTATGATATTTATCGACTCCCAAAATCTTGTATGCAACATATATAGGGGCCCTCCCCTCCTTCCATGCACAGTTGAGCTTCTCAAACTTGTGTCTAAAGAGTATGCAATCTATCAAAAAGGATGACATGAAAAACTCTGATTTCTTCTGCTTATGGCCTTCCTGAGATGCCTTGACACATTTGTCCAAGTTCCTAGCAATTATATCTGCCCAATTAAAAATAGTTCCCTCCATGGATACGTAGTACATGAGGGGAAGCCAACCAACATTTTACATCTTACCATCAGCCCTACCATATAGCTTTCTCAACAATAAGGCTATTATCCTGAATGGGGTTCTAAGATGGGTTGTCTCATATTCTCTTTACTGCTTATGTCTGAAATTATTCCCCTTAGCCACCATCTTCTTTGCATTGATTGTATAATCGAACTTCATACTTAGGACCCATTCTATTGTCACACTTACATCCTTTTCGGATAGAATCTAGGCTTTCGAAATGAAAGTAGGAGCGAAAGATGCCACAGGTTGACCTCTCTCATCATTAATCATCATTCCCATTGTGTCTATCTTGGGAAAAAGCCATCCAATGACCTTTGCACAGGGAAATATATCTAGTATGGTTTCTATCTTAGTTATCCCAGACCTCAAAATTTTCTCATACAGAGCTAGGTCTCCCAAACCAGTCTCTGGCACTTTCCCTTTAACCATCATGTGGTAGATTTGACCCCATTTCAGCTCATGCTCTATTCCTGTAATTGCCTTAGTGTCTTAATACACTTTTTCAGTCCTTACCGCCGTTGAGACCTCCGCATCCCGTGTCAGAATCATAATCAACAACCTTAAGATTCTTCCTTTGTTTATTTTTCATAATTTCTGCAGTGAGTGGTACCTGTCTGGTTAGAAAAATAGATTTGTCTTAGCATTCATATTTGAAACAAGGATGATCAATGCAAGTGAAACAAAAACATATGTATATATAATCGCAACATAAAACCTAAAATTTCATTACCCTATTAGTTTCATCCATTAAAACCAGCAATACAAGGCATGGGTCAAGGTTACAGCTAGAAAAACTACGCGGGATACCGGAAACCACTTGTTGGAACCCCTACGCTCTTCTTCCTTATCGGCAAAAACCCCCACTTGGCCCTAGACACTCTCTCTCGTAGGTGCAACAAAGCTTCGAAGAAACAAATGGAGACGATGACCTAGGGTAAAAACCATGTCACAAATCCCACGATCAATACCTCAGGATTTTCCACCTGCTGGCTCTATATAGAAAGAGAAAATCGGAGCCCATACCAATGCCCACGCGTGAGCGGCCGACTGTCTTCATACCGGCGCAATACCTAGTCTGTTGAGAACTCATTGCTATCCTAGCTGATGGAAAAAGAACGCCTCTGAACATGCATAAGACCTGGGTTCCTTACTAGGGAAAAGATACATAGTGATAGCCCAACCTAACAGAAAATGAGGACCAAAACCCCCTTATATACCTAGCCAAAACCTAACCACCATCGACGCTGAACAACTTGCAAGTTTTAACAAATCATTTACTGGAAAAGGATGAGAAACCTACTTGTCCGGTCAGAAAAATGCCATGCAGTTGAGAATGACTAATGAGTACAAGCCACATGAGCTCCATCGCAGAATCTGCATAGTGAGCTTCGACACGGAACACTTTCCATATTCAAACAGACTCTGTAAAAAGAAAATGGTAAAAACCTCGAAATGGGCAAATAAGAGGCTCCTCGAGCTTTAAATTTTTTAACTTAATTGCATGCCCCAAACACCGTTTGTGCCAACCAATCGTGGGCTGAAGAACATAAGTTATCATGGGAAATGCCCCGACACGGCAGCTCGAACACCCTCATCCATCCGCAACAGCAGCTCATAAATCACATTCCCCCCCGCAATATCTTTGCGGCTCGGTGGACACAAACACATCAGAAAGAAAACAAAGATGCATTCACAACAGTGTCTCTAAACTCAAAATAGCTTCCGCGACGACGGGTCCTACGAAAATCGGCTACTTATCATAGAACACCTCCATCGTAGCGGCAATGCATCGTGAAAGAATTATGCAATAAACCTACACAAACGCCCGCTGCAATGGTTCGGACTAGAGGAAACATCCATCGTAGCGGCTCCCGGGACAAATTAGAAAGTTGACCATAAAAGCTCACTGCCATAGTGGGAGTAAACGAATATCGACGTGCAAGACAGAATGAAACCTGCTATAGCGGCCCGATCATGAAAATCCTTCCACTACAGCGGCGGTGAAAGAAAAGACTGTTCGGGTACACAGGGTACTCCCAAAAGATCGAACACCTAGAGCAACCACTTCACACAAACATATCACAGATCAATACACCGATGTTTGTCACGTGGTTAAAACCCTCAAGAGGGAAACAGTCCATGCCCCCAGCCAAATAGCTACTTGGAGAAATTTAAATTTACATATGATTTTCTCATAATCGATCAACTAGCCAAGGACCCTCCATGCTCTTTAAATAGAGATCATGGACCAATCGAGTGTTAAGCCACAGATCAATGGTAGGTATGATCTAAGAGAAGTTGAACTGTTGGATCACTTTATGTCTAGAACATATCGTGACCGTCGGATTAGAATACTTACAAATGCATACTAATTCATACTAAATAAACACACTTTACCTAACGGATATATTACACAAGTTGATCTTAAGTAACTCCTAAGTGTCTAAATATCCTAACAAAGATGCCCGTCATAGCGGCTCGCAACTTGGGAAAGGCTCGTCGTAGCGGCTTGAAAACAAAGAAGAGCCCGCCGTAGCGGCTTGAAATTGAGAAACCGTCCGATGTTGCGGATCAAAATTTGACTTTCTTCCTTGGTGGAAAATGAAGATTCTGGAAAAATCAGGATGGACAGGAAAATCAAACTGAGAATCAAAGCAAATCAAACTAAGATCTTCAAAGGGGGGCCAAAAAATATCTTGAAAAAATATTTTTGGGAAATGTTGCAGTACAAACAAGTAGCCATAGGGGTATGAGGTCAAAGGGAAGGAGAATTTGGTTTGCAGGTTGAAGAAGAGCTTGTATGGCCTTAAGCAAGCTCCAAGGAAGTGGTATTTAAAATTTGATAAGTTTATGACTGAACATGGTTATAGTAGATGTGATTCTGACCACTGTGTTTATTTCAAGAGGCTAGATAATGGAATATATATTATCTTGTTATTGTATGTGGATGACATGATTGTTGCAGGTTCTAACATGCAGGATATAAATGTGCTCAAAAGGAAACTAGCTAAATCATTTGCGATGAAGGATTTGGGTGCTACAAAGCAAATCCTTGGTATGAGAATATCAAGAGATAGGAAAAATCACAAATTGACATTGTCTCAAGGCGAGTACATAGAAAAGGTCTTGGAAAGGTTAAGAATGAAGAATGCAAAACCAGTTAGTACACCTTTGGCCAACCATTTCAAACTAAGTAAGGAGATGTATCCCAAGACACAAGAAGAGATATAATACATGTCCAAGGTTCCCTTTTCATCAGTAGTTGGCAGCTTGATGTATTCCATGGTGTGCACAAGACCAGATATTGCACATTCAGTGGGAATTTTGAGTAGGTATATGAACAATCCATGTAAAGAACATTAGAAGGCAATCCAAAGGATTCTCGGGTATTTGAGAGGTACCACTTCTCATGCATTATGTGTTGGAGGTTCAGACATTGTTATAGAGGGATATGTCAACCCAGATATGGATGGTGATAAAGACAACAGGAGGAGAACCACAGAGGATGTCTTTACTGTAGGTGGAACAACACTAAGTTGGTTTTAAAAAATGCAAAAGGTTGTTGCACTTTCAACAACGAAATCATAGTATGTTACTGCTACAGAGGCTAGTAAAGAGATGATTTGGTTGCATAGGTTCATGGAGGAATTGGGTAAGAAGCAGAAGCATAGTAGGTTGTACAGTGAAATCCAGGGTTCCATTCATCTTGCAAAAAACTCAACCTTTAATTTGAAGACTAAACATATACAATTCAACTACCATTTCATAAGATATGTTCAAAAACATGAACTGTTAAAATTGGAAAATATACATACTAGTCAGAATCTTGCAGACATGTTGACAAAGGTAGTAACCAGAGAGAAACTGATTTCTTGCTCGTTTTCAGTTGGCATTCAAGCATGAAGGTGAAGAAGAGAAATTTTCCAAGTCCAAGGTTCAGATCATAGTCCAACAAGTGCAGCAGTGGTGGAGTTTTTCTGATCAGTCTCCAAGTGGGAGATTGTTGGTTGTTGAGCTTGATCTTACAGATTTAGAGATGTTATTGTTTAGTTGCGTTTCTACCCCATTTTTACTGTACAATCGTCCTAGCTGGGGGTTGCAAGGACAGGGCCCCTAGAAAGGAGGTTCGAGGAAACACCTCTGAAAGAAATCCTTGTGATGTTTGTTGTTCAACTGTTTACGGACCCATGGTATTTTCCCATGGTAATTCCCCTATAAAAGGAAAGTATTGTAATACGATAGTGTATTGTAATGTAGAATTGTAAACAATCTATGTGATTGTGTGAGAGAGACTGTGAGAGTGTGAATAGAAAGTGCAACAGGGTTGCTGGAGGTTGCATCCCTTCATTGTGTTGGATGGTATAATAATAAAAGACTGGCAATTTTTGTGTGGACATAGCCCATCTTAGGTGAACCATGTTATATCTATGTCTCTCTTGTAATGTGTTTAAGTTTTGCATCTTGTTTAATTATTTAATTGTATAATTTTTATTTCTATGTGATCATGTTTTTCTAACAGATGATGTGTCATCACCGGTGAATAAATTTGAAAATGATGGCATGTTGATGATGTCACCATGATTGATGGTGTTTAGTTGGGGGACTAGTTCCTCCACGGGAAATGTAGGTGGTCCTTGAGCTACATTTTTTCTATGAAAACCACTCATTCCTCATGTAGGATGGGGAACCGAAACAAGTAATGTGTCAATTTTCCACATTATCTACATGGACGAGTGGCCCAGTTGCAGTTAAGATCATGTGTTGGGATCAGTGGTCAAGTGGTACGATTAGTTATGATGGTGTTAGATCTTCTTGATATCATATGGGTATGATTCCCACATGGTGAACACTTGTGGGTTTGTACTGTTGGTAGGGGTGATGGTGGTGTTGGTACCTATTATGGTGATTCCCCCAATGTTGGTACTAATGTAGTGATGACGTTGATGGAGACAGTTCCCTGATGGTCAGGTGGGTGCTATTTTAACCATGGGGTGCATGATATGAATAGTCTCTAATGCATCTCTGAATGAAGGAAGTTCAAGAAAATGGTGTGTATAATTCCAAGACTATGATCAAATTGTGCATGCATGGTTAGTGTGCAATGTCTTAGTCTCGGTCTTAGTATTGGGGGGAACCGACACAATTGTTGTGCCACGTGCTAAAGTGTTGGTAGTGCGAGTCACATTATTAGGGGTTTTGAGTAGATTCCTAAGCTCTAGAAAAGTGGGGCATAGTTTAGTGGCATGCCCTTTCTTCCCGCACAAAGTTCAAGGTGTATTGGATCTAGATGTGGGTGTATATTTTGGTACTATATGGGATTTAATTGGTTTCTCTGTGCCCCCAATGTTGGGTTTAATGACAAGCGATGATGGTTGGGTCATAGGTGGTATTTCCTTGGTAGGAAATCCTAATGTCCCTCTAGCGGATGATACTGGGATAAACTCATAATGGATTATCAACTTTTGATCCATTTCAGGGTAAGGTGGCATTAAGTACCACACAAGTAATCCTAAAATGAGCTTGGGTAATGTGAGTTGGGACATTATTGGAATCCCTTGTACTCTTGTGGGGGGGAATACATGACATGTATATGAAATATAGGTGGCATCGATGGGGTTAATATCTAATTAGTTCCATGATTCGTAGGGAGGGTTGATGTTGGGGGGGGATTTTGATTTATCTTTGTAGGTGAAGATAATGCATATGAGACCATTTGTAGACGTGGGAATTTTGGGTGGAGGACCTGAGTATGCCTTCATCAAGGAAATATATTTGTAAATTCCCATACACATATTAATATATTCGGGGGAATTAGCCTATCCTATGGTGGGTACAATGTTACTTGTTTTTTTTGGGTATGTGGGTCATAGTATTTTATTTGGTCGAGGGTGACGATCTTCTTGTTGTCACAGGGAACATCATGATGTAGAAAACCGATGAGGTTACTGCCTTCATGGCATACATATAACTACATGCCAACAAAATTTGTATCCAAGATACTCATTGACTATAAATTCAATATCCAAAAGTATCATTCCCCCCTAGATCGATAAGTACATTTTGGTACAAACCCAAGGGTTTCAATGGCCTCCCATCTTTAGCACGAAGATAAATAGATGAGGGTACAAGACCTGGGGAACCTAGATGTTTCTAGACATGAGTGGACATCTTCATGTAAATATTTTGAAAGGTTCCATCACTTGAGGGGAGAGGATATGACTGTTATGTAACCACCCCTTGATTGGAAAATGGTTTTTGAAACACATCTTGTTGGAGTTGTGGTGCATTAGGTGCTTTAGGAGGATTGGTTGTGGCCTTTTATTTGTTTCAATCATTTATCAATACTAGGGTATCAATGGGAAATGATGCATTTAGTGTAAATACTCTCCATACATGGAGTAAGCATAGTTCATCATAAGGTTGGGGTTCTTCCCCTATTTATGGGGATTATTTTCCCTCTCATTCTAGTTACCCATGTTTTTATTTTCTAGGGATGAGGATTTCCCTGTTGTCCTTGCTGTAAGTTTTGCCTATTATTTCATTTCAAATCAATGAGCTTGTTGCACAGGAGAAGGCTATATTATATTTACCTCCATTTGAGGCATGGGGGAAGGACTAGAAGGACCAAGAAATGGGAAATGCAATTTGTATCCAGGTGGAGGGAGATATTGGTTTGGTGTTATGTGTGAGGTGGATGTAGGATCCAATGGTTCCATTTGATGTGGCGGTACTGAAAGTGCTTGGGTAGCATTCAAGTATGTAGAACTAGGGTCCATATGATAACTAGACAAATGGAGGAGTTGGTGTAGTTGTAGGTGCCACCAATATAGTTGGTCAATGGGTACTGCTAGTAATAGTGTATGGCATAGGAATAGGTGGTTGGGGAACATTTCTCTATTGAGAAATAGCCCCAATAAGCTCGTCAATTGAGTGAGACATAATTGAGGGTGCGGGTTTAGATAATTATGTGAAGGGGCATCAAGGATGATGGCATATAGATACCCATATTGTGCATAAATCAAATTGAAATGTTGGGCCTTTAGGATGAGCTCTTCTTCCTTTTTGGAAAATGAGGTTACCACATCCTTTGCAATCATGGGTTGGAGATATTTAAGGGATCAATCAAACAAAAATTTGGGTTGGATGTCTATTTTTCACAAAGTCAAACATCTACGCCATTCGTCTATGCGATATGGGTGGAAGTGCTTTTCAAAAATTCCATGAGGATTTAAAGCCCCAGGTCATGACATATGCGTAACTATAAATACATGAGGAAAATAATGGCATTTAAGACAAAGGTTGTATAAGTCACATATGGTAGTTTAACATACCATTGGGATGTCATTCTTATAAGTGTTCTATGGAAAATTCAAAGATGAACATGGTCATCGATGATGCTATTAGATGAGAACCAAAGGTGGAATGACATAACATGGTTAGTCGGATCATCTCCTTATTTCCCTTCAAATTTTGGGATATATAAAGGAAGCTTAGGGGGCATGTCTAGCCAGGTTGGATCATGATGAATGGAGTTATTAATAATTTTAGCCAATTTAGGGAGATTTAATCTCACAATTAAAAGGATTTTTATGTTAGGGGTTGCTCCCTCCATAGTGTTATGTGTGTTTCCCCCCTTGGATATGAGATTGGTGTGAATGGAGGTGTCCTTTCTCCTAAACAAGGAGATGACAAGAGGGTATTCCCTCCATCAGGTGGAGATGAAGTAGTGCCTCTTCCACAAGATGGGGAAGCAAAGTGAGTTGTATGATCTTCAAGTGGAGAAAAGGAAGAGTTAAGAAAGGTACACCATCACCTAGATGACTATAACAATTTTTCATAGGAATTCCTCTGGTAGAGAATCTCCCACGTGTACGATGAGGAGATAATGAGAAAACACCTCTCTAGAGAAGAGATAATCATTACAGTTTGAGGGATTGTCTCACATTTATTTGTTCCACTATGGTGATGGTCTATGTGATCAAGTGAGAGTGACGATAAAGGCGTATAAACACAAATGAACAAATGAAAAAATATGCGAACTACAACATATGGAATATGGTGCAAAGTGAGTGATATGTTCTTGAGTCTTTGTGTAAGTAGTCCAAAATTTGGTTCTTTTTAATTACGAGTTAGGTGATCTTGTAAATAAAAATAAAACAAATGTGAGTTCCCCAAAGACGTAATGTCCTTCCTCTCAAAAGTCACTAGGTGTTCCAATAGCTCACCTATCGATGATGATGAAATCCCCCAACATAGGCTAGTGAAGGTATTATAGAGTCAGTTATTAAGTAATGGTGTTGGGGATATGTTCCCAAAGGTCTAGCAAGACTTCCAACAACTAACTAGATCCAACTCATGAGTCAATTTCACCCATAATTTCTCCATGGTGATATCCTAGGTTTTGGCCACTTAGATACCCACATTAAGTGTGGATAAGTGATTCAACCTTGAGCAGTAAAGTGTTGTCTCCACATAAAGTTAAGTTTCATGTCCGAAACCCTCTAACAGGTGGAGAGGATGTGACTAACATACATCATCCCGAGCAAACTACTACGCCCCATGAACATAAGATAAAATGCAGTGAAATAAAAGAATACATGGATGCATAAATGACTATCAAACAACGGAAGAAAATTAATTCATCATACATTCACAACATATAAGAATTCATCATGTTCATCCATAAAATAATACAGTTGCAAGGATTTAAGCACAAGAATACTTATCTCTGGGAAAGCTTGTCTCGCAACCAGCTACGTCGCTGCAACGTTCCACCCAACAATAGGCCAGTGTGCTCATCAATCTCTCAGCAACAATGCCACCCCTGAGCTAGGCATGATTCCACAAGGAGTAAGGGGAAACTAGCAGGCTCACACATAGCCAAGGGTACACAACTCAGCCAAGTCAACATGGTTGGGTTTATCAGGCCAAGGGTCCACAAAAAGACATAGCCACGCCAACAGAGTTGGGTTTATCAGGATATCAGGAGCTGGAAATGTTGGCTGCGTTGGCTGCTAAGCTAGTGGGATCACTAAAGAGCTAAGGACACCTGCACTAGATCTAGCCTTACTTCTGAGACATCCACACTCACCCAACACAAGGAATCATCCCCTTCTCTGCCGCACAGTCCCTCGGGCCATGAATTCCCTTCCAGTTCTATTCAGGGGGTGTAGAGAAGAAATCCAACCCTCTAGCTCTGTCTATGAGGATCCTGCACACACTAGATTTATCAAGCACACTCAGGCTCCATTTCCACTCCCAAACGGTCCAAAGACCAACAAACACAGAACACACAACAATTCACAGCTCTGGAATTTGAAGGAAAACACCACCGAGCAAAATATGAATGGTGATTGGGTAATAGAAAGATCAGACTGAGCAACTCGAATCCAGAGTCGTTTATGGCCCTATCGTGGCCAAAACGACTAAAAAACAACCCAAAAACATGGGGAAAACAACAACTATCTCTCAATTGAGTGAGGATAGAAGAATACAACATGCGTGAAGGGACTTACATACCCATACCCACAATCGTGAAGGGTTCCAACATACACAGACCCAAAACATCCAGGGAATCAAGCATAGACCAGATCAGAAGGAAAAACAGAACACGATTGCCTGCGTGAGGAAGAACGAATGCCCTCCGTGAGGAGAATGACCGTCTGCGTCGAGGTGAAATTGTGGAATAGGTTTCCTGATCCCGTGAGGGAAACAAGAATGCCCCTGCTCCCGGGCTTACATGTGGGAAAGGACTGACAATCCTGCCAAATTTCATAGCTGCCCATGCATACATTCTCCAAGGGAAATAACTACCCAACCAACTCCTGCAGAATTAAATCGGTTGGTTGAATGAGACAAGGGAAAAAGGGTGAGTAAGAAAAAAAGGATGGTTGACATCTATATGGGTTCATCACTTGACACTTGGCTGTTCCCCAATGGCTCCCAAGGGTTAGACATCCCCCCTATCCTTAGTAAATCATGCCCCTCTTCATTATTGTTACATCGACATAGATGGTTGTAGGTTTTTAATTAATTTTGTATATGTACATGGTATCCAACATTATAACGTCCCTGGTTAGCACAACATACCACCGGCATCACCAAAACATTATACGACAATCAATGGTGGGGTGTTTACCTATAGCTCCACACCATGATCCATTACAATATATACATCACGTAAATTTTATTGCAAATGGGTTCAAAATCGGGGTGTTACATTGAGGGGGTCTTTATGGTGAGTAGATACAACTATACCTCATATTTTACGTCCTTGGCCACCATGCCTTCTTATCTGGTTTGTCTTTTAACACTTGCTGATATCGAGACTTAAAAGCAACCCAAAAGTCAACAACCACTATGTTTTAAGAATGTAGAATATTGGATGCGTATCCCAATCAATACTAAGTTAAATAAGATGTTATTTTGTGGCCTCCCGTGGAGTATTTTAGTTGGTTTGAGAATTAAAAGTGCAATGTTGATTTTAAAATGGTCCAAATTTGATTTAGGTGTGCAAGAGAGGTATTTCAAATGTTTTATAAAAAATATAACATAATATGCAAATATATATAAATATTAAATATCAATATTAATTATTAATATTAATATATATTAATAATGAATAATGAATAATTAGTTAATTAGAAAAAGTAAAGAGATGTACCCTTTCATCTGAAAAGTCACGATAAGGACTATATAAACCCTTACCAATGTAAATGTAAATCAACATATCTTATTTATCAACTTTTATATATATTCATGGATTATTTGTATTTTCAAAAGGAGAAGTTTGAGAAGTTCCAGTAAAAGGATTTTTACCGTTACATTGGTATCAAAGCGATACGACACTTGGACATTATTTACACTTTGTGTAATTCTGTTTTTAACCATTATCCTAGAGTTTCCCTAAAATTGTGGTCTTTGACCAAAAAGGAAAAAGAGAATTAAAAATAACAAAAAAGGAAAGGAAAAGAAAAAAACACAAGGTTTATAAAATCCACACGTGGTTTTATAAACAAGTCGTAGAATCAAAAAAGTAAAAGGAAGACAGAGAAGAAGAAGAAAAGGGAGAAAACAAATACTAACACATTGGTTATGAGACCACTCTTGGTTTAAAAAACAAAACCATTGCATTAATAAAAATGGGTTTTATGATAAAGGAAAAAGAAATAAATTATAGAGTGGAGGGTCAATGGTATTTTTAGATTGAAAAATATTAATGTGTCTTAAAAATCTATTTAAGAAAATATATTATAAGGGCGAGTCCTAAGGCTTAATATTTTGAGTCGTAAGGCTTAATATTTCTTTTTTTATAAAAGTTAATCCTCGATATTTGAACTTGGGTATGGAGGGTAACATTCCTTCTTCCCATCCACCCAATCTAAACATAATCTATAAGAAGTGAAAAGAATAAGTTTTAAAAAAACCACTTAGGGTTCTTGCACCGCATCCATTACTATCGAAGAAAAGATAACTAGAAGTAAAAAATTATTGCGATTACATATTAAAAAATGCAGATGCAATTACAATCATTATTGAGAAAGTTAGAGCATTATAAAGAAACCAATCATCATCTACAGTTTTAAATTAAGAAGCAAGAAATCAGTAATATGTTAACATAAAAGGAAAATCATCGGTTAAAAGAGTGTATTAAGCAATTAACCATGTATATCAAGGAATTAAGGAATGAAAAACACAAAATATTGGAAAGGAAATTGTCGAGAGTAAAGACGAAATATGCAATGACACTTACAAAAGAAAAATACATAGCATTGTCTAAATCAATATGCTTTGATGACAAATCATCTCTGAAGAGGAACACAACGGTATAAACATAAATAAACATTAATTATATATAATATAAATAAAATATAAGAAAGAATCTAATATAAATAAAATATATAAATGCTAAATATTAATAACACATAAATAGTCATTAGTAAACTATTCTAAAAGGACGCATCCTTTCATGGATGGTATCCAAAGTGCCTTTACGATTATTATATATATGACACTCACTTTGTAATCTTTCATCACCATTCATCTTCAGTATTTATTTTATCATTTCGATATAAGTTATTTTCTATTGGTTGGTTATTCATTCGAGTAATCCTTAGAATATCCAAATACAGATATTACATTGGTATTAGATTGAATATGATTCTGGATTGTGGCCAAAATGGTCAAGGTTTCCTTGAATTTAGGTCTTTGACCTTACTCAAAAAAAAAAAAAAAAGGAAAAAAAAGAAAGGGGGAAAAGTAAAAGAAAAAAGAAGAAGGGAAAAGTAAAAACAATAGAAACCACACTTAAATTAGTACATGGTTTCTTTTCCAACAAAGAAGCATTTGTGAAAACTAATAATAAATTAATATATTTGAAATCTAAAAGCGCATAAGAAGTATTAAGGATAGTAAGGATCAATTGAGATTTGAACTTGGGTGGGGAAGGTAACAATCATTCCTCCCAACCACCCAATCTACAAGAAGTCTTAAGATGACAAAATCAATTATTAAAGAGTATAGTATACTATACAAGATAAAATATGTCTTTCTTTGATATGTCTTGGGATAAGAAGCATAATAAAATGGAGCCCCACGACGAAAAACAAGGAATATTCCTAGAAAGTTTAAAAAAATATGCACACTCCATATGAGAAACTTATGGATTTATTCAAGAGAAGTATGTCTACATCACTATTTTTCCAACAACCAAGAATAATTGTATGAATGTTGACCTTGTAAACCAATTAGATCTTTCAGAATCATATATAATTGACAATATCACGATTTGTTTGGATGAGAAATATGAGCTTAAGAACCTACAACTATATGTTGATGATTACAAGGTCCTAACTCAATTTAGTATTGTTTCAGTGGTATCATTGGAGCAAGACAAGGTTGATATAATTCTAGGGTCACCTTGGTTAGATACATTGGGTACCTTCATGTTCAACACAAGGAATTTTTTTTTGACATTTCCTTACAAAAAGAAGAGTGTCACATTCCAAGATGTTACATTGAAGTCGAGTTCAGGAGTTGTGTCATTTGAAGACTTTAAAGACATCTCGAAGGTGATTTCACAAGAAGATCATAAATCAATATATAAGATGCAGAAAGAATTTGATAAAGTCATCATGGACAAAGAAGAAGAGATCTCTCGTCTAAGACATCATAATCATAAGTTGCTTCTTGAAATCGAGAAGGATAAGGATAAGGCACAATACAATCGAATATAAAAGAGAAGAATCAATAGCTTGAGGGGAAACTATTAGAAAATATCGAAGAGAATGGTCACCTTAATAAGCGTAGATAAGATCTATTAGATCAGATTCAAAATCTTAAATACAATGAGAAATTGCAAGACAAAATGATTAAGAATATTAATAATGATAAATATTCGTTGGAAAAAGAAGCAAATACAAATCTAGTCTTTGTCATAGTTCAAAAGAAGCCAATCTAGTAAAAAAACAAACAACAAGAAATGCTTATTGACACCCAAATTATAAGACTCGTTTTGACCAACGACATTGTCAAAATGAACATAAGCAGAGGAGTTATGATTTTAGAATAGAAATAACACAAAATCAACAAACTAAGCAAAAAAAAGAAGTTCCATCCAATAAATCCATCAACAAACAAGTCCAATGAAGATATATCTCAGATGGACCACTTCATAAACGATGCAACATTTTCTCTTGGGAATTTGTAACTCATATTGTTTCGTTTCATCAAGCGTTGCAGTTACTAACACAAAGGATCGAGAGATGACATTACAAGAAAGAAATCAGACGTAATCCTCGTCTTCAATAATCTTTGAGGATAGAGCTTCCCTTGAGGCGAAGGCAATGTTATATAAAAAATATAAGATAATATATAAATATTAAATATTAATATTAATTATTAATATTAATATATATTAATAATTATTAATATTAATATATATTAATAATTAATAATGATTAATATTAATATATATTAATAATTAATAATGATTAATTAGTTAATTAGAAAAAACAAACGGATGTACCCTTTCATTTGAAAAGGCACGATAAGGATTATATAAATCCCTACCAATATAAATGTAAATCATCATATCTTATTTATCAAATTTTATATCTATTCATGGATTATTTGTATTTTCGAAGGTGGAAGTTTGAGAAGTTCCCATAAACCAATTTTTATTGTTACATCAAACTTTCAAATCATTCTAATCCATCTGTATCACAAAGAGCACAATATCGAGAGCATACTAGATGAGAAAGAGTATCTAGGTCTATTTATGTGTGCTTGCGTAGAAACCACACGTATGTTTGGAAAGAAAATGAAATTGAAATTTGCAACTAACTAAAGAGACTAAATTAAAGACACATGGGCATTCACTTTTGTTATAGTTGATTTTACCACACATGGTGAATCACATTTTTATGGCCTTCCCCGTCCCTCTGCAGACTCCTTAGACCCCATGGACCATTTTTGTACCTTTGATGTTTCCAAGATCATCCCTAAAAACATGCAAAAATTGCCACACACGACTTTTAAACCCTTTCTTGTGTATATACGCAGGTTTGACCCCTAAACCGCATACATCGGGATGTGTGCAAAAGGCCAAATTCTTTTGGAGTTTTCCTTCATGTGGATCCGACTCACTTGTCTCCTGGCCTTCCATATGCCTTGAGATCTCTCAGATTCAACCTTTCATTACCCCATTGAAGAGATATATAAGGAACCCTTTGGATACATTGAAGGCAGGAGGAATTGCAGAGCAAGAAAACTATAGTCCATTGTTGCCGGAGCTTATACTTGAGTCTGCATCCCTTTGTCCCTTGGAGCACTCTTGTGTTCTTCCCAAGCTTGCATTTTTCTTGTGAGCTTGCTATCGAGAGATGGAGGATTGAAGTGGTGGAGGCGCAAGTGGGGGACTCAGTTTCTCCGATTCCCAGACGTGTCGACAGAGGTTGTCTCTATTGTAATCTCTATTTTATATTAATAGAAATATCTTTTCATGTCCAATAATGTGTATTTGAATGAATATTTGATCCATGGATGATTTCAAATGCTTATATGTTATTGATTATATATGCTAGAGTAGGTCTAATACTATTATATATAGCATGCTTGTCTTTTTTATTGAATGTTGAGGAACAATTTATCAATTCAAGCTGGAATTGGAAAGCTCAACGAGGATCTACATCAACCGTTTGGAATAAGGTACGAATCGAGATCCTTTAGTGTTATATATTTGGTTTCTCTTGCATATAGGAAAGGATTGATTTATGGAGTCAAGCTGTCTGTTGTGGTACCCCAAGCCATAGGAATTTCTCTCCTTAACAGAATTGGCGACTCCGCTGGGGAGTTCCTAGTAATTGTCCTTTGGCGGTTTTTATCGGCAGCCAATGTTCTTGAATTGTTCTGATTTCTCTATTTCTGAGTCGAGTCTAGGGGCATGTTTTCCTGGTAATGTTTGATTGGTGTGAATTTTGTCTCAGCTTATCTGTTTGCCTTCATTTTTATACATTTTTCTTCTTGTACGCGAGTTTTTAACTCACAGTCGCGTATACATGCGGTTTTGACTGCTATATTCGTGTACATACGTGGGTTTTCTGCATACAGTCGCGTATGCCCTGATTTTTGCCTTTTAGAGGAAGATTGATTGTTGCTGGGTGAATTGTGATGATTGCTGAGTCTCCTTTGACACTGCTAGAGTTTGTATACACCTCTATTTCTTGTCATTGCATTTTCAATTTTTTGTTTTGGGATTAATGCATTAGATTTATTTTACCTTAGTACTTTGTGTGAGTGCTATTTGATTGTTCTTGCAGAGTCTGGGGGTGGTAGAATCATTCTTTTGCTTTGCTATCTCATTTTTATTCAAAAATCCAAAAATATTTGCTTCTTTGCATCATTATGCATTTCACTTTGCACTTTTCATGGTACTTGCACTAGGTTTGCTTAGAGAAGTATTAGTTAGGATTTCATATAGGAATGATTGCATTTGTCATTTGAAGAAAATTTTGCATTTCACATAGTAGCATGCCATGTTTTTCATTTGACACAATGCATTTTCATTGATTGTTAGGTGTGCATTTTACTTCATGTTGCATCATAACACCATTGGTTGCACGGTCATCTACCTTTTTTGAGTAATAAATCCCAATAAAATCAACGCTTAATTAAAATGGATCACACTATTTTCTTTGATAGGGTACACCAACAAGATTAGGTTTTAGGGTCTTGGAATAGTTCATTGTGAGTAAATTCTCCAAGACAATTAAACAACAACATGTATATGTCTGTCCAGGTGAGAGTGTGAAATTCCTTGGTATAATTAGTGTTTCTCAGGATCCTCCTCTTACAAGGGAGTTAAGCACGAGTCAGTGTGAGCGGTTATTGATTGGGATGACCCCTAGTCATAACTGAGTAGCACCGAAGATATTTCCAGGATTGTATTCGTATCTGGGGGCTCTTTCGATAGTTTCGAGCTTTTCTACCCTACCCATACGGTCAATCCCACCTGCGACTGTCCGCCTGAGCATTGATTATATTGAGGTGACCTTATTTGCCTTACCTAGGTTATTGAGGGGTTACTTTGCAGGGGTTGTTCTGTAGCTGTCCTGGCTAGGTTGGGGTCGGACAACACAGTTGCTATATGTGTTGAAGCTGAGGGACACAATAATTGGTTACGAAACTCTGCTTGTTGTGTATGGGAGTATCAAGCCTCTCCTAGGCGAGACATACCTGCTTCATTCGGGAGCTCACATATCCTACCATTGTTTTCTTGTGACTGCCTTTAGATTATATTGGTGTATGCTATGTGCACGCTAGCTTGCTTAGGGTTTGCGTAATTAGAGAGTCTTTTTCATTTTTTGAGTCATTGTGGATTCGGGTGCGGCACCTCGCCGTTCTCGTCATTTAGAAGGACTTCCACCTTCTACATCTCCTCCTCCTTTGGGAGAGAGAAACAGACAGTCCAGGCAGACTACTTCTCACATTGATTCACACATGATGGGAGATCATGAAGATGAAATTCCTGAGTTGTCTTCTCCACCTCAGGAGGTTGGGGAAGAATATCCTACTCCTGTGTATGATCCTTCACTTGATATACCTACACACTCTAGATTCGATCGTTCACATGATATACCTATGCACTCGAGGTATGATCCCTCATTCATAGGTTGCCGGTATTGGATGCCGAGCGACGAGACTCATCATGAACCTGCGAGCACTACTTATGTTAGTTATGGCATGTCTGGTATCCCTGCAAATGATCTGGCACATCATGTCGAGTCGAAATTTGATCCTAGTACTATGCCTGGGGGCATTCCCATTCCTTTCCATGTGGAGATATTTGGGAGCACGAGTCACATTGCACCCTCCATCTCGACGGTGGAGGCTACATCACACGGTCATCCTAGACCTAGTGTTAGTAGTCCTATTCGGATACCGAAACCAAGACGAGTGACTATAGGGAACACCACTTACATAGTTTCACATGTCCCTTCATCCTCTATTCCTAGTTCTTCGAATGTTATTCCTCCCTATGATTCACGTGCTACTTCGGGCCGGAATGTAGCTACGAGTCATGTGCATACTGTTGCTACTCGAGTAGTTGTGTCTCAGAGTCAAGTACCTCCTGTTGTCTCGGGAGGTCATATTCCTACTTCCGAAATGTCTATTCCTACCTATGGAGTTTCTCATGGGACAACTCAGGGGACTTCTTATGGACCATATTATGGACTGTAGTATGCACAGAGTTATTCACCTTATGGGTATGGGTATCAACAACTCGCTTACTCCCTGAATTATGGCTTTGTAGCCCCAAATAGTTAAGGTACACCACATTATGGTGCTTCCATGCCACCCTACATGGGCCAAATGGGAGGATGATACTATGGCCATGGCCATGGTGTTTATGGTCATTAGTCCTATGTGAACCAGAATTATTAGGGAGCGTCTCATCGACCTGATCAACCTAGACTCCCTTTCCTTGCAACGTTAAATTTTCCTAACTTGTCGAGACTAACGAATGATCCAGTCTCTCATGACCTGGCTTGGTCGGCTGTCCCTAATAAGCTTCCCTCGGGCATTCCCAAATTCGAGGGAAAACCAGGAGAATATCCTAGTGAACATGTTACTACATTTCACCTTTGGTGCTCTTCTAATTCCTTACATGAAGATTCGATCCGTTTAAGGCTATTTCAATGCACCCTTACAGGGCCTGCAACGAAATGGTACATAGAGTTACCTAGGGGGGCATTCGTTTTGTTCGATGACCTATTTACGAATTTTCTCAACCACTTCCAGCTACCAGTGCATTATGACGTTGGTACGGAACTCTTGTCGACATTTCGGCAAGACAAAGCCATGCATATCTTAGACCATATCCAAGAGTGGCGTAGATGAAAGAGAATGATTAAAGCCTTCATACCGTCGGAGTTTCTCCTCGAATGGTTCCTTAAATCCTTACTACCTTATATAGCGAAGGATGTTTCTGCATCCAGAGTTCAGAATGAGGGACAAGCCATTTTTAGGGCGCAGGAATTGGATTTGATTTATGCTCAATCCGGTTTGTTATATGAGATCATTCCTAACGCTTCACGTTCTAGTTTCGACCCTAAGATCAAACCTGGAACACATGCTGATGGCATTGTTGGTTGTACGAGTATCAAACCCGCGGATTCAGTTGTGAAATAGGTGAGTCAATTGTCTATCAACCAATCTGCCTCAGGACAAGCCATGGCTTCGTCTCAACCCACCCAAATGGTGAGTGTGCTTTCGGTGCAATCGTCGGACCAGAAGGGTAACCACCAACCCGGAAGGAAAAATAAGAAGGGTAAAAACAATCGTAAGGGTGGGAATATGAATGAAAATGCCAATTCTAATGACAAGAACGCCCGAAATGCTTGGGGGGACAAGCAGCCTAAACATAAGGTTAAGTTTCCTTGCAAATTGTGTAAGGATGACCACCTCACTCACTTGTGCCCTCGGATAGAAGAAGCCTCAAGGTTCATAGCGCAGGGCCCAGCTGTGCTGACTAACCCTTTACCTCATAATCAAAATATGAACTTGAGGACCCATGATCAATCTGGTGGGGATCAAGTTCCATCAAAAGCTTGTAGTGGTCATGGTTGCATCAACATGGTGTGTGCTACTAAGGTTGTGACTCATGCGAAGGACTATGGTTCATCACAACCAAACCTTGGAAAGGAACCTGCTCCACCCAGGAGTTATTTGTGTATTGAAAACCTTGTGGATAAACCTGAAGTTGCACCTCGCATTCCTAAGGGAGTCCTTAAGCATTTAGGGCATAATCCTAATGCCCGAGCCACCCAGAACTATTCTGTTGTCAAGGATTTGGGCCACACTCCTTGTGCAATGTCTGCACTCGAAGTACTTCATAGTTGTCTTTCGCAAAGGAAGGATTTGCTTTTTGCTCTTGGTGTTAATGATGATCCCTCTTCCTTTGTCATCAAATTTGAAACTGCAGGACTACAACCTCGCTTGCCTTACTTTGTGTCTCTCTTGATTCATGTAGAATGTCTTAACATGACCGTCAAACGCACTGTGATTGATGAAGGTGCTGCTGCTTCCATGATGTCTTTGGCATGTTGTAAGGGTTTGGGTCCCCCCCAGTTGTCTAAATCTGCTACCATGTTGACTGCTTTTGTTGGTAGATCGTTTTGGCCGAACGACATTCTTCATTCCCTTAAGGACCATTTGGGAGGGAAGACCGTCGTGATCGAGGTCGAGGTGGTTGATGCACCCCTTGACTACAATCTGTTACTGGGTAGGAATTGGATGTACAATATGCAAGCCGTAGGTTCTTCTCTATTTCAAGTTGTATGCTTTCCGTTTAATGGGAAGATAGTTACGATTGATCAAATGTCATTCAAGAATCCATGTGTTACCGCATCTTCGGGAGCTTTTGTCCCGATTGTCATGCACTCTCAACTGGAAACTGGGAGTGTGGGTGTTGGCATGTAGCAATCCTTTATGGGATCCTTTAGTTGTCCTGCACATGTTCTTATGATCGGGTCTAGTTCCGGTGAGGCTTCATCGTCATTACGTTCGGTGTCATTAGAGGAAATTTCAACTCAAAATGGGCCTTTTAACTTTAACTCAAATTCCATGTCATCATGTGTTAGCCAATGAAATTGCTTTAAATTTGAAATACCGTATAGGTCTTAAACACTTTTTTAATATAAATTTGCGGAAAGGTATCATAAAAAAAACTACTTTTTTTATTTGTACTTTCGACATATCTCCCCGTATTATTACTCAAATTTCGATCAGGAGAGCTCCTTGGATGCGGAATTAAATTTCGCATCCAAGGAGTACCCACTTGGCATACTTTTGATAGACCCTGCTATCCAAAAAACAAGAAATACCTGAAAAAACATGATGATGACATCATCATCACATTTTTTCAGGTATTTCTTACTTTCGGGGTAGCAGGGTCTATCAAAAGTATGTCGAGTGGTTACTCGTTGGATGCGGAATTTAATTCCACATCCAACGAGCTCTCCCAATCGAAATTTGAGTAAAAACATGGGGAGATATATCGAAAATACAAACAAACAAAAAGTTTTTTCTTTTCTTCCTCCAAAATTAATAAATATTATTTTATTATTTTAACTATTATTTGATTAATTTTTTTTAGGAGGCCCATTTTAAGGTGAAATTTCCTCTAATTGTTTTCACACCACCCATATGGAAGATCCTTGGATTCTTCCTACATCGAGTCCTTCGTGTGAGCCTATCAAAACGGATGTGCCGTTGCCTGCAGCAATGATAGCATATCAAGCTAATCTTGAATGTGTTGCAGAGCCTAGTCCTTCCTCTTCACGGATGGAGGAGGAGGACCCATACATGCTGCCTGCATGGGCAGTTGAGTCTTCTCACACACTCGACTGTCTTGATAGTTTTTTTCCATTAGATGAAGCTATTATTGAGGCTATGTCTGGAGTTGAGCCACCTTGGGAAGAGTTGCATCATAGATATTATTTTCTTTTCGAGCTTGACCATTTGGAGTGTGAAGACTTTAGAGAGATTCTTAGTGAGAGAATTGGTAGTCCCATGGTTATGTTAATCTCTCCTAGTCCGATGGCTGATGGAAACATGGCGAATATATCTCCTACCATTCCTTTCAATATCTCTCGCGACCTTGGCAAGATTGAGAATGTCTATATTGGGGCAGAATGTTCCCATGCTGAGATTCAGGAGTATACTGAGCTATTCAAATAATTTCATGATGTATTTGCTTGGTCATACAAGGAAATGCCAGGTATCGACCCTTGCATTGTTGAGCATGAAATTAAAACTTATCCCAATGCTAAGCCTGTTTGACAACGCTTGCGTGCGGTGAATCCTAGAAAAGCACCCGTGATTAAGGTTGAGATAGAAAAGCTGTTGAATGTCGGTTTCATCTATCCCGTTCCCTTGACAGAGTGGGTTTCAAACCCTGTTCCAGTTGATAAGAAGCAGGGAACGATCCGTATATGCACTGATTTTCGTGACTTGAATCGTGCCTATCCTAAGGATAATTTTTCCACACCATTTATTGATCAAATTTTGGATGAGTGTGCGGGAAGCGAGGTATTTTCCTTTATGGATGGATTTTCCGGATACAATCAGATACAAATCAAACCTGAGGACCAACATAAAACTACCTTTATTTGTCCTTAGGTTACCTTTGCATATCGAAAAATTCCTTTTGGCCATAAAAACACTGGAGTCACTTTTCAGCAGGCTATGACCTTGATCTTCCATGATCTCAAATCGATTATTGAAGTCTTTTTGGATGACCTTGCTGCCCATTCTCGTCAAAGGATGCGTCATTCCTACCATTTGAGATTAGTGTTCGAAAGGTGCCGCCATTACTTGGTCAGGTTAAATCCTCATAAATGCATCTTTTGTGTGAAGTTTGGTCGCTTATTAGGGTTCATTGTCTCCAAGGAGGGTATAAGAGTTGACCCTTTGAAGGTTGAGGCAATACTTCAATTGTCTCCCCCGAGAAACATTAGACATCTTCAATGTTTGCAAGGCATGGCAAACTTCTTATGGAGATTTGTCTTTAACTTTGCCAATTTGACTAGAGGCTTTATGCGTCTTTTGAAGAAGGAAACTACCTTTTGTTGGGATGAGCAAGCCCAGGAGTCCTTTGATGCACTTAAACGAGCCTTAGCATCATCCCCGGTGATTAGTCCACCCGACTATAGCCGTGACGTTTTACTTTATGTGGCTATCCATGGAGACGATTGGTATGGTTTTGGTTCAGGAGGATGAGGAGCTCCAGGAGCATGTCATATATTATTTGAGCTGAAACCTTATAGATGCGGAGATCTGTTATTCCCATGTGGAGAAGCTTGCTTAGCTACCATTCATGCGGTTCAAATATTGAGACACTATATTCTCCTTCGCCAGACCTTGGTGGTAGCCCATGTCAATCCATTTTAGTTCGTCCTCACTAGAAGGATGATAGGGGAAACATATAATAAGTGGATTGTCATCTTGCAAGAATTCGATCTCAAGTTTGTTTCGGCAAAATCGAAGAAATCGTTGATTTTTGTGGAGCTTATATTTGATTTCCCAAGCGAGGAGGAGGAGGAAGTTTGCGAAGATACGTTTGTCGATGAGCACATTTTCCTGATCTCAACTTTGGATCCATGGTATGGGGATATTATCATATATTTACAAATATTGAAGGTCCCTACTCACCTTTTATGGGATGAACGACAACGGTTACGTCACGTATCCAAGAATTACCTCATAGTGGATAACACATTGTACCGCCGTGGGGTAGATTCCATTTTATGTCATTGTTTAACTCATGAGGAGGCTGAGCTTGTGCTGAATGATTGCCATGGAGGGGTGTGTGGTGTTCATTTATCTGGGCTTTCTACAGCCCAAAAAATGCAGAGAGTGGGTTATTCCTGGCTGTCAATCTTTAAGGATTGTGTTAATGCAGTCAAGAAGTGCCACCCTTGCCAGGTGTTTGCACGCAATATGCGCTCACATCCTGCCCCGTTACATCCAATTATCACCGTCGGTCCCTTCACTAAGTGGGGGCTTGATTTCATGGATTGCAACCTAGCTTTAGCAGGGGGGCATCATCATATTATCGTGGCTGTTGACTATTTCACGAAATGGGATAAGGCTATGCCCACGGTTAAATTTGACGGTGAGACAGCTGCGCATTTCATATTCAACCAGATCATTACTCGGTTCGGTATTCCGAAAGAGCTTGTCATTGGCCATGGTAGGCACTTTCAGAATTAGATGATGGAAGAGTTGGCCTTGAAGATAAGGTATAAGCAGGAGAATTCTTCTTCTTATTACCCTCAAGCAAATGGACAGGTTGAAGCAGTGAACAAATCACTCAAGTCCATTCTCCAATGAACCATCGCACAAAGCAAGACCAATTGGCATATCATGTTATATCCTACTTTGTGGGCTTATAGGACCACAGTTAGAATGCCACCGGTTTTTCTCCATATTAGCTTGTACATGGAGTGGAGTCTATATTACCGGTTGAGTGCGAAATCCCTTCTTTGAAGCTAGCCATAGAGATCTTACCATACACTTCCCCATTGGAGGAACGTTTGGTCCACTTAGAGCAGGTTGATGAACAGTGCCGAGATGCCTTGGTGGCTCTAGAAGTGAATAAGCGTCACATTAAGGTCCAGTATAATAAATCTGTCCATCCAAGGAGGTTTAGTGAAGGAGATTTGGTCCTTTTGTGGGATCAAGCTAAAGAACCCTTGGGGGTAGGAAAATTTAACCCCATGTGGCATGGTCCTTACGTTGTTAAACGGGTGTTAGAGAAGGGCGCATATGAGTTAGTATATTACGAGGGGAAAGCCTTGGTGAAGCCTAGAAATGGGCTCTATCTTAAAAAGTACTATGCATGATTCTTAGCTAGGGATGATTATTGTATATTATTGTACAGTATTTTGCATAGTTAGGTTTTTCTTATGGTGATCAGGTTTGTTGATTAGCTTTTGTTTCTTATGGCATATTTCAATGGAGTCTTCCATCTATATAGGATTCGCAGATGGTGCTAGCCACCACACTCAACACTCAGCCTCTGCTGCTTGGGTGATTTATACTCCTACGGGTCAGGTATTGTCTTCAGGAGGCATATGTTTACGGCCCTCTTCAAACAATGTTGCTGAATATAGTGTCATTATCGAGCTTCTACAGGATGCCATTTCACATGGTGTTCTATCTCTTGAGGTACGTCTTGATTCGGAGTTAGCAGTGTCACAATTTAATGGCTTGTATCATGTTAGGGATCCAACATTATTATGAAGATTCTTACATGTGAGATTGTTAGAACAACAATTTGACAACATACCATACATACATGTTCCAAGAATTTATAATCAAGTTGCTGACTCATATGCTAACTATGTGTTAGATTGGCATTTGTTTCACAGACAATAAGCTCATAACAAACATACATTTTTACACATGTAAATAAATAAATCGATCATCATAAAAGTTTTTCATTAAACATCCAAAATGTGATAATACATAAGTGTCATAATACAAAAATGGGGCTTCCGAGCCACCAAAATATAAATACATGGTAATACAAAATGTATCACTCCCACGTATCTAAGCCTGGGGAGGAGGAGGGGGTTTCTGATCGTGGAATGTCACCACGGCTCTAGCTAGTCATCGAAACAACTGCACCCATGCTCATGGCACACCCACCACCTGACGCTGCATGGCCTTAGGCAGGTCCTCATCCTGCGCCATGGGTACCCTATGTGTCAACCACACGAAGTTGGTATGAATGCTTTGGAGCGTCTGCTCCACATTCACACCCATAATGTCATCTCCTTTTCCCCTCTGTCTATGATGAGGGAAGCCTTCAGGCCGCCATGTTCCTACATCTACATACATATGACAGGATGTCACTATGTGTTGTCACGCAAAAACATGTCTTTTTGAGTCTATATATATCAAAAAACACAAAAAATTAAATAATTCACAAAACTTAAATAGAGGATTGGGATTCGTTACCAATGTCACCATATGCTGATCTTGGTGGTAGAGGCATGTCAGGATCTCCCTGAAAATCTATCCCCGCATAGAGGTAATCATCGATGGCAACTATCTGCCGCCGCCACCATGGAAAGAAATCAACTGGATAGGGGTTGGACACCCTACCTCCACCTAGTCTGCGCATCGCATTTTCCCAACGTCCGTGGGCTGCATCTCGAACCCCATGAAGAGGAACGTCAACTCTAGGTCTCAATCCCAGAACACGCTCAAAGAAAAACGTGCTCAGTATACTGCTGAAATCGAAGTTTCGTACCCTACCCATCTTGCACTCGCTGAGCTGGTGCTTCATGTTGCTCAATAGTGCAGTACTCCAATCGTAAACCGTGGGTCTCATACACTCCACTGCATAGAACATCAGGGGCTGTGAGGCCTGGTGGAGTGAGGCTAGCCCTGCTATTGTACCGAGTGTCAGTAGTATGGCCTTTAGGCCTAGCACCTATATGGAGTTAGTTGGGATCTAACTCCCAACCTTCTTCATGTCCGGATAACAATACACTGCTATGTACTCATCTATGGTGAGGCCACCTTAAGGCCCACGATAACGTAGGTTCACCACTTCCCCCCATCGGGACAATCCAGTAATGAAGTATATGTCCTCCACTTCTATGGTGAGGGACATCTCGTCGATCTGGAATGACTTTAAGTGAGGATCCCAGTAGTCTGCTAGCATCTGCAGCAGTCTTGGTTTGGCCCTTAAGCCACCAAGACACCAAAACTTGTAGAGCCTGCATGCATGAAGAGCCTGTTGTGCCATTAGATCGCCTCGTACCACTTCTTCTACATCCCCATGCTCTCATTCCCTCCATTCTAGAACCATCCCGCACATTTAATTCAAGTTTGGGTCATAAGATGTCTTAGAAAAACTTGAACGCAGCCGCATATGCGACTATTTTCTAAACATATGCATATGTACGCGACTTTGGGGCATTTTTCCGCGTATAGCCAGCTCTATGAACGAAAAAATCCTCGATTTACGCGTGGGTCGAGGCTCATAATTTAGAGTGGCCTAGAAATCAAATTAGACCGTGGAAAATTAAAAAATTTACATGTAAATGAAAGAGCAGGGCATGGGAAGTTACCTGGAAAAAATGGTGTCGGATTCCGCTGGCTAGATCTCCCGGAATTTGCGTTTGAAGTTCTGAGCTCAATTGGGTAAAAATTTCAAATGTTATATAATGTTTTGAATTTTTTACTATTTATAGAAATTTTTCAAATTTTTGAAATTTTTTACCCCCTTTTCTATAGTTTTGGACCGTTTTTTACTAATATATGATGTAGGAGACCGTTTTGAGTGTCGTTTCGACCATTGTTTTGACCCGTTCGTGCCGATTTTAGGTATGATGTTTAAACTAGCATATAGGTTAGGTTTCACCTCTATTTGCATTTTGCATGACCTTATGACCATTTCATTATAACCTTAGGTATGAACCCATTCTATCTTGTCACAAAACCTTCTTGCTGTTTTAGAAGTGACATGATGTGAATGGTAGAGCTTGACCTTACATGGGTACCCTAGTTAGCTCCTTGTTTGCATTTGGTTTCCATGTCAACAGTTTGTCTTTTAAGATGTGGGAGTCCTTTGTATAGTATCGCCATGACATTTCGCAAGAGCCTCATACTCCTATTGATCTTTTGCTAGCCTGTTTCCCAAGGACTCCCTTAGGTCAAGTTGTAATTGCATTATCATGAGATTTTCCTGCCTTATTGAGCCTTATGTCGGCTTCCCTGACTTTGAGTATCAACCATATAGCCCAAGCTTGTCTCATGTCTAGCCACGCAGAGCCATTTTATATATCCTTTATAGCTTTATTCCCTATTTTTACCGGGAGGGGAATTTCCTCCGAGTGTCGCTATCCTACACATGTGTCCTTGCATTAAGCATAGGTATGTTCCGCTGCTTGGAACTAGTTTGTTTGCCCATTTGACACTCGTCTCCTCCTAGTTTGTAACTATAAAGCGAGTTTATTCTTTTTCAAGCTTTCCAAATATTTGAAAAAGTCCAAAAAAATCAAAAACCCAAAAAGCCGGATAAGAAAAGATGTTATCTTTGGCAGTAGTCGAGTCGTGTCGCCTTCAAACAGAGCACTATATATCACATCCATTGGTTAGGTTAATAGTTTGACTTTAGGAGCTGTACTTGTTTCTCTGAGTTTATCTCCACCGTCTAGTTAATCTTCCAGTCCCTATGGAGCCTCTGTCGATGCCTCCTGTGTCACAAAGATGTCCCAGTTTTGTATATCGAGTCTATGCTTCCTACATTCAGTCACCATTCACCTTTATGCTCTTGTTCGAAGGAAGTTGAAACATGAGTCAGCCATTCCTCAGTTATCTTGACTTTGCATGTCGGCTATTCCCGGTACAGTTGCTGGTTTGTGCACCTTATGATAGAGTCCTTCCACATTATACAGCTTTGCTGAGTACCTCATGTTGGATGATGGGGGATGCCTTAATGCCCTCCTTCCAGCAGATTTCATCCCATCGACTTCAGATCATTTATTCTGGGATATGAATCTAGAGTCATGTTTGAGTGCCTTGAGACTTGCAATCATCAGTGGCAGGTTCTCTCGCCATTGACAATTTTTGGGAATACATCAATGTCCCCTGATTAATGGATTCTCTCAAGTGTTCAACCTCAACACATTTATTCACACTTGTTAGTT
Organism: Pseudotsuga menziesii; assembly: GCA_001517045.1. Lineage (NCBI taxonomy): Eukaryota > Viridiplantae > Streptophyta > Pinopsida > Pinales > Pinaceae > Pseudotsuga > Pseudotsuga menziesii. The sequence goes on along the minus strand of LPNX011082011.1, from coordinate 743,061 downwards.
TGCAGTCTAGTACCTTGATTCCCATTTTCATTATTGGTGGGTGATCTCGCACCTGTTAACGGTATACATCAATGACCGGTAATCAGACGATGGACTACTATGTTCGACCTCGACACCTCTATTCACATAGTAAGACATGTAATCATAGCGGTTTGTGTAGAAGACCTTCCATATTGGTGGCATCTCTTATATGCTACCTCCTTGATTGTGCCAGTGTTCATGAGATTTCAGCTCTCATAACTTAATTCTAGTATATGTCAGACATTTCCAGCCATTATGGAGATCTTGATCCATTATATATCTTCAATCTTCATGGAGATCATGATCCTTAGTATATCTTCATCATGGATATTCTGATCTATTTATATTGTGCGTGGCGATGACCACACATGTCATATTGTATCATGCCTATTCATGGCCATTGTACTCTTATGTATCAGGGACTGCTATATCTATTTGCAATTATGTGCAGAGTTGTATCATTGTATAGTGCTGATTGGATGGCTGGTTCTTCCACTGGTTTCTTCGTCACTTCACTTCTGTGATGGACTTATAATGTATTTCGGCCATCGTATGACCCCTCTGACGTCACACATTAGGGGGCATTTCTTACAGCTGATTTTACCACACATGGTGAATCACATTTTTATGGCCTTCCCTGTTCCTCTACAGACTCCTTAGACCCCATGGACTATTTTTGTACCTTTGATGTTTCCAATATCATCCCTAAAAACATGCAAAAATTGCCATATATGACTTTTAAACCCTTTATTGCGTATATACGTAGGTTTGACCCCTAAAACCGTGTACATTGGGATGTGTGCAAAAGGCCAAATCCTTTTGGAGTTTTCCTTGATGCGGATCTGACTCACTTGTCTCCTAGCCTTCTATATGCCTTGAGATCACTCGGATTCGACCTTTCATTACCCCATTGAAGAGCTATATAAGGAACCCTTTGGATACATTGAAGGCAGAAGGAATTGAAGAGAAATAAAACTATAGTCCATTGTTGTCGGAGCTTATACTTGAGTTTGCATCCCTTTGTCCCTTGGAGCACTCTTGTGTTCTTCCCAAGCTTGCCTTTTTCTTGTGAGCTTGCTATCGAGAGATGGAGGATTGAAGTGGTGGAGGTCGAAGTGGGGGACTCAGTTTCTCCGATTCGCAGACGTGCCGACAGAAGTTGTTTTTATTGTAATCTTTGTTTTATATTAATAGAAATATATTTTCCTGTCCAATAATGTGTATTTGAATGAGTATTTGATCCATGGATGATTTCAAATGCTTATATGTTATTGATTATATATGCTAGAGTAGGTCTAACACTATTATATATAGTATGCTTGTCTTGTTTATTGAATGTTGAGGAAGCAAATTATCAATTCAAGCTGGAGTTGGAAAGCTCAATGGGGATCTACATCAACCGTCCGGAATAAGGTACGAATCGATATCCTTTAGTGTTAGATATTTGGTTTCTCTTGCATATAGGAAAGGATTGATTTCTGGAGTCAAGTTGTCTGTTGTGGTACCGCAAGCCATAGGAATTTCTCTCCGTAACAACTTTAATTCAACTGTAAGTATAAAATGTTATCTTTCAAATAAAAATTCCACAAGAGGTTTCGAAACAAGATAAATTTGTGCAAATGAGCTATTACAAACCTATCTCCATTTTCTAATTTTCCAAGGCCACAAAGAGTGCAAGGAAAAGAGCATAATTCGGGAAAAGGAGTCTTTAGGTCCTTTGCTCGTGTGAGAAAGTGAACTAAACTATCTTACATAAAACAAAGAAATAAGTAAGAAGCAAAATTATATCTAACTAGAGGTAGTCAAATCTAATTACCTATACTAACAATTCCAATGAGATTGAAAACATAATCATTTAGTCACTAATGAGTATTAAGAGTCTTATTGAAATTGTCAAAGTCTTTTAGCCTACATATTATTCAAGAAATCAATTCTTCACTCCATATCTTGGACTAAGTTATGTAATTACTAGAGAAAATATATATGCATGTGAGTTATTATTTATGGTTCATTAAGCACTCGTTGAAACTACAAGTGATTGTAAAAATAAAGGTAAAAATAAAAGAACATGCATAGGTCACACATGTATTGGACCCACATATGCGCTATATAGTGTGAGTACATAGTTACAAGAGGTGCGTTAATTTACCATGTGAGTATAGTGAAGAAATGCTACACAAATAAGCATGACTATCAAAGAGATAATCATGACATTATCCATGACTAGGATACTAGGAGACACACTACTGATAAAAAACTAATTTTGGGTAGAGGAATTTTAGATTATGTGTGTTGATAGGTTGGGAAGTAAGCTCCTGCACCTACAAAACACCCAAATTAAGTTATCTAGTAAAAGGAAACCTATCTAACATGCAATGAACATAAATAAGAGTGTAGTTGTCATAAATATTAGTAAGGAAAACATGTCACAAGGATGGGAAATGTTCCCTGTTATCCTTACAACTTGCAGCCAAGGAAACAACATTAGATATGGGTTAGGTAGACCAAGCACTCACAAGATAAAGTAACTTCAATAAAATTAATCTGAACTAAACGAATGAAGAAAAAATATTGCTCCTTGAAAAAGGAGTCAACAATGGAGAAACACTCGCTTCTTAGAAGAAGAGGGCAAGGGATATTTTGCATGCCAATTTGAGGGAGGAAGTATATTGAAAGATGAGATCTCTATGTAATTCCAACAGAATAAATTTTCTTTAATTTTCTCCTATAGAATGCATGCCAATGACTTCCTTTTATAGGACAAATGAAGGCCAAGAAACATCTAGATCCAAATGTGAACTTTCTTTCCTTTGAATTGGTTCTCGAAGTACACAAGGGGTGCTATTGAATGCTCCCAAGCATGTGAAGAGTCCATTTTCAAATTTTGGATCCAAGAGAGCTATTTTGAGCTTTGAATGCATCACATAATGAAGTGGTCCTATCGTTTTGACAATCGCACGGGTTTTAGAAGAAACTCCACATGAGTATGAACATGTGATTGAACACGAATATCACATTAGTTATTCACTAGTACATATGGCTCAAAATTTCCATGAAATATTGCCACGAATAAGTTAAAATGGTAATTTTCGTGGATAAATTGATAAATATTTTGAAAAGAAATTGTTCTGGCCCTTGATCATCATCGCTACTATGACGTAAATGAATGTTTGTCTCTATAGCGACGAAAGTTTGTCTCTATTGCAATGAAGATAGATGTTCGTCACTATAGTGATGACACACATGGGAATCCACTTTAATTCCATGACTTGGATTGAATCCAAAGCTCACTAACTATGGGAAAATCAACAGTAGAAGCTCACTATTTTAAGTATAGACAACTAAATAAGTTCATAATCAGTTAATTGATCAAGTTAGGTAGGAAAAGGTGCGTAACCTCCTTAAATAATGCAAATATGGTGCTAGGATAACTGGAGATGAACTAACTGAATCCCATCGGAGGATAACTCAACACAGACTAGGGTGAACCGATGGTGGGACTCCCATGACTTAGTGTGGGTTCCTAAATTACAGTGATTGGCCTCTAGAGCTCCTAAACTCATGAAAAGTAGCGACAAAGTGGTAGGTGGGCCCCAGATTAGTTCCTTGTGGCACTAGTGAAGTGGAAACATACTCCTAAGCTAGGAAATGACATTTAGACTATGGTGTTCAATGGAGGATTATAATTAATCCTAACATCCCCCCTTAATCCAAACTTGGAAAACCTAGGCCCTAGAAACTAAAGCCAAAGTTCACCCATATAATCTAATGCAAAACAAAAGTAGTTTCTCAACCAACCAAGAAAATGGGGAAAACCTCATGGGGAAAACCCTCGCTCAAAATTATTAGTAGGGAACTGGGTCAAGCTTTCACACCAAGAGATAAATTTCTCTAGAGTAAAACTTTGTGAAAAAATGATGTAGCGTGCACCTCTATAGAGCAATAATGCAATGTGATGGTCCTTTTGTGCACTAGTTCCCTGGTACAGTGCATGTGAACCTCTCCACCTTCGTCTAATCTGATGTCAAATAGGATAAGACATGTTGTTTCTTTTGTAACCAAAATTGCATCTTTCGAACCTCTGTGACAGTATGGAATATTCAACTTGGTATTACATGCCATGGGGGCTTGCATGATCCCATATAATGGATTTCTCAAACTTCATGTCATGAGAGAATCACTTGTGTACCCCTTAGTATTTTCCATGTAGATTTCATCTTCCAATTTACCATGTAGAAAGTTACTTTTGTCTCTTCTTTATGGAGTAAGAGAGACATGATCCAATGTCTCATTGTTCTTTAGTGAATCATATTCCTTATCCATGGCTACATGTATTGGTGAATCAAGGCAAGCCACTTTGCAGAACTGTTGATAATATCTCACCATCATCTAGAATCTCTCTGGGAGAGATGGATTTGTATGAAATAGTGCAAGGTTCTCATCTTAAAACTAAGATTTGGTTCTCCTTTTGTCAAAAGAGCCTCCAACCACGTTCCTACCAGCCTCAATGATGTTTTGAGCCCATTTAGGCCCATGATTGGGAGTAAGGACTAGATATGGATCTGGATCTATTTGAACTTCATCTTCAATACCAATATCTGATTCAACTTGGTCCTCTTCTTCAGATTCTGAATCTGAAACATCAATAGAAACATTGTCATGTGCAAATGGTTTAGGTATAATGACTATACCTTCCCTTTTAAATGTTTATAGAGATTGCACTGGATCTGAGTATGGAAAAAAATGTGAGAACTCATATGCCTTGGAGGCATGGTTTGAAACACCTTTCGCTATCAACTTTCTAGTAGAGATATCTAAGATCTCCATTGAGTCAGGTTCTAATACAACTCACTTTGGTGAGCCTATATGAGTCATCTAATATATAGACAACAAATTTGCTTCTAAAGAGGGCACACATAAGACATCCTTGAACACTCCATGTTCTAATTTTATTGTACCCTTCCCTTCAACTTAGATACGAGTGTCATCTCCCATGTTAATACTTGGACCATTTGTACGATTTAATGATAAAATGATTCTTTGTAGGAAACCATGTGGTTGGAGGCTCCTGAATAAATGAGGAAGGATTGAAATTTTGAAAATCCATCCTTTAGTGCATGGAATCTCTCATGATATCCAGTCTTGTCTCCAAAATCATTCTTCCTTGTGCCTTCAGGGAGGGAAATATTATGTTGTTCAAGGATTCTTGACATCTGATCTATGGTTTTCTTCATAAAACCTTTCTCTGTATGGTTTCCTTTCTTACAATAGGAGAAGTTTCCCTTGTCAAACCTATCAGGTTTGTCCTTCTTAGAGCCTGAGTCTTTATCTGATGGATCAAACTCCTACTTTGGTTTAAAATCAGTGTTCCTCTTGTCTTTGCCTTTCCGATTCCCCTTTTCTTGCTTTTTCTTTGTCTCCCCAACCAAGAGAGATTGATGTTTTGAGGCTTTGGGCTCCCATCTGTATCAGCTTATCTTGCTCCTGAATAAGAGATTATGTCAAGGAATCAAGTGATGGCATGCACTAATTTGGAGTTTTTAGTCTCCAAGAGTGAAAGGTGGATACAAACACTGAGAATTTTGGGCCAAGTTTGCTTATAATAGAAAGCACCAATTGTTCATCCTTCTTGTCAATCCCACACTGCTTGCATTTCATGACCAAGGATTTGAATTTGGAGAAGAATTGTTGGATGGTTTTGAAATTGTTGGGTTGAAAAGAAATCAACTCATTCTTCGGAATATGATCTTTCAACTCATCTTTTTTACCAAATAGTGATTCGATATTCTACCATACCTCTCTTGGAGTTTTTAATCCATCAAGGTGGAATAGTAACTGCTTAGAGATATGAATGCACATGAAACCAAATGCTTCATCCAATTTGTTTAGATACTTTGACTTCTCAAGAGGTTGTTGGGGTTTGAGCTCCTTGCCCATAGTGACCCTGCATAGAATTTTGTTGCACAACCCAATCTGCATATTATCCCTCCAATCAAAATAGTTGAAGGGTGTGAGGATCTTGGGTGTCATGGCTACTGAATTCTCCATTTTGCAACTTCAGGAGCAACACAATTCTTCTTAATTCTTCAATTTACCTGGAAAACCACTTTCAATTTGAAGGCAAAACAATCCAATCACTCTCTACTTCGACATATGCACATTATCAAGGTGCTTCACACCTGGATATACTTCTCTGGATGAATCCAGAGAGAGTAAGGCACATATACCATGAATTATGTGGAACCCAGTTGCTTCTAGTGTATAAATGGAAGTTTCCTAGGATTGAAGTTGGCCTGATTACCTGCTCTAATACCATGTTTAATTTAGAAAATATTCTAGATATTCAGGATGGATTGAACCTCACTGTGAAATAAGGTTGAAGGACAAAGAATAAATTCATTGTACAATGATCAAACAATCATGGTGAAATTGAACAATCAAGACAAAAAAAATTGTGAGCATAACATTACTCACATAATCATTAATTTGTATGTGATACAACAATGATACAATGAAAAGGATTCTAATCCACTAAGTGTGATTCAAATTCTATGATCTGGAATGACTCCAAATCTCACTGACCATGGGGAAATCACCTCTAGCATCTCACTAGTTTAACTCATGACAACTAAATCAGTTCACAATTAGTTAATTGGTCAAGGCAGGTAGTAAAAGGTGCCTAGCCACCTTAAATCATGCAAATGTTGCGCTAGGCTAACTGGAGATGAACTAACCGATTCCCATCAGAGGATAAATCAACAAAGAATATGGTGAACTGATGGTGGGACTCCCATGACTCAGTGTAGGTTCCTAAATGATAGGGATTGGCCTATGGAGCTCCTAAAATCATGCAAACTGGTGCATCAGGTGGTAGGTGGGTCCCAGATTAGTTCCCCATGGCACCAGTGAATTGGAAACGTACTCCTAAGCTATGAAATTACATTTAGAATATGGTGGTCAAGGGAGGATTATAATTAATCCTAACAATTGTGGTGACAACCGTACATATCGATCCTTCCAAAACGAGATGATTAACAAACCTGCAAAGCATCTAGGAGAAATCCCATTGTAGAATCAATCACATGGCTCTATGATAGATATTTAAATGCGAGGAGGGTAGGTGCATTGAAACAACTGACCATCTTAACTATTGGATTGATGAACCTCCACCACCTTTTCCCTCATTGCATGTTCCCAACATGAGTGGGATTGAAAATCTGATTTAAGTTGAGTTTGAAGGTAAAACATAGGTCCTTGTTCACCACAAGTGGGAAAAGGATAAAGGATCCTATATTGGAAAACATTGATCCCATTTAGTAACTTTCCTATGGCTGTTTATCAACATCTCACCTTCTTGGAAGTTGCACTTGATATTGGATAAACAATCAACTTCCACATTGTTATTCCTATTAATGTGTAAAAAATTAATATCAAAGAGTTTATTTACCTGAGCCAAAATTCTCTTGCGCACCCTTCTTGTTTCTTCTTTTTGTTTTTCCTGGAACTTTCTCATCTTTTAAATAACTATCCAAGAGTCTCCATAGACAAGTGACAAGTCTCTATCTTTATTTCTTTCAACACTTCAAGCCCATGGAGAAACACAGCCCATTCCTACTGGTTGTTTGTCCTCTTTCCCAAACTCCAAGAGAATGAAAATACCTTATTTCCTCCTATGTTGAAGAGAACACCTACCACTCTTGGATTCCCTTTAGATGCACCATCAAAGAAAAGGGCCATAGTTCTCTGATCCTTTCTCCATATAGAAAAATATTATGGAGAGAATTTAAAATCCCATCGTTGAAATCCTACATGATGTTTGGACTAAAGGAAGTTGGACCTACAGAACTAAGAATCTCATCGAAACTCTATGGTAGGCAGTACTTCTGAAGACTTGATATTCCAACCTTGCGAGGAGAGAAAATCCTTCATCTATATAATTTCCTTGTTAGCAACTTGTTATTGCTGCAACTATTACCCCAAAAAAATTTGCATTTTTTGGGACCCCCTTGATTTTTTAGCTTTTTGCTACCTAGACCATTTGAGCTTTGAAGTCCATCACTCATGACTTGTTTTCACCCTAAAGAAATATAAAAAGTTGGTTTTTTAATCTAACGCAAAAAGTATTTTTGATCCGCAACAACGAATGAGTTTTCATGTTTGATCTGCAGTGGAGGATGAGTTTAAGTTTCTGAGCCACTATGGCGGATGGTTTTTATGCACTTTTTTTGGCTTGTTTTTATCTGCTGTATCAGGGGTTTTCTCAATATTGTAGCCGCAACAACGAGTGGATTCTATTTTTGGATCCTCTACAGCGGATGTTTTTTCATAAGCGTGGATCGACTCATCATTATCCAATACATCGAAAGACTTCTAAGTTTTGTGCCGCAATGAAGGATGGGTTTTTAGGTTGATTGTCAAAACTTTTTCCGATTCTTGTGACCCGCTATGTCAGATGATCATTCAATTTGTTGTCGCAATGGCGGAAAGTTTTCTCCTTGCCTTCCCGATCCTCACCTTCATTTTATTGAGCCTACTACATTGGAAGAGTTGACATCTTCGAGCCGCTGTAGTGGATGTCTTTTAAAGTTTTCCTTCGATGAATTCCATTTCTTGAAGCCGTGACTTAAGTCATATTTTTTGCCAAGAGGTGAGCCAATAGTAGCAGCATTGTTTTCATGTTTGATCCACTGCTATCGAGGTTCTTTTCACCTTGACTTTGTTTTGGTCCTCCGATGCACTGTGTTATTGGTGCCAACGGTGTTTTGTTTTGCACGTGTGGAGTTAAGTGTCATCTACCACANTATATATATATATATATATATATATATATATATATATATATACCGGAGAAGGGTTATTACCATAGTTGTTGTTGGCTGTGAGCACGTAAAATATGGAAGTTATGATTTTATCCTGTTTTGGGGCATCCGTTGTGAGTTGGTGGAACCGCCATATGGAGGTCAAGTGGTGCATTGCACGACGCATCTACGACCGTTGTCAAGCCCAACCTTCCAAGTAGTATTTATTCCATCTACTTCCTTTTGAATGGTAGGTTGGTAGAGATTGCAACTTGTCAGGTTTTGGTACACCATGCATGGTTTGGGTGTCAAGTTATTTCATTTTTAAAAGGACTCTCCCATTTCCTTTTGTCATTTTATCAACTTTCCTTTGTTGTATCCTTTTAATTCCTTGACCTAGCCGTGGTCTCCCTACCTACTCCCATGAAGCCTTGTCGTTTTCGCTCAGATGCGTTTCACCCGTAGACCTGGCATATAATGATGAATCTCGAGCGGCCCAAGCTTTTTGCTAGCCTTGGTCTTACCTGGTTATTGTTCCTATGTGATGGTAGAGGTTGCGGTTTTTCCTAATCATGTGAGCCTTGTAGGTTTTGGTTATTTTACCCTGTCTCCTCGTAGAGGGATTTTAACCCTAGTGGGTGAAGCTAGGGAATCGCCGCTTTTTCTATTGTGCTGCCTGCAGACTGAGAGTATCTTAGAGGTATTCGTGCATGGTGGTGAAAGGGTCATTTAGGTTTTGAGTTTGTTTTAGTTTTATAAATTCAAAAGATTCCCTAGCCGAATCCTGCTTGGGTTACGAGGTTTTGTTCACCAGATTTTTTACCTTTCTAGGCTGCGGTGTTATTTTCTTGTTCCGATGGGAGAAGAAAGAGTGGTAAAATAACATACTGGTTAAGCTTCTTCCTTAAGGAAAAAAATAGTTCACTTCCATAGTCATTTATTTATTTTTATGCATGAGTTGTTTAATAGTATAAATGCAAAGACATTTTTCTCTGTTGTTACAATCGCAGCTTACATCATAGAAAATGACAAAGAAGGGAAAAAAGAAGGCCAAGATTGTAGACTATGAATCATATGCAAAAATCACACCCACACCAAGGGTGGAGATAGTATACTAAGATATCAAATTTGTCAATGGGGCTGAAATTGAATTTAAATGGGGTCAGATCTATCACATGCTTAAGGAGAAGAAGGTTCCAGAGGCAGGATTGGAGGCCCTAGTGTTATATGATAACATATTGAAATCAAGGATCGCCAAGGTGTCCACAAGACCAAATATTTTTCCTTTCCCTGAGGTCATTGGATGGATTCTATCCAAAGTTGATGTGACAGGGATGATCATGTACAATGTGAAGGATAAAGGAATTGCATTCTTCACACCTGCGTTCATAGCAAAAGAGTACAGTTTTCCACCTTGGGAATTCAACATAACAACTGACTGGGTAAAAGGATTGACTCTTGATTACATGGCTACAACAAAGATGATGGTATCCAAAGGAAATAATTTTCGGCCATAAGCAATCCAGGGAATAAGAAACTGCCCATATGCATACCCCATACAGGATGGTAGTACTGATGCTAAATAGGATTTTCAGTAGAGCCAATGGAAGGTATTATAATTTTGGATGGATCCCACTTATATACCATGTAGCCATGAAGGGGACAGTTTTCAATTACGCTGACATAGTGGAAAATAGTCTATCTTCCTGCATAACTGTATCCCAAGAAGGATTGTGTCAACGAAAATCCGAGTTTTATATGGGATCTTTTTTTGTTGACTGCATACTTTGTTTTCATCCTTTTGATAAGTTCAACTGAAAATGGAAAGGAGGAAAATCCCCTATTTATGTAGCATATTAGATACTATGGGCTCACAAATACCACAGCCATTACAAGCTAATATGTGAAGAGTTCTTGACGCCCCTTTACCAACTAGTTTTCCTGGAGGAGTGTAAGTTCCTGTCTGAAGGTGCTTTGGAATATATAAAGGAGTTTGACGATTAATTATTCTTTGAAGAGGGCACATACTTGAGGATAGATGGGGGGACCAAATCACCCTCATTACTGCCTAAATACGCCACATATTATATAGTACATAAGGAAGTTGTGAGACAAATATTCTTGGATGAATTTGGAAGTCATTTGTTTGACTTGAAAAAGGATGTGTTTCCACCACTACCTTTCTATGTGGGGAGCTATAAGTTTTCTAAAGTCAATATTGCACCTGATTTCATGAAGGAACTAGAAATATTTCATTTCGTTGAAAAGAGCTTTCATAGAAATGATTCACAAGGTAAGTTTGTAGCCCATCGAGCACTCCTAAAGGTAAATTTCGAATATGCTGATCATGTGGACAAGGATGAAGAAATGTACCACAATATTTGCAACATGATCGCTTTGAACAAGCGACTCAAAAGGAATACCATAATATCTAGAGTTAAATGAAGTAGCAATAGCAATCCAGAACTGAAGGGACATGTAGAAGAAGCTGCAAAGAAAGCAAAAGAAGAAACCACACGTAGACTAGCAGAAGGGGCAAGGAAACTGTTAGCTGAAGAATCCCAATGAGAAAAGGAGGAAGAAGAAGCTGTCAGGAAATAGAAGGAAGAAGAACATAGAAAGAAAGAAGAAACTGCCAGGAAAGAGAAGGAAGAAGAATAGAGAAAAAATAAGAAGCCATCAAGGAGAAGATTGTAGAGGTAGAAAGATTAATACACAAGGAAGCACGATATCAAGAACAAGAAGCAAAAAAACAAGAAGAGGTCGCAGAAGAACAAAGGAAGAATGATCAAGAAGATCTAGATAATGAGAATGAGGAACAAAATCCTACTCAGGACAATATGGAGAACCTCCCTTCCACTTTAGGTAGTGTACTTACAGGAGAGTATCTCCCTATGATTGAATTGGTGTTGGTACCATTTATCCCTTCAAAGCAACATCAATTTTCAAAATTAGAAGATGTATTTTTTATCCCAAGAGAAAATAAATTGTTTGGAGGACCAAGAAAACTTTGAAGACGGGTACTCAGCCCGAAATCACCACAGTGACCGAGAGAACAATTATAAAGGATGTAGAAGAAGACTAGGTATAGATGGCCTCATGGGATGTTGTAACTGCATAGGTGAACGCCCATAATATTAGTAATCTTAAGGAAATCATTAATGAGTATAAAGGTATAATGGTATAGATAAAAGAAGTCTTAAAGAAGGAGGAGAGATTGGGTCAGGAATCAAAGCGAAAATATGATGCCACTCTTTTAGACTTTGAGAAGCTTCAGCAGGACTACCAGATTCTAGAAGAGGAAAGAGATTCTTTGAAACTATCAAACACGACCCTTGATGAGGAAAAGAAGAATTTAGAAAGCAAGATGGTAGAAATGGAAGTACAGAAGTCCATAACTGACCAACAAACAAAGTAGTATATAGTTCGAATTGCGGAAATAGAAGTCCAAAATAGTTCCTTAGAAGTATTATTTAAGGCATCTAATGAACGAAATATGGACATAGCACCTCTAAGAGAGCATGATATCCTACTTAGAGGTAAAGTATATAAAGTGTAGGTTAATCTAGTAGAAGAGGTTTTCAAAATCAAACAAGTAGAGGCTCGACTGCAAGAGATCTTAGTAATAGCTATCGAATTCAAGGCAAACACCCAAGAAATTGCAGAGACTATACAAGGTCAATTGACCTAGTTGGAGAAAAAAAAAGAGCCCCCAAAAAACACACCTGTGAAGAATCCAGAGAGGTTGCAGCTTGAGTATGATCTCATGAATTTCAGTAGTAAAGTTGTTGAGAGACTGATAGTTGCAGTTGAGAATACAACATACAAATGCATGGAATTCTATAAGAAGGTGCTTACAACTCACAATAAATGCCAAACATCTTCAGCAAAATGGTTGCAGGAGTTTCCCGCTCATGAAGAACATTTGAAGTACTTGCATGATAGGTTGCAAGAAGATGAACTTAGTATACAACTGATTAAAGGCTTGAATGAAAAATTGATAAAGAGTTTGGTGGCTCAAGCTGCAGTAAGTAATTGCTTGTTTGAAGACCAGCTTCGAGTGACTCCACCAAGGGTGGCTGACATAAAAACTTAACTATCCAAGCACGAGGTCACGGTCATATTCTTAGAACCAACATATTTCAAGACCATAGATTCAGATGATGTGGCATGGAAACAATTCACTAATGAGTTGACTAGACCCACTTGAGTGGTTTTGTCTTATCTACACATGGAGATGTTATTGTAATATTTTGTAGTTATCTTATTTTAATAGTGAGCACATTAAAAGACAAACATTTAGTAAACGAAAGTTGAGGAATCCTAAAGGACAGGGAAGACTAAGAGTCACTTTTACAAATGCATAAATATAGGTAGAGTCGAATAGAAGAGTTACTTTTCTAGCTCTCATATGAAATGATTTTTGTAAGAAGAACTATTTCTTGTTATAATAAAGACGACTGATGTTTTGTTGGAGAAGGAGCTACCTGAGTTTCAAATGCATGTTGTGTAGATTTTCGAGTAAAGAACTATTTATGTTTTAGCTTACTATACAAATTTGTGAGATCATTCTAACAACTGAACTATTTTTTTGTTATGATTGATTTCATTTTCATGTTAGGAATCTTATGCAGTAAATGAGTAATGAATGCTTTAACTTCACTAAGCTATCTCTATGTTATTTGTATGTTGTATTTATGTATTCTGAATTTATCATCTATCTGTAAAATTCTTTGTGCAGAAAATGTAGTGCATTACTCATATTAACAACAATCTTGCTCCCCGGGGATAGGTTATATAGAGTAGATTAGATTAGTTGTTCTTTGATTTTGGTGATTTAGGAGCAAAGGGGATAATACGAAAGGTAAGAACCTACGCATCACATTGTGAGGTATTTGTTCCTTGGTCACTTGCATTTAATCGAGGCACTTGCATATCATTTATAAAAACACACATAAACGGTGGACCAAGCCGCAACCAATAAAATAGATATAAACCTTCATTTACTTTTATGGTATCTGGGCCGTTAATTGGATGGATTCCCCACACCAAACGATAAATGATCTAATTGGGAACGGTTATTGGGGAGAATCCCTACTTTCGGTACTTGGGATTTTCCAGGAATCAACAATTTTGGCGCTAGAAGGAGGGCCACCAATGCATGGCTGGAAAAGGTAACCCATTTTCCCAAAACTATTCCACCAGTGACAACCCTGAATCTAGTTTTTATGAAGAATGAATAAACCCAAAAACTGTCGAACACCTTTACTAGGTCGAACACCTTTACTAGGTTCCTTTTGAAGTAGTTGATCATTTCAAAAGATACACAAGGTCCTATGCAAAAAATATCGAGGGATTGCAGACAATCCTTGAATTACCAAGAAGAGGAGCTTCTAAAATAATACCCACTTGCACATAGGATTTAATCTTAGTAGGGAATTCAGAAGAATGGATGAACTTATCCTTACAGGAAATTGACCAACCACTTGATCAATTGGGACCGGAATCCCCATATTGTTCACCTCTTCGGTCTTCTTTTCAATCTCCACCCCGATCTCCTTCGCGAATCATGGCTGGAAATGTACCCCTGAATCCTAAAGCAAATAATCCTCCTCTGCAACCAACATGGAGGGCCAGAACTCCAATCAACCTGACTCCTCCATTGCATGCTTTTCCTTTGAATCCTGAAAATTCATTACCTAAATTTGACCCGAGAGAAGGAATTCTTGTGGATGATCACCTACAGAGTTTTTTCTTGGCCTTACAAGGTTTAGCGGTAGAGCATGAAGATGTAGTATGTCGACGATTTCCACGTACTCTTAAGGGTAAAGCAACATCATGGTATTTTGGATTACATGCAAATTCAATCACCAACTGGGATACTTTTGAAATATTGTTTAAAAACAAGTTTGGTAGCCAAAGAACTATTGTTTCCTTTATGAAAGAATTACCTGCTCTAAGGATGGAAAAGAAAGAGAAAGTACAAGACTTTAGTCAAAGGTTTGTTGCTCATTTAAATAATTTCAGTGCTGCCATAAAGCCCCTGAAGAGACTTTAATTGAATATTACACTTCAGCACTTGGCCCCGACATAGAAATGTTTGTTAAAATATCAGTAAAGCCTTCCTTGGTGGAAACTTATGAGGAAACTGTAAAAATAGAGGCTGAACTTGAAAGTATAAACAAACACTCTGCAGAACCAGAAATAAGGAATTTTGGTAGCAAGAAACCTTTGTTGTTGACTAGGACCAAAGATGAACATTCCCATGAATTAGAAAATGTGATCAAAATGGTATAGAAGTTATCCAACAAAATTGTCGACATGGAGAAAGAAAAGGAAGCCATGAAACAATTCAAGCCTTATTATAAGACAAGAGATGAAAGTGGTCCATCCCAACCACCTACGCACAGTCTATCTATAATGAGTTTAACTGAAGTTGGAATGGAAAATTTTTGTACGTTGCATCAACAACCTCACTCCGAAAGGAATTTCCCATAGTGGATTAACTCCATGAATTTGGTTATGAATCGGTTGTTAGATTCTAAATTAACAGAAACTGTGGTTGAAGAGGAAAAGGCTCATGGACCAGAGGAGGCATCTGAGGAAAATACCATGGTTTTATAAGATTTTGCGCCCATGTTGGGGTTAGAATATGAAGAACCTATCGAAGAAATGCAACTGCCATTTGTAAATGTCACAACACAAAGCAAGGGTCCACTAATTTAGGATAATACATTACTGTCCAAAATTAAGAAAATTCAAGAGAATATGAAGAAAATAAAAAATAATACTCAAACCCTACGTGTACCTGATTTGGTCATAATAAGGCAGAATGCCCCCACAATCATTAAATATGTGAAGGATGTATAAAATAAGGTGGAAAGTATCAAGAAAAGTTCAACAAAGTGTGAGATGGGGTATGATATAATAGAGGATATTAAGAAGACTAAGGCAAATATTTCTTTGTTCGAAATGTGTAACTTACCCCAACAATGAAAGAAGCTCTTGGAAGCCTTTGATGCACCGGTTAGTAAACCCCAAGACAATATTCATTCTGAGGAAGAGATCAATGAAGAAAGTATAGGGGGTAAATCCAAATCCATAACATTACCATTTTTACTTTCTTTCGAGATTTTTAATCATAATGTGCACAACTATCTGGTAGACTCTGGAAAAGGGGAAAATGTTATGCCTCTTTCAGTCTGGAAAGGGATAAATGGGAAACCCACGCCTTCTATAGGAAAAATCATACAATTGGATATAGCAACAGTGAAGGTAGTGGGAGGGATGAATGATCTATTGATACGATTAGCTGCAGACGAAAGAGTGTGCCAATTTATAGACATTATGGTCATGGACATACCCGAAGATTATGGACTAATTTTGAGCAGGGACTGGTCTGCAAAAATCAATGGGTATTTTTCTACTGAATGGTCACATTTGTGGTTGCCTTATAACAACTATCAGAATAAGATTAAAGTAATGAGGGAACCACATATGAAGTATAATGTGACGCAACTAGAAGGGAAAAACGAACCTGTAAATTTTTCACATTCGGTTTTGGGTAATTATTTTATTGAGCTTGAACCAAGAAACTATCAAGTAGAAGAATCCAATAATGGATCAGATACACAGCCCAAGCTCCTTCAGTTTTCACGGGTTGATAAAATTGACTATAACATAGTTAACTTAGTCTCATATGTAGATATTAGCACTAGTTCTGTAGATTTAGCAGATAGGTTTTGGGTATTATACTTTGATGGTTCAAAAACTCAGGAAGGATCAGGAGCTGGCTGTATCCTGATTGATCCAGAAAACAATAAACATTTTCTTTCTTGTAGATTAGAATTTGAATGTACTAATAACACAGTCGAGTATGAAGCATTAGTCCAGGGCTTAAAGAAGGCAATTGAGTTCAAAGTAAAAAATTTAAAGGTTTATGGTGATTCTGAAATTATCGTTAAACAGGTGTGAAATACAATTCATTGTTTATCACTGCATTTAAAGGGATATCAAAATGAATTTTGGTACCTCCTAATGAATTTTGATGCATTTAATATTATTTCAATTCCTAGGATGAAAAATGCAGCAGCTACCTTGGTAGCTACTTCAGCTGCAAGGCGTATTCCTAATAATAATAGATGTTCAATTGAATTGATTTTGCAAGCCTGTTGTACCAGACAACATCACTAATATTAGAGTATTTGATGACGATCCACGGATCTTAGAGTTTCTAACTAGTGATGAGAATTTCAAAGAGTCCATAATTGATGACAAGGAACATCAAGCAAATCTCCAAAATGGGAATTTCATACCCAAAGGGGTTAGAACTTTGGAAGGAATGTTTGATCTGAATAATAAGTTCATAAGGCCAACCAATGTCAAAATGCACAGTTCATCTATGCAATTTGAGCTGGTGAATCTTGGGTCAGAAGTTGAAACCAAATATGTGAACTTGGGAAAGTGCTACTCTCCAGGGGAAAGAAGCAAATTCATTAGCTTGTTTCAGCAATATAAGGATGTCTTTGCTTGGACGTATGAAGATATTAAGACTTATGACACCCGCATTATAAAACATGTTGTTCCAATTAAAGCTGGAGTCAAACCATTTCAACAGCCATTAAGGAAAAAGTCTGGTGAAATTAGAATTTGTGTAGATTTCAGGAATTTAAATCGTGCCTTTGATAAAAATAACTACCTAGTCTTTCCCATGGAGCAGATATTGCAAATGGTTTCAGGCTCCGAGTTGTTCTCTCTGTTAGACAGGTTTTTAGGATACAACCAAGTGTTTGTAGCAGAACAAGATAAATTGAAGACCACTTTTAGAACCAAATGTGGGACTTTTGCATATAGGAGAATGACTTTTGGTCTTATTGACGCGGGAGCAACTTTCCAAAGGGCGATGGATATATATTTTCACGGTTTGATTGGTCACAACGTGGTAGTCTATTTGGATGATGTTACAATTTTCTCCAAAAGGAGAGAAGACCATATCTTTCATCTAAAACAAATTTTTGGTTGTTGTAAGAAATATGGTATTTCTTTAAATCCGAACAAATGTGCTTTCGCGGTATTAGAAGGAAAGTTGTTGGGTCACATAATTTCTAAAAGGGGGATCTCCATAGACCCTGTGAGGATTAAAGTTATAACACAGATCCCCTTATCCCATAATAAGAAAGGCATGCAATATTTCATGGGGACAATTAATTTTGTGCCAAGGTTTGTGCCCGATTTTGCTCAAATAGTCAAAACTTTGCACCAAATGGTTAAGCAAAGTGTTTAGTTTAAATGGACTGACTTATAGAAAGGTGCATTCAAAAAAATCAAAGTAGCAATAGCCCATGCACCTACCCTCAAAAGTCCTAATTTTAAGAAATATTTCATTTTATACACTTTTGCTTCAGACAACTATCTAGCAGCAGCGCTTACGCAGAAGGAAGAAGGGGGAGATGAGTACCCCATACCATTCATGAGCACTAGTTCACATGGTACTGAGTTGAATTACCTTTCAGTTGATAAACAAACATACACAGTTTTTAAGGCGGTAAAACAATTTAGGCCATACATACTTAAGAACATAACCAAAGTAATTGTTCCACACCTGGCAGTCCGGACTATTTTCGTGCAAAAAGAGATAGGAGAGAGGAGAGGAAATTGGGTAACAGCCTTGCAGGAATATGACTTAGAATTTAAACCATCAACTATCATCAAAGGACAAGGACTTTGCAAAGTAATGGCCAAAAGTCAAGATAATGATGATGATTGGGAGAATGAGGATGAGTTGCATATGATTGATATGTGTCCTATATTTACATCCCTAGAATCTTGGTACAAAGATCTAGTGCACTATCTCCAACAGGGGTATTTTCTTGAACACTGGAATTCCAAACAAAGAACAACATTTCGCTTGAAGTCAGCATCATATTAGATAATTGATGAAGTTCTTTTCAGAAAAAACTATGGCGTAGTTTTTCTTAGATGTTTGGAATGAGAAGGTGTAGCCAAGGTCGTTAAAGAGTTACATGATGGCCCTGCTGGAGGTCATTTTCCAGGAGATACTATAGCGCACAAGATTCTAAGGGCTGGATACTATTGGCTGAATTTGTTTAAATACGCTCACGCTTACGTAAGGAAATGTGAAACATGCCAAAGCAGCAGCGAGAGACAGGAAAAGGCAGCTAGGCCGCTACAACCAGTTATTGTTTTTGAACCATTCAAGCAATGGGGAATTGATATTGTTGGAGAAATCAATCCAAAATATTCATTGCAACACAAGTACATCATCACAGCTACATATTATTTTACCAGATGGGTGGAATCAATCTCGTTACGAAAAGTGAACGAAGATGCATTCATCAATTTATTACAAGGCCATATTATGACCAGGTTTGGTGTTCCAATTTCTCTGGTTTTTTATAATGCATCTTACTTTTCATCAATTAAACTTACTACATTTTCTAATGAAAAAGGAATGAAATTACATTATTCTACTATTTATTATCCATAAGGTAACGAATTAGCTGAATCAACTAATAAAAATCTCATTATAATTGTAAAGAAAATTGTCATAGAAAACCAGAGAAGCTGGCATATAGCTCTTCCTAATGCACTTTGGGTTGATCGAGCCACACCCAATAACTCCTTAGGTGTGTCACCCTATACCTTAGTTTATGGAAAGGAAGCTATATTACCCCCTAACATTTTGTTTTCTTCTTCTCAAATATTATCCCAAGCATCCAGAGGATCTAGTAGAGAGGTTTTACAAACCCGAATCAATACTTTGTTGAAGTTAAAAGAGTCTAGATCTAAGTCTAAGGAAAGGTTTAAGCACCAGAAAAAGATTGTGAAAAGATGGTTTGACAAGCACAAGTCCGGGAATAAATATTTTGAAGTAGGAGATTTGGTTCTGAAGTAGGATCACTCGCATGACAAAAAGGACAAGCACACTAAGTTTCAACATCTGTGGATAGGCCCATTTCAGATTGCAGAAAAGCTTGGCCCCTTGACGTACAAGTTACAGGATTTACAGGGGTGGGAGGAGAATCTACCTGTCAATGGTTTGGTTCTCAAGCCTCACTTTACTTAATGCATTTGAGGTCTTTTGTACATAAATAAACTTTTTGCGTTTGCTTCAATTTTTTGTAGTTATGTTTGCTTTCTTTATGCTAATTTGATTTCTTGGCATCTGATTTATTTTAGTTTGTTTTTATTTTTCTTTAGTTTAGTTTTCAAATAATCCAATGCAACTTTTAGCATTTGGGGGACATTGGAATTTGGACAAACTGTAAATAATTTGACCAAAGAGCTTCTTATTAGATTTTCCTATATCAAAAGCGTATCATGATAAGATTCTTTAATTTGGTAGACTAATCGAGGGGAAGTTATTTTATGAACACATTGAAGTCTTGTTTTAAAACCTGTTAAATAACTAAGGTAAGAGGAGTCTAGAATACTATTTTGGGGCTCCATCCACTTCAAGTTAATATATGTCCTAGGAAGCTAACAACAATGGACCCATGGAAAGAAAGCAGGATGGACAGGTATATGGTATTTAAAATGATCCCATGCCACAAATAAAATCCAAAAGGCTTAAAAGAGTCAAAATTTCCCAGAAAGAAAGCATGTATCAAAATATATACTGAACAAAATTAGTAAGGTAATGAGATCGCTCAGAGGTTCTTCTCCGTCCGTGAGAAGAAAACAAATTATCTCTCACACAAAATCACACCATGGATGGAAGAACCTAAATTAAGTTTCATATGAAAAGAAGCAATCTGGGAAGACTGAAAAGACAAAATTCTAAAAGCATCAAAAGAACGCAGAAGGAATGGGAATGAGGAACAAACGAATACACCTGTTGACACTCTGTTACGATCCTGTGGCGTCTTAGCCATAAGCAACCGAATGCAGAGGTAAATGAACCCCATATTTTGGCCTCAAAAGAGTTATCGGGACTTTGAAAACAAGGTTACCCTACCCTAGTGGACTATAATCAATGTTAAGTTCTAAATCTTACATTCTTATAAGGGTTTGAACATCTTAAAGAAATCCTGAAAAGATTTAGGTGGTCTAATAGAATACCATAAAGAAATTTTGGGTTTTAAAGTTAGTTTTTCTAGAGATCTGTGTTCACCAACCAGTGGCCAATTGCTGCTGCTGCAACTATTACCCCAAAAAAATTTGCATTTTTTAGGACCCCCCTTGATTTTTTAGCTTTTTGCTACTTAGACCTTTTGAGCTTTGAAGTCCATCACTCATGACTTGTTTTCACCCTGAAGAAATTCGAAAAGTTGATTTTTTACTCTAAGGCAGAAAGTATTTTTTATCTGCAACGATAGATGAGTTTTCATGTTTGATCCACAGTGGCGAATGAGTTTCCTTTTTTTACCCTCTATGGAAGACGGTTTTTATGTGCTTTGTTTGGTTTGTTTTTATCAGTTGTATCGGGGGTTTTCAGAATATTTTAGCCGCAAAAGCGAGAGGATTCTATTTTTGGATCCGCTGTAGCGAATGTGTTTTCATAAGCACGGATCGACTCATCATTATCCGATACATCGAAATCCTTCTAAGGTTTGTGTCGCAGTTGTGGATGGGGTTTTAGGTTGATTGTTGAAACTTTTTCCAATTCTTGTGACCCGGTACGTCAGATGATAGTTTAATTTGCTATTGCAATAGCATAACGTTTTTTCCTTTCCCACTCATTCCTCACCTTCATTTTATTGATCCCACTACACCGGAAGCATTGACATCTTCAAGTTGTTGTAGTGGATGTCTTTTAAAGTTTTCCTTCGATGACTTCTGTCTACCGAAGCCGCAACTTAAGTCAGATGTTTTGTCGAGAGGTGAGACGATAGTAGCGGCAACATTTTCATGTTTAAGCCATCGCTATCAGGGTTCTTTTCACCTTGACTTTTTTTTGGTCCTCTGATGCACTGTGTTATTGGTGCCAATAGCGTTTTGTTTCGTACGTGTGAAGTTAAGTGTCATCTACCGCATTTAAGTGGTTTTACCCTTTGCTATATATATATACCAGAGAATGGTTATTACCATAGTTGTTGTTGACTGTGAGTGCATAAAAGATGGAAGTTTCCATTTTATCCCGTTTTGAGGCATCTGTTGTGAGTTGGTGGAAATGCCATCTGGAGCTCACGTGGTGCATTGGACGATGCATCTACGACCATTGTCGATCCCAGTGGCCCGAGATATTTGCCATCCTTGGTATTACCTAGTTCTTGTTCCTGTGTGGTGGTAGAGGTTGTAGTTTTGTCGAATCAAGCGAGCCTTATAGGTTTTGGTTATTTTATTCTATCTCCTCGTAGAGGAATTTTGACCCTATTGGGTGAAGCTAGGGCATTGTCTCTTTTTAGCCTTTATTGTGCTGCTTGCAGACTGAGAGTATCTTAGAGGTATTTGTGCATGGTGGCGAAAGGGTCGTTTAGGTTTTGATTATGTTTTAGGTTTAGAAATGTAGAGGATGCCTTAGCCAAAGCCCGCCTACGTTATGAGGTTTTGTTAACTAGAGTTTTGACCTTGGTGGGTTGAGGTGTGATTTTCTTGTTCCGATGGGCGGAGAAAGTGAAGAAGCCCAACGAAAAAGGGAGGAAGAAGAAGCTGCCAAGAAAGAGAAGGAAGAAGAATAGAGAAATAAAGAAGAAGCTACCAGGAAAGAGAAGGAAGAAGAACAAAGAAGAAAGAAGAAGATGTGAGGAAAGAGAACGAAGAATAACAAAGAAAGAAAGAAGAAGCCATCAAGGATAATATTGTAGAGGTAGAAATATCAATAGCTAAGGAAGCATGAAATCAAGAACAAGAAGCACAAAACCAAGAGGAGGTCACAGAAGAAAAAAGAAAGAAGGATCAAGAAGATCTAGATAATGAGAATCATGAAAAAAATCCTACTCAGGACAATATAGAGACCTCCCTTCTACTTCAGGCAATATACTTACAAGAGGTCATCTCCCTATGATTGAATTGGGGTTGGTACCATTTACCCCATCAAAGCAACATCAAGTTGAAAAATTAGAAGATGTATTTTTTGATCCCAAGAGAAAATCAATTGTTTGGAGGACCGAGAAAACTTTAAAGATGGTTATTCAGCCCAAAATCACCACAGTGACCAAGAGAATGGTTGTAAAGGATGTAGAAGAAGACCCAGTGCAGATGGCCTCATGGGGTGTTGCAACTGCATAGGTGAATGCTCATTATATTAGTAAGGTTAAGGAAATCATTGATCAGTTTAAATGTAGAATGGCAGGGATCAAAGAAGTCTTAAGGAAGGAGGAGAGAGTGGGTCGGGAATCAAAGATAAAATATGATGCCACTCTTTCAGACTTTGAGAAGCTTCAGTAGGACTACCAGATTCTAAAATAGGAAAGAGATGATTTGAAACTATCAAACACAACCCTTGATGAGGAAAAGAATAATTTAGAAAGAAAGATGGCAGAAATGGAAGTACATAAGTCCACAGCTAACCAACAAAAATAGCAGTATAAAGTTCGAATTGTGGAACTAGAATCCAAAAATAGTCCCTTAGAAGTATTATTGAAGGCAGCTAATCAACGAAAGATGGACATAGTACCTCTGAGGGAGCATGCTCTCCTACTTAGAGGTAAAGTATATCAAGTGTAGGTTAACCTAGCAGAAGAGGTTTTCAAAATCAAGCAAGTAGAGGATCGACTGCAGGAGATTTCAGTAATAGCTACTGAATTCAAGGCAAGGACCAAGGAAATTGCAGAGGAGATACAAGGTCAACTGACCTGGATGGAGACAAATAAAGAGCCCCTGGAAAATGCACCTGTGAAGAATCCATAGAGGTTGCAGTTGGATTATGATCTCATGATTTTCAGTAGTAAAGATGCTGAGAGACTGATAGATGTAGTCGAGAAGACAACAAAAAAATGCATGGAATTCTATACGAATGTGCTCACAACGTAGAATAAATGCCAGACATCTTCAACAAAAAGGCTGTAGGAGTTTCCCGCTCATGAAGAAAATTTGAAGTACTTGCATGATAGGTTGCATGAAGATGAACTTGGTATACAAATGATTAAAGGCTTGAATAAAAAAATGATAAAGAGTTTGGTGGCTCAAGCTGCAGTAAGTAATTTCCTGTTGGAAGACCAACTTCGAGTTACTACACCAAGGGTGGCTGACATATAACTCAATTGTACAAGAAATAGGTCACGGTCAGATTCTTAGAACCAACAGATTTAGAGACCACAACTTCAAATGTTGTGGCATGGAAACAATTAATTAATGAGTTGACTAGACCCACTTGAGTCGTTTTGTATTATCTACACATGGAGATGTTATTGTAATATTTTGTATTTATCTTATTTTACTAGTGAGCACACTAGAAGACAAATATTTTGTAACTGAAAGTAGAGGAAGCCCAAAGGGAAGGGAATACCAAGAGTCAATTTAGAAAATGTATAAATATAGGTAGAGTCGAATAGAAGAGTGACTTTTATAGCTCTCATATGAAATGATTTTTGTAAGAACAACTATTTCTTATTATAATAAAGAGGACTGAAGTTTTGTTGGAGAAGGGGTTTCCTGAGTTTCAAATGCATGCTGTGTAGATTGCTGAATAAAGAACTATTTTTGTTTTAGCTTACTATACAAATTTGTGAGATCATTCTAACCGCTGAACTATTTCTATGTTATGATTGATTTCATTTTCATGTTAAGAATCTTATGTAGTAAATGAGTAATGAATGCTTTAACTTCACTGAGCTATCTCTATGTTATTTCTGTTGTATTTATATATTCTGAATTTATCAGCTATCTGTAAAATTCTTTGTGCAGAAAATGCAGTACATTGCTCATCTTAATAATAACCTTTCTCCCTAGGGATAGGTTAGATAGAGTAGATCAAATTAGTTGTTCTTTGCTTTCGGTGATTTAGGAAAAAAAAGGATAACACGGAAGGTAAGAACCTAAGCATGAAATTGTGAGTTCTTTGTTCCTTGGTCACTTGCATTTAATCTAGGCACTTGCATATCATTTATAAAACATAAAAAACACACATAAATGGTGGACCGGGCTGCAACCGATAAAATAGATTTAAACCTTCATTTAATTCTATGTTAGCTAGGCTGCTAACCAGACGGATTTCCCACACCAAACGATAAATGATCTAATTGGGAATGGCTATTGGGGAGAATCCCTACTATCATTACCTGGGATTTTCCAGGCATCAACACAAATCTAATGGGATTAGATCGAATTCCTTCGAATATTTCTTTATTTCTAGAGATCCATATATGTCAATTGACATATTTTGGGAGCTCCTTCCATATTCTTGAGAGAGTATTCTTTCCCTTGAATTTTCCCAGATACAAATGATTTCATCCCATAAAGAAACATAAGATTTGATTTGGAAGATTATGAGTTATCCCCAAACTTTACACCATGTATTCCCAAGCAAATGAAGAAAAGGAACAATGAAAGAAGAGGTGATATATTGATTATTCATCCTTTTTGCTTAACACACAATAATTCGGGCCTTCTATACATCTCTTTTAATATTTTCTGTTGTTAGGATTTTGTTGTAGGCCAATATCTAGGAAAATATGTTGATCTTTGTTGGGAAATCTAGCTACTATAATTGCTTCCAAAGAGGCGAGCGTGGAGGCTAACGAAAATCTTGTAGTATTTTCTAATAACCTTATTTTACTGAGGAGATACCAGTTTCTCCCCATCCTCGACAATCCTTTTCCTTGATGTTCAAAAAATATTTCCCATTAAGATCTAGGAGGAGGAAGTGGAACTATTCCTACAGAGAAGTTGGAGATGAAGGATATTGCCAACCCACCCAATCTCCCTTTTCCGACCAGGAGGATGGGTCATAAATTTTTATGATGCCCTTTCTTTTTAACCAATTCTTTATCATACTCAAACCGTCCTTTTCACTTAAAGGGGGATTCTGGATAATTATTTCCTCCCAAATGTTTATTCTTTTCCCATTCCCAAGTATCCAATACAAATATCCTTTGATAACATTAGATGCAGCCATACATAGCTTCCATATTTTGTATCCTTTCCTAGAGATATCACTCTCCAAACTTCAAAGCCTGCTCTTTTTAGTATACTTTATAGTGATTACCTCCTTCCACTATTCCATGCCTCCAGAAACATATCACCAAAGATCCCCTCCCCTAGCTATGTTCATGATATTGGGATCCCTTATAGCCCGGCCCTCCTTTTCTTTTTCAATAAGGACTATATCCCATATCACTAAGTGAAACTTCTTCCTGCCATCTTTCCTGCCTTGCCATAAAAGAACTTCTTATTTCTTTTATCAAGATAGAAAGAAATCTGATCGGGAAAAAGTGAGTGGGATAGAGAAAAAGAGGCATAGAATTTACCATGGCTTTGATAAGTGTTATTTTCCCCATAAGGTTTATCCAGTCTACCCCTGAGGAATGAATTCTCCTTTTTACCTTTTGGATAACCTTTTCCCAATCTAAGGCTTTGCTGCAATTTTTAAAGGTAATTGGGACACCTAAATATTTGAAGGAGGTCTAGGAGCCCATTACCTCAAAACACATAGTCCTTGAAATCACGGAATTTAAAAGTTTGGGGAAGTTCTGCATATAGATACAACACTTACCATCATTGGATTTCTCTCCAGAAGCGTTCTGAAAATTCAACAAATAGTTTTTGAACTTACTTGCTATACTTTTAGTGTCACTTCCCAAGAGAATAGTAACATCGACAAACTGGGTGTGGTTTGTTTCCTTCACTCCTCATGCAATCCTAACACCTGGAAGAGTGCCATCTGATATTTTCTTGTTCAAATTTATGCTTAGCATTTCGACCACTATATGTTATATAGGAAAGGGGAGAGGGGAACCCTTGTCGTAAACCTTAGGAGATTTAAAAAAAACTAGTAGGCCTTCTATTGACAAGATGGGCGACCCAAGGATTTCCTATGCAAGCATTTATCCATTGTATGAAATTTTCGTCAAACCCAAAAACTTCGCAGGTGTCTAAAAAGGAAACTATGTCTCACTCTATCAAAGGTATTTGCTAAGTCCAACTTAATAACCCTACCTTTTTCTTTCCTTTCATTGCTGGCATGGATCGCTTCCTGCAAAATGATGATATTATCTGTAATTTGTTTGCTAGCAAGAAACAAGCTTTGATTTTAAGAGATTAGTCTAGGGATAAGCTGCTTAGGATGAGAGGCAATGATTTTGGTTAGAATCTTATAGGAGTCATTGCAGAGAGAGATAGGACATAACCTGCTAAGAGAGGAAGTTTTTTTTTTCCTTAGGGATGAGGGTAATAAAAGAGGATTTTTTTTCACCCCCAATCTTGTGCCTTCCCAAGGGGCAATTTATCATCCAAAAAAGATCCTTTTTTATTGTGCTCCAAAACACTCATAGAAGGATTTTGGGAAACCATCGGGCCCAGGGCCCCTATCTGTATGAAGGGACTAAATTGTTGCTTTAACTTAATCTTCAGATACCTTGTATTAATCTTGTATATTGATCTAGGAACAAAGCATAAATCTCATCAAAGATTAATCAACAAATAACTCATGAAATGGTGTAATCGGTATACAGTAATAGTAGCCACTCTGTATTCACATAAAGAATGAAGGATTACAATTACAATGTCATGCTACAAGCATGAATGAATGAGCAATTCGAATCCTCAAGGAGGTCATTCAAATTGAATGAGTGAGTCTAGCTTAATTGACTGTAAGCCATGGTTCACACTCAGTTAAGCACTGATCAAAACCATAATTGACTCACCTAAACCCTAACTGAAGTCGGAGTGCAATAAATGACTGAGTCTCAACTGAAAGAAATCAGACACATTTCATAGCAATCCAACCATCAAGTTCTAGTGCTTTAATGACTTCAATGAACCCCAATGAGGTTAACTGAAGCTAAACTAAACATCATAAGTTGGTGGAGGCGCCCCTGTTGACTCCAGTTCATTAATTAATCATTAAATAATCAATTAAATGAATGGAGGTTCCTTCACTGAGCTATTTAACTGATTGTAACCACCAGTTAGCAATTAGGTACATTAATATCACTCAAATCACCCCCAAATTGCTCCAGTTAGCCTCCCCGAATGTAGGAGAAGGTTAAGTTAGCCTCCTTGACTGAAGCTAGGCGTGGGTGTGACTGGATGATGTCAATTAATGTCAATTATACTTAGGATAGTGGTTTAACTAGGCCAATTTGACCAAAAATAGTGTGTATGGTGGTAATTGTCTCCAACACCCCCCCTTAAGCTATACTCAGGAAGAGTTAGAAAACATAAATGCATAAAAATGCTAGGGCCCCGGCAACTAAAGCCATAGGTCACCCTATACAATGCTGAAACTGAAACAATGCTCAAAACAAACTAAGTGAGGAAAAGAGGGAAAACCCAGTGGGAAACCCCCCCCCCTCAATCTGAACACTAAAAGTAGTTTGAATCACCCTGGTGAACTCACCCCCAACAATGAACGGAGGTAAGTGAACTTCTTTTCTGAAAAGCTCTTGGTGAAGATGTCTGCAATCTGCTCATCAGTCGAGTAGTATTGCAGAATGATGGTCCTGTCATGCACTAGCTCCCTAATGTAGTGCATGTGAATCTCTACATGCTTGGTCCTCTGCTTGGTAACTGGATCAGTGGATATATTAATAGCACTTTTATTGTCACAAAATAGGACAATGGACAAATTACTACCAAGATCAAACTCTGAAAGAATTCCTTGCAACCAAACTGCTTGGATGCAAGCATTCACCGCTCCTCGATACTCAGCCTCTGCTGAAGATAGTGCTATGGCAGCCTACTTTTTGATTGACCAGCAAATGGGGCCACCACCAAACATGAATACATATCTGGAAGTATACTTCCAATCAATAGAATCACCCGCCCAATCAGAATCTGTGTATCCAACCAGCTCTAGCTCGGAGTCTACAACATAGTGAATGCCATAGGTCTTGGTTCCCTGAATAAACTGGAGGATCCTCTTGGCTGCATTCCAATGAATATCATGAGGATGTTGCATGTATATTGATATAGAATTCATGCCATAACAAATATCAGGCCTAGAATGTGTCAAGTACAACAAGCTACCAATCAGTTGTCGATAGATAGTGCAATCCATGGGAGGTGTGATTTTTCCTTCTTCAAGGTTGATCCCTGAAAGGAAAGGGAATGGTGCAGGCCTACATTCAGCCATGTTAAAATTGAATAATAGGTCTGAAATGCATTTGGATTGAGTGACCATAATCCCATCAGAATTTTTCTCAATTTTGAGCCCCAAATCACTCATTTCAAAGGCATTGTGGAGAGCAGTTTTGATGGCTGAAATGGAGGCAACTGTGCTACATGTGATTAGTAAGTCATAAAAATATAAAACAATGATAATTATATGACCATAATACTGCTGTAAATACACATTTGGATCTGATCTACATCTCTAAAAGTTTTGCGAGAGAAGGAAGGCATCCATCTTGGAATACCACTCTCTTGGGGCCTGTTTTAACCCGTACAGTGACTTCTTTAGCTTGCAAAACAAAGATGGATCAGTGATGTATCCCTCAGGATGCTTCATGTATATCTCCTCATGAAGATCTCTATGCAAAAAGGCTGACTTAACATCCATGTGATGCACTTCCCAGTGCTTGGATGCTGATATTTCCAAAACAAGGCGAATGTAGTATATTTTTGCAACCGGTGCAAAGGTCTCATGGTAGTCCACTCCTTGGACCCGAGAGAAAAAAATTTCCACCAGCATTGCCTTATATTTGTAGGTGCTTCCATCAGCAGAAACCTTGGTCCGAAACACCCACTTGCATTGAACCAATTTCCTTCTCGGAGGAAGAGAAACTAGCTCCCAAGTAGTGTTTTTCTGAAGAGAATTCATCTCTTCATCCATGGAAACTTGCCATCTCGGATCCTTTCAATCACGATAGTAGGATTTTGGATCTAAACTAATAATCAAATAGCAAGTTTCGAACAGCAAATTATCAGGACAAGAGATCGCAATACCTTCTCTTTGGAAATCAGACCGGGTTCTCCTTGGATCATCCGGATTTCCAATGTTGTCTCCTACGGAGGAGAGTGTCTGTCGGGCCCATGTAGGAAGATGATTTTGCACTTCAAGTTCTGATTCAGCATCTGATTATTGCTGCACACTGATATTAGAAATCATAGGATCCAAATCAGGGTCATCACCCCCAATTTCATCATCCAAATATTCAGTAGAATAGGAAGGAAATTCAGCAGTTTTCTCCTTCACTAGTTCCACCTCCTGAAGAGGCTCATCGAACTTGAAACTTCTCTCAATGATGATCTGTTTGGTCTTGATATCTAGCAGCTTGAAACATTTAGATTCATCAGGATACCCAATAAACATACATTCTATGCTTTGCGGTTGCAAAGCCCTTCTTTTTTCAAGCGAAATCTGGGCCCATGCAGTGGACCCAAACACCCGCAAGTTCGACACATCCGGCTTGTGTCCAAAGTATGCTTAGAAATGGGTATTCCCTTTCACAGATGAGTGTAGCACCCTGTTCTGAATGTACACTGCAGCATGCATGGCCTCATCCCACAAATTTTCAGCAAGCTTCTTGGATTCCAACATATAGGTGGTCATCTCCTTGAGAGGTCGATTCTTCCTTTCCGCTACTTCGTTCTATTGGGGAGTGTAGGGAATTGAATGTTGGACCTGAATACCAATTTGGAAGCATATTTGCAGCAACTCATTACTAACATACTCCCCTCCATTATCATATCTCAATATCTTGATATTTAGCCCAAAGGCATTTTCGATCAAGGCCTTCAATTCAGAAAAATTTTCACATACTTCTGACTTCTTTTTGAGAAATAAAACCCATGTATACCTTGAAAAATCATCAATAAAAGTAAGAAGATACCTTGATCCATTCATGGATGTGATAGGCATCGGACCGCTGATATCAGAATGTATCAGCCCCAATATGCATGTAGCTCGGTTTGCCTTCCCCTGATCGAACTTATGCTCAAGGTGTTTTCCAATCACACAGCCTTTGCAAATTCCCGTGGTTTCCTTGATGACTAGGAGGCCTTCAACCATGCATTTTTTCTATAATTGCTGCAAATATTTGAAATTAAGATGGCCAAACCTCTCATGCCACATCCTACTAACGTCATTTCCATGAGTTAGCAGAGCGGTGGGCTTTGCATCCACAACAAAGTGAGAGAACTCATAGGCTTTTGCATGATGGTTTGCAAGGCCTTTAGCAATGAGTTTCCTGGATAAAATTTTTGTTATTTCAACATAATTAGGGATGAAAGAGACTCTCTTAGGCACTCATGTATGTGTCATCTAATAGACACTAAGGATATTTGATTCCAGACACGGTACATACAAAACATTAGATAAAAAACCATTTTCAAGATCTACAGTACCTTGTCCTTCTGAAATGATGGTGGAGTCACCTCCCATGTGGATGGGGATGGATTTGCTGGTCTCCAAGAATGAAAAGGAGTCTTTCTCATCCATCATGTGGTTCGAAGCTCCAGATTCAATCAACAGTGCTTTGGACTTCGAAGTGCTTGCCATGAGGGCATGACCTTTTTCATGTTGTGGTTCCCGATCTTGCTGATCTCTCCTTCGAAAGCTTTCCAGAAGATTGATGTGATTTCTCTCAAGGAGAGAGGTATCTTCATCAAGCTTCTTCTTCATGCAGACATGTTTAGGGTGGAAGCCCTTCCCGCAATAAGAACACTTGACTTTTTCCTTGCCATGGTGCCCTTTTCCTTTGTTCTTCCTTGAACTGGAAGACTCATCATGCTGTTGATTTTCAAATATAGGTTTAGGAGCATCAAATTTAGTTTTTGGGTTCTTTTGCTATTTTCCTTTACCCTTCAGACATTTGGGCCCTGAGACATGAAGGGCTTGATCACGGGAAGATCTGATGATCCCCATCTGGACAAGCTTTTCATGTTCACATGTTAGGGACTCAATGAAGGCATTGAGTGTAGGCATCTTCCATCCAGGGGTTGTGAGCTTCCCCACACGAAATGTAGAAACAAAAACTAAATAATCAGCCCCAAGTTTGGTGAGTATGGTGAGGATGAGCTGATAATCCTCCTTCTCCACTTTGCATTGCTTCAAGAGTAAAACAGTATGCTTGAACTTTGTGAAGAAATCATTCAGAGTCTTGAAGTTGGAGGGTTGGAGAGACATGAGTTCATTTTTGGAGCTGGTAAACCCTCAAGTCATCATGATTTCCATATAGAGTCTCCAATTTGTCCCATATTAATTTCGGAGTCTTCAATCCGACAAGATGGAAGAGAAAGTCTCGGGAAATAGAGAGGCACAAGAAACCGAAGGCTTCATCCTTCTTGTTCAAGAATCTTGATTTTTCTATGGCATATCCAGGCTCATCTTCAGTGTCCATGGTGACTCTAAAAAGTCCTCTGTAGTGCAGCTGAATCTCCATATCACCTTTCCATGAGTGGAAATTGTATGGAGTCAAGAGATCTACTGAGGAGGCCATTTGGATGTGTTGGAGCGAATGCTTCACCTGTAGAAACCTGAAAATCAAAACAGAAAGGGAAATGTAAGGTCAGACAACCTGTACATTTTAGGCTTTCATCACACCCAGCATAGTCAATCAAGCAAGCTTGATCAACAAGTTCTTTACTTGGGGTATTAAGTGGTAAGCCTTGGATTCTAGTGCAATGCTGGATTTTTGAGCTATTGCTCAAATTTCATGCAGAAATCTGTCAAAAGATTGTTTTTGAGAGATAGAGCTTCATCCCGCCGTAAGCTCTGATACCATATTAATATTGTATATTGATCTAGGAACAAAGCATCAATCTCATCAAAGATTAATCAACAAATAACTCGTGAAATGGTGTAATCAGTCTATAAGAATAGTAGCCGCTCTGTATTCACATAAATAATGAATGATTACAATTACAATGTCATGCTACAAGCATGAATGAATGAGCAATTCAAATCCTCAAGGAGGTCATTCGAATTGAATGAGTGATTCTAGCTTAACTGACTATAAGCCATGGTTCACACTCAGTTAACCACTGATCAAAACCCTAATTGACTCACCTAAACCCTAACTGAAGTCGGAGTGCAATAAATGACTAAGTCTTAACTAAAAGAGATCAGACACATGTCATAGCAAGCCAACCATCAAGTGCTAGCACTTCAATGACTTCAATGAACCCCGATGAGGTTAACTGAAGCTGAACTGAACATCAGAAGTTGGTGGAGGCGCCCCTGTTGACTCCAGTTCATTAATTAATCATAAAATAATCAATTAAATGAATGGAGGCACCTTCAGTAAGCTGTTTAACTAGTTGTAACCACCAGTTAGAAATTAGGTGCATTAATATCACTCAGATCACCCCCGGAGTGCTCCAGTTAGCCTCCCCGAATGTAGGAGAAGGCTAAGTTAGCCTTCTTGACTGAAGGTAGGCATGGGTGTTACTGGATGATGTCAATTAATGCTCCATCGATGTCAATTAATGTCAATTATACTTAGGATAGTGGTTTAACTAGGCCAATTTGACCAAAAAGAGTGTGTATGGTGGTAAATGTCTCCAACACCTTGGAGATCAATCCCTCATTATCCTTTTATGATATAATTTGTGGAATACAGTTGTAGAGGGAAGAATCAATATCCTCATCTTTGTCTTCTTCTTCTTGATACAAATTTTGAAAATTCTCTAAAGATGTGTCCTTTATTTGTTGATCAAAGTTTATTAGATTCCCATTACCATCTTCAATATCTAAGGTATTGTTTCTTCTAATTCTTTGCTTGTGTTGATTATGAAAATTCTTTTCTTGTGTTGATTATGAAAATATTTAGTATTTTTGTCACTATCTTGAAGCCACAAGCTCATGGATATGACTCTCCACTCCTCTTTTCTTTCTAATCCTTGAGTCCTTTCTTCTAGTTCATTTTCTATGCTCAAAAGAGAAATTGTATATCATTGCCTTCCATTTATTCTTGGAGATTTTCGAGAGCTTCTTGACAACTTCGTATTTCTTGTCCAATGTTTGTCTTCTTCATATCCCAATCCTTTAGATCATGCTTGACATTTTTCAGTTTATCTTCCCATATATAGATGAGAGTGCCTTCGACAAAATCCCCCCAATATTTGCGAACAAGAGAGGTGTTAAGTTTTATATGCTGTTATAACTTAAGTCCTAACTTCATAAGCATTTAATACATTTCCACAATAAGAACATAAAGAGTCTCTCTAAAATAAAAACAGTCACAAGGTACACAACAATTTACCCTAGGAAACCCAAAAGGGAAAAACCAAAAAAAACTTCCTCAATATAGATTACCATAATACAATTCCCAAAGAATAAGGTCTCATAAGAGAGAGAGAGAGAGAGAGAGAGAGAGAGAGAGAGAGAGAGAAAACCCTAGAATAAGATCCAAAACACCAAATACACTTATCCTCCTCCTTCTTTGTCCTTCTTCTCTCTCTCTCTTGCACAATACATGAATGAGTGAGTGTGTACAAATGAAGGAGAGATCTAGAGCATCATCATCTACATCATGAAGTCGGAGCATCAGTATCTACAACATGGAACTGGAACATTGTGAAACATCATCTTCTGCAGCATGGACCTGAGCATCATCATTTGCAACGCGGAACTGCTGGAACATCATCATCATCTGCATCAACATTGAACTGTTGGAACATCATCATCATTTGCATCAACATAGAAATTTTTGAACATAATCATCATCTGCATCAACATAGAACTGTTGGAACATCATCATCATCATATTCAGTATAGAGTTAAAGTATCATCATCAACATCTTCAGTATAAAAACTGATACATCACAACAATGATAACATGAGGCTAGCTCATCAGCATAAAGCTGGAATAATATCAACAACAACATGTGACAGGTATAACAACATCACCATCAATAGCTCAAGGCTAAAGTAACATCATCTATGGAAACAAAATAAGGCTGGTGTATCAATAACCAATATGATCCTTCCTTTTGGAATTATGGGATCATGGACAACACATATGTGTTACTCAAACGATCCTTCCTTTCATGATTATGGGATCACGTCTTTACAAAGCCACCAATACTAATCATAGTTGATACATACATACATAAGATGATCCTTCCTTTTGTAATTACGGGATCAAGTCCCTAAACCAACATCTTATACGATCCTTCTTTTTGAAATTATAGGATAAAGTATTAAGATTAAAATTTAAGACGATCCTTCCTTTTGGAATTACAAGATCAAGTCTAAGGATGATAAATCCCAACTGAGCTACCTATTATGATTAAGATACCATAGTATCATCAATACTACTCCCCCTTTCAAGGGAAGTCCTTACAGACAGCACCTACCTTGTCTCAGAAGTGTTCAAACTTCACACGAGACAGAGGCTTAGTCAACACATCTTCATCCTGCTCATTTGTGCTCACATATTGGAGCTTTATAACTCCCTTCTGCACCATGTCACGAATGTAGAAATACCGGATTTCTATGTGCTTCATCTTATAATGGAACACATGGTTCTATGGCATCTTCATGCAGCTTTGGTTATCAAATAGAATCACATTGGCATCTATATCCAGATCTAATAGACCTGATAGCAACTTTCGAAGCCATATGGTTTCACAATTGGTAGAACAAGATGCAATATATTTTTCTTATGCAATACTGAGAGAAACACTAGACTGCTTCCTACTTATGCATCACATCATGGATGACCTCAGACTGAAAAATCCTCCTGAATTTCTCTTTCTATCTCAAACACTTCGTGCCTAATATAGAGTCTATATAATCGTATAGTCTGAAGACATGGTATTTAGTATAAATGAGACCATAGTCTATCATAACTTTTAGGTACCTGATCACAAACTACCAGGTGAACATGTCTGAGCTCAAACAAATACTGAGTCAAGGTGTTCACAAACAAGCATATATTTGGACGGGTATTCGTAAGATACATCAATGAAGCAATAATATGTTTGTATAGTGCCACATCCACTAACTCTAACGAAGCATCAACCAACAAATTCAAATTTGTATCCATGGGTGTGTCCATGGATTTACATTCCAACATATCAAACCTCTTCAGGATTTCTACTGCATACTTCCCTTGGTTAAGGAAGACTCCTTCTGGGCTCTGCCATACCTCAAGACCTAGAACATAATGCATCAAGCCAAGGCGTTTCATCTCAAATTTAGTAGTGAGCTTCTTCTTACACTCTAATAATTTCTTCTCATTACCTATCAGGAATAAATCATCCACATACAACAATAATATGAAATGTTTATCATCCATAACCTTGACTTAAAGGTTATGATTAGCTTTACTTTTTCTGCAGCCCAAGCTTGTTAGAAAACTATCGGTTCTTCCATACGAAGATCTTGGAGCTTTCTTCAACCCATACAATAATCATCCATAAACTTGAGGTAAAGGTTCGGATTAGCTTTACTTTTGGTAAATCCCAAGCTCGTTAGAAGACTATTGATTCTTCCATACGAATCTTGTAGAGCTTTCTTCAACCCATACAGATCCTTCTTCAGCTTATAGACATGTGTCTTTATAAATTTCAACTTCAAAACCTTGTGGTTGTTCTATGTACACTTCTTCTTCAATAACACCATTTAGAAAGGTTGCTTTCACATCCATCTGGTGCGACTTCTATTCTGTCTTGGCTGCAAGTGCCATGATGGTTCTAATAGAAGTGTACCTTGGTACGGGTAATCGATTCCTTCCTTTTGAGAGAATCCATGGGCCACAAATATGGCTTTGTATTTTTCAATACTTCCATCGGCTTCATGTTTGATCTTGTATATCCATTTGGAAGATACCACACTTTTACCTTTTGGTTTGGGAACTACTTCCCACACATCATTCTTCATTATGGATTGGTATTCTTCTGTCATGGATTCTACCCATTCTTTATTTTGAACAACTGCTTCAAAACAAGTAGGTTCTTTGTCTTCAAAATCACACATGTCAAAGCCACATAACTAGAGAATGGCTTTGGCTTCTTGCTCTGTCTCGAGGATCCTTCTGAAGCGCCATACCTCTCTACTTCTTGAATGATCTCACAAGCCCAAGTTATATTTCTCTTGTGGGAAATATTCATGTGGGGAGGTTCTTGGAGCTCCAACATATCATGTTCTTCCGAACTCTCATCATCAGGAGAAGGTGAAAATTCTTTCATCAGTTCTTTAGCTCTGGGAGCTACAACTTATTCATATGTTTATTCAAGTTCGCACTTTCTCGATTTATTGAGAGTTGCATCTTCATCAAAGGTTACATCCCTACTAATTTCCATATGGTGATAACCTGGTATATAAATTCTAAAGGCCTTAGAGATGTCACAGTATCCAACAAATATTCCTTTCTTTCTAAAAGGATCCAACTTGGTTCTTTTCTCTTTTGGAATATGAACAAATACTGTACAACCAAATATCTTGTGGTGAATTACTTTTGGTTTCTTTCCTGTGAACATCTCTTCAGGGGTTTTGAACCTAAGTGCACTATGGGATATTATGTTTTGTACATACCCTTTTTTCCTTGCTGCCTCAGCCCATAAGTGCATAGGAATATCTTAATCATGGATCATAGTATTCACTACTTTAAAAAAACCATTATGTGGTGGATTATAGGGAGTGATAAGTTCCCTCTTAATCCTGACATATTTGCAAAAGTCTTCAAATTCATTTGAAGTGAACTCTCCTCCATTATCTAACCTCGATGTCTTGATCTTTCTTTCTGAAATATTCTCTACCAAGGCTTTGAATTCGTTAAACTTTCCAAACACTTCATCTTTTGATTTCAAAAATTAAACCCAAGTCTTACGAGAGTAATCATCAATGAATGTTACATAATATGCATATACACTTAAATATGTTAAGGGAATTGGACCACACACATCTAAGTGAACAAGTTCCAATATTCCTTATGTTTTGGTTTCACTCTTCGAAAATGGATGCTTTATGTTCTTTCCTTTCTCACATCCTTTACATACTCCTTATGATCAATCTTTAGATATGGTAAACTCGTGACTACCTTGATCACATATGGTAAGGATTTGTAGTTTATGTGAGAAATACTTCTATGGCATAGTTCACATGGACTTGTAGTATCACGAATCAAGGCCATTTTTGAGTGACCTTTTAGTTTATACAAGTCACCTTCTTCTGTCCCAATAACAGTTGCATTTTCTAGAGATTTTCCACTAGGTCACATAAGAACTTTGACATCTATAAAACATATTCTTCAATTTATTCCTTTTCTAACTTCTTGGGAGGTTCTTCTTCGGTTAAATGAGCATGATGTCTTTTGTTATTCCTCCTCTTATATTCTTCTTTTCTTGTTGGACAATTTATGACAATGTGTCCTATCTTATCACAATGGTAACATTGATAAGGGGAGAATTCTTTAATATTGTAATATCCCTTTTTATTCCTTTGAAAATTCTTAGGAGGACAAGACTCCTTATGAGCTTCCTTCTTGAAATGAGGTTTTCCTCTTCTTCTAGCATGAGCAACTAGATCATGGTCATCATCCCTAAGTAGTGCTTCTCGACTTGCTACTCTAGCTTCCTCTTGAACACATTCTTCCCATATGATTTCAAATTATAGGCTTTCCTTCCTTTCACAAATTGTCTGGATGTAAGACTCACATGGTCTAGTAAGACTATTGACAGTGGTCATTACTAATTAATCTTCATCAATCTTGTCTTCAATTGCTTCTAGTTGTTCTGGAATTGAGAAACCCTTATGAAATATTCTTGGATAGATTCACCCTTGCTCATATTTGTACTTTTGAGTTGGGCTCTCAAATTCATATTTCAGTTAATGTTTCTTACTCCATACATTCTTGATAGGGAATCAAACATCTCCTTAGGTTCATCCTTGGAGTACACCTGAGGAATCAAATGATCCTTGACAAAATCTGCTATGATCCTCTTGGCTCTAATCATGCCCTTCTTGTACTTTTCCTTTGCTTCATCTTCTTTGGGATTTGGCACAACTTGCTTGATCAAATTTGCAAGATCGTTCTCTTCTAGAATGAATCCAATTCTCTATTTCCAAGCACAAAATTTTTCTATGCCTTCCAACTTGTCACCAATCTTAGTTCTTGGAGGCATCTTGTTCGAAGAACAGAAAATGACAAAAAATGAAATTTCTCATAAATGAAAATTGAACTTACCAAAATATGCGCTTTACTGAGGTGAGTATGCTGGTACAGTAAGTTTCTATCCAAATTCTAACCTTTGAAACTAGACTTGCAAATTTTGGTTCTAGTTCTAGTTTTTTAGTTTTTTTGGTTCCAAGTCAAACTATGGTTTGACTTTTTTAAGGATCTTCCCACTAAAAAAATTCGATCCATGTTCCAAAAGATGCACCTAGGAGGGGCGCATTTTTCAATGTCACTTCCACTAAAAAATTCCTCTTCAGGAGGAAACCCTAATTTTCTTGTCCAGAGAAGGAGAGAGAGATTTACCTAGTGAAAGCCGCTCTTTTCAGCCTAGCTATGATACCATGTTGCTCAAGGATGGATTTACTCCCTCCCACGTTTTTTTTTTTCAGTTATTTTCTATGGGTCTACTTGGTTTCCTTTCTTTTTTCCCCATGCGCTCTTTCCAAGTGTCCTTATACTCCAATTTTTCTTCTTGTGACGTTTTTTACTTGGATTTGGTTGATCCAAAGGCCCTAGAGGAAAATTCCTCATAGGGTTTCTCAAGTAATGTTGGAACATAGTTCCCTTCTTCCTCTATTTCTACCATGATCAACTGCTCCATTTCTGCTGTGTTTTGGGGATCTTTTCTTATTTCTCCTTCTTCACGTTGTTCTTCCTCTTGGTTGTTCAAAG
The DNA here is from genome assembly GCA_001517045.1 of Pseudotsuga menziesii. Classification (NCBI taxonomy): domain Eukaryota; kingdom Viridiplantae; phylum Streptophyta; class Pinopsida; order Pinales; family Pinaceae; genus Pseudotsuga; species Pseudotsuga menziesii. The sequence continues at coordinate 703,385 of LPNX011082011.1, read as the reverse complement.
CTTGAAATTTGTTCTCTTTCTCAACTTCCTTTACCCCTTCGTAGGAAGACTCCTTCACAACCCCTCTTCTTCCTTTTTTAGAAACCACACTCCAATCTCTATCCTTTTCTGGTTCTTCCTCTTGCATTTTCCTTTTTGCACATCCTTAAAATGGCCATATTCATGGCAGTATTTGCATTTGAAAGGGATTTTCTCATAATCAACCTGTCGTAGGTGATTCCATCCCTCCATTGACAAGTTATTTCTTCATGCAATCCATTTTCTAAGTCCACTTCTACATGTCAAATCCTGGCGCAGGAAAAGAGCGGGGGGATTTAGGTTTAGCCCGATAGATAAACTTACCCAGAGTATTTCCAATATCCTTCAAATTGTCATCCCCCCAACAACACAAATGGAGATGAGGGAGCTTGACCCAGGAGAGAGCTGCTTTTAGAATATATTTTTCTGGGTCGAAGGAGGCATTCCACTTGAGGTACATTCCTCTCGGTCTCAGGAAATATGTCCCATTTCTCAAGATGGGGTCACGATCCTGTTTATGTTCGAAAAGAAAAAAACGAAAAAACATTTCCTGCTAAAATCCTAAGCAGCTTCTCCCTTTATCAATGGCCTTCAGTTCTTGTTCATCCAAGTTTCTATAAATTTTGGGGATGTCCACGTCCCCATGAAGCAGCCCACGTGACCCTTCTCTGTTAGAGCAATGATTTTATTTTTCAAAGAGGTAGAAGATAGTTTGACTTTAGGAGTTGTTGCAAGCTTAACAAAACGGAATTCGAATCAGATCCAGAATTAGGGGCAGCTTTGTTTGTTGTAGCAATGACCCTTTTGAGACATGCATCAAGGGACAACTCCCTCCCCTTTCCTCGGCCTGAAGGGGAAGCCATGAAGAAAAAAGAAAGGCACAAGAAAAACCCTAGTTTTGTAGTAGAGAGAGAGTAGCTCACAAAGTTTAAACTCTAAGCAATGAACTTGTATTACCTTCAAGATGTCAAAACTTAGATATTTTAAGGATCTTTTTTATGATGGACTATTTAATTATGTAAAAATGCTAAAATGATTAAAAGATTATTAAAAATTGTTTTTACATAATAATTGGATTGTGTATACTCTAGAAAAGAGTAGGATATGTACACTTCTATCAATTTTAACAATTACATTATTGTGTAAAGAGGTCCTTTATCTTACAAATAAGAGGGTCTCATACACCAAATTAATATCTAGCTTAACTATAATCTTAAAAATATAATATAGTATTACTCTATAACTTATAACAACTTAACCTTTATATCATATAAATCCTATATAACACATCGTACACTATTTATTCTATTTTTCTTATTTATACTTAACAAATCATACATCATTTTGGATCTTAAATGGTACTTATTCTAATTTTCTTGTTTACATCTTTATTTCTCTAGGCCAATGGAATATAAAATTCCTTGGTTGATTCTTATTTGATTATTAATAAAATATATTTCTTGCTCTTTATTGGACTCCCAATTCACTAAAAGTCTTCTCAACAACTTCAATGTAATCGAATATAATATTCTTTTAAGCATGTCACAACTTCAATGTAATCAAATATTCTTATAAGCATGTGGACTAACAGCTTTTACTGATGGGTATCATTGACATGTTGGATTAGCATGGGGCCCTTCCCCACAGCACTAATTGAGTTGTGACTCTTCTGGATGTTTGGCAGTATGCCACATATTTGATTCTCCGTTATGATTGTAGCTCATAACTTGGGCAGGCTCAACAGATGCCCTTTGATTCTTATGAACAGTTTTTTTCTTTCTGAAAAAAGCATGTTTCATTGACCTCCCAATTAACTAAAAGTCTTGTCAACGACAACAATGTAATCAAATCCAGCGAACCACAGGATCTGGAGGAGGCCAATCACGCGAGAGGAGAGCCGAGCTGCGATCTGAAGCCAGTGGATCTCTCGATCTGCGTTCTAAAGCCAAATTTGGCTGCGCGCTGCTCTAGGGATCCCTGCTCTTGCCTGCCGCCATGGCTGGTCCAGGGGGAGGGGATCCCCCTCCCTCCTCCTCTCTTCTTGCGAAAGACGCCTTCAGCAAACTGATTTCTCCTTCTAGAATGAATCTGGTAGCCAAAGAGGCCCCGAAATTTGTAAAAAAACTTGACTCTATTCCAGAAATTGCCTTGCCTGAGGAGCATTCCATTAAAATCGCCCTGGCACTAGCTGAAAGAGGCTTGGTTGGCCAGTTCACGGGGCTCTGGCCCTCTCCTAAAACCACGGATGATTGGATTCAGCGTAATTGGAGACCCCATCTGAAGAACAGTGTCACCTGCTACCCGGTTGGCAGAGGATTCTTCATCTTCGAATTCATCTCAAAAGAGGACCGTGATCTCATCTTCCGAAGTGGCCCCTACTTCATGGGTTCCTAAGGACTTTATCTGAACAGGTGGACCCCGAACTTTGACCCCACAGTCGACGTCCCCAAAGAGGTCCCGGTTTGGGTAAGGCTCCCCAATCTCCCGATCCATTGCTGGAACGTCCAATCCCTGGAAAAAATAGGAAATGCCCTAGGCCGGTACATCGACAAAGCAGACAATAAAGGCCAGTACTCCTGTGCTAGAATATGTGTTGAAGTTGATCTGGAGGCGGGACTCCCAGAAGCCGTCAAACTTTTAGTAGGATCATGGTCTCATTTCCAGAAACTCGATTATGAACAACTACCGTTTAAATGTCGGCTCTGCCATGAGCATGGCCATTTCCAACGCAGCTGCCCAAAAGCACAGACGGAAGAAGAAGGTGAAGGTTGGCAGAGGGTCAAAAAAGGCAAGGGCCCCAGCAAGCCAACCGAAAAAAAAGGCCCTAGCAACGTTCTGAAATCTGATCCAAAAGCCCCACCGAAGGATCCTGTTCTCTCTCCAGAGTTGCATCCAGTTACTACGGCCCATGGAGAAATCCCCCCTTCTACGAGCACCCCAGAAGCTCCTCCGGTTATTACTATTCAAGAATCCTCAGCCACTAAATCTGCTAATCCTGTGGAAACGCAAGACAGTCAAGGGGGAAATGCATTGGAACCAGGAGAAATCCAGCCAGAATCTGCACACCCATTAGTTAGAAGCTCCTCTACCTGTGGAGATTCACGAGAAGCAGAAGCAGATCCCTCAGCCATGGACTCTGATCCGGGAGGAGACAATGATGACGGATCTTCCAAATCCGGAAGCTCGTATGCTACCCCAATCAAGAAGACAAGGGGCCGGAATTCCAACAGAAAACAAAGGGAGGAAAGGTCTTATGCAGATATTCTGCAAGGATCCCAGCTAACTCTCAAAGCTATGGTGAACACCAGATCCAAGCATGGCCAGCCCTCTAAAGGGGCCAACCCCTCCAAAAGTAAATAATGCGGTACATCTCCTGGAACTGTAGAGGTCTTGGCAGTCCGCAGAAAGTTGAAGCAATGAAAGACCTAGTAAGAATCAACAAGCCAGAGATCCTACTTGTTCAGGAGACAAAAATGGAGGATGGCTCTGCCCTCCATGCTGGAAATACATTCTGGAAGAAAGGCCCGGGAACAGCTGTCAGCTCCAGGGGAACCTCGGGAGGACTTGCCACCTTCTGGGACTCCTCCAAATATGAGCTAATCTCTATTCACAATACTACGCACTGGATCTACACCAACCTCATCCACAAAGACTTTGGTCATTATGTAAGTATGTTTTATCTCTATGTTCCAATCTTGTTAGCGGAAAAAAAAGTATGCTGGGATTCTATTGGATCGTTCTTAAGCCTCCAAAGACCTGAAAACATTATCATTGCTGGAGATCTTAACGTCACTCTGGCAGCAAATGAGAAAAAAGGTGGATCCATAGTCCGCGATCCTTCTCAGGAATGGGTCGAAGACATCATCTCAGGATGGGATCTAGTGGATATAAAACCCCCCAGAGGTAACTTCACTTGGACAAACAAAAGACTAGGGCCAGGGCATATTGCGGCCCACCTTGACAGGTTTCTCATCCACTCCTCCTTCCTCACCCTGGGGCTTTTTGCTTCATCCAAAATCCTTCCCAACTGTATTTCCGATCATAAACCAATCCTCCTTGAGCTCTCCGTTGAGGAAGATCTTGGCCCCATCCCGTTCAGGTTCAGTCCCCTTTGGATCCATCAAGAGGGCTTCTACCATATTGTCACTAGCTCCTGGAGCAAAAAAGTCACTGGAAACCCCTCCTTTATCTGGGAAGAAAAGATCAGAAGGATTAAACATGATCTCAAGAGCTGGGCCAAGTCTCTCCCCTCCCCAATCTCTAGCAGGAAAGATAGCCAGGTTGCCTTGGAAAATCATCAAATACTCATGGAATCTGTCCCTATCACTGAAAGCATTATCCGGGAAGAAAGTAACCTTCAGAAAGCCTATTATAAAGCCTGCAGAGATGAAGAAGAGTACTGGCGCCAAAAATCTCGAAACCTTTGGCTAACCAGCGGTGACAAAAACACTTCCTTCTTTCATAAACAAGCTGAAGCAAGGAAAAACTTCAATTCCATGAAGGAAATTACTCATCATCATAAGCTGATTAAAGATGCTGAAGGCATTAAAAAAGATGCCTTTTCCCATTTCCAAGATCTTTACAATGCTCCTGCTGCTGATCTCATTGACCCCAATGCTTATCCTATCTCTTTGGTCCTTGCTCTCGTTCAAGCCTCTGTCAATAACAACCTTGCTACTCCTGTGACTATGAAAGAACTCAAAACTACGCTGGACCATATGAAACCTGATAGTGCCCCTGGGCCTGACAGTTT